>OX336390.1:413951553-414551553 GCA_946902985.2 Meconema thalassinum | reverse complement strand
CCCTTGAAGCAATGTAAAGAATATAAGTAGAAAAAGGACGGAAGCACTTCGACGTTTCTTTGAAAACACTCCAACATCAGCGTTGATAACTGGAGTTTCCGAAGAACTAATCCACCGTTTTCACATTATTTTGCAGACAATTTCGAGCGGACGTCAAATCGACGTTGAAAAGTTTCGAGCTTACGCCATAGCAACTGCCAGACACTACATCAAAGAATACCCTTCATACAACATGCCAACAACAGTCCACAGATTGTTGATCCACGGGCCAGAAATTATTTCTTCGGCTATTTTACCAATCGGTCAACTTAAGAATCAACCAATAAGTTGATAAAGCAATATCGCCCGAGTTTTTCTATAACGTTTTCCAGAGTTAAGACTATGGAAGAGTGGTCGGGAGATCGTTGGCAACCACAGACCCGTATATTTCTTCTCAACGCAAATAATCACCTAAGAAACATAAGAGTTTGTCGCCAGAAGCCGTGGCGGAAGATTATGAAGATTTCGATGAAGATGATGAGGAAACAGTCTTTGAAGATGATGATGATGACGACGATTCAGTTGAAGAAGCAGAAGAAGATAAAGAAGATGATGAAAGATGAAAAAGAAGGAAACGACAACTTCTAATTATAGTTAAGTTACAAACAATTTACTAAATGAATAATTATAAATTGAATTAATATAGCTTGCCACGGTGGGTGAGTGGATAGCGTGTCTGTCTACTAACTCCAAGATTGCAGGTTCGCTCCTGGCCACAGTAAGTGATTTTTGAAAGGCGGCAAAAATATGACACGCATGACGTACGATGTTGGCATGTCAAAGAACCCGTTTGAATTCAGTAGGCCGTGTTCATAATGACAAAATTAATCTCGGGAGTTTCCACCAACACAAGTTCCTCATTTCTCTACTAGAAAGCACTATAGTGTTCAAGGAGCTTAGGTATCTAACCTCCTTGACTTTCATAGTGATTCAAGGAACAACGAATTTTGACATGGAAGCTACCCTCTGGGTGTCAAATTACAAAGCTTGCACCCAGCACCCGAGGCCATACGATATTAATATTGAATTAATATTAATTTTGTAATATTTTACACTATCTTCTATCCTCTATTTGGTTCTTTTTTCAAGCTTTTCATTTTTTGAGCATTTTAACCATTAACTAAAACAACTTTTAAACTAAAAAGACTAATCAATTTTTGCCTGCCATCTTGGATCCACAATTTTTAAAATTTTTGAACTCGATCTTAATCAGCAACCTTGATAATTCCCAAAAAATACTTTTATATGAATAAAATTACTTATCAATATTTGCCCGCCATCTCGGATCCGCCATTTGACTTTTTGATATATTATTAATCAGCAACTTCGATAACCCTTACATACTAACTTTCGTACAAATTGAACAACTCCTTATATTTTGGCCACGTTTTTAAGATTCTGACCCACTGTGCGGCGGTCCCACGTCATCGATTTATGGCATGTTAAAGAACCTTCCACTAATTACACCTGTGTGAAGCTAAATTGTATGGGTTAAGAATGTAAACAACTCTCTTAACTGTCGACCAAAATATTATGTGTACTCGAGTTTGAAGGTTGTTTGTGAAGTAACCAATAGACCTACATAAAATCCAATAACATCATTTTTGTCGTTCTATTTTACGTTAGTTCATGTAGGTTTGGAATTTTTAATTTATATTTTAATATTTTTTATCGCAGTTGGAACACAAAAAGTGCCCGTTTTTAAGCGCGTTTCAACCATGCATCACATTTAAGAATTATTATCTCACAAACCCGTCATCAGATAGAACCCAAATTTTAACACAATATACATTGGAATGTTGTATAACTGGTTTATTAATTTCAAAATTTTGTGTGTCCAAGAAACAAAGTTATCATTTTTGTAAGGTAACGTTTTCTCGGCTCGGGGTGGTTGGAAAATGTAGTTCTTGGTTGCGTTGTAATCCTTATACATCAAAAAGGTATGCTGTATGATTGTGAAATACATAAATTAATTCACTTATTTTATATTGGTTTGTATTTGTAAGGGGAATTAAGATATGGTTCACCAGTTAGCCGCTCCAGTGAAAGCTGTACAACGTTGCCAAGATGGGCTCCATCACGCGTCATGGCGCGCCTCGCTCGGAAGTGATGGGCTCCATATCAGCAACGCTGTACAGCATTTCCCAGAACTGCTAGCTGGTGAACCATGTCTTAATTCTCCATACAAATACAAACCGATATAAAATAAGTGAATTAATTTACGTATTTCACAGTCATACAGCATAACCTTTTGATGTATAAGGATTACAACGCAACCAAGAACTACATTTTCCAACCACCCCGAGCTGAGAAAAAGTTACCTTACAAAAATGATAATAACTTTTGTTCTTAAACACACAAAATTTTGAAATTAATAAACCAGTTATAGAACATTTCAATGTATATTGTGTTAAAATTTGGATTCGATCTGATGACGGGTTTGTGAGATAATTCTTAAATGTGACGCATGGTTGAAACACGCTTAAAAACAGGCTCTTTTTGTGTTTCAACTGCGATAAAAAATATTAAAATATAAATTTAAATTCCAAACCTACATGAACTAACGTAAAATAGAACAATGAAAATGATGATGTTATTGGATTTTATGTAGGTCTATTGGTTACTTCACAAACAACCTTCAAACTCGAGTGCACATAATATTTTGGTCGACAGTAGGTTCCTACGTTTGTTGCCAAGAGCCGACTGCGGTGGCGTCTGGTAGCTATGTTCTGAACTAGTAGTCGTTGACGGTGGCGTTTGGCGGCAAAAGTAGGAACTATTTGAAAAATTCAAAAGTAGTCTTTACTTGAACTAAAAAACAGATAACACACACTAATACAGTCATCTCAATTAACACTGGTTATCAGACAGATTCTACACACACCGTAAGTACACAGGGCTACATGACCGTGTTGTCGCAGCCCCTAAACTTAAGAACCAACCAACCTGACTTTTTGTAGCTTTTCTGTCGGTCAACACTATTTTTTAAAATTTACCGACTGAAAAGCTACAAAATGTCAATGGTCATGAGATGTTCAGGTTTTGGTTATGATAGCTACAGTTGTTTTGGGGTTAATGGGAGGGGGGTACGACGACAACACACAGACAGACCACACACGAATTTGCCCGGAATTGATCTCAAAAGTCTACTTTTTCATAATTTTTACAAACGGTGAACGGTAGACTAAAAGCAATGGCAAACTACATTCTACAGCCTAGTATGCATCATTATAGAAGTTAGTTGTTTAAATGGGGCAGAACAGCGAGGTCATCTGCCCCATTATAGATGTTTGTTGGGTTTCTAATGACATAACATATGATAGGGTAAGACCACGTAAGAGTCACTTTTGTTGTTACTTTTCTTGGAATAAACCCTGCATTTTCTTATTACAAACACCTGAAGCTGTTCCTTGTCAGTTTATCTCACTTAGCCATGAGGTAATTATTCAATTGAAACACACATTTACTGTAGGTTAACGATGCCAAAAAGTGGGAAATGCATACTCTTGGGCAAATGGTGTCTCAAGAGTACGCAAACACAATGCCCAAGAGTATGCATTTTGAAAAAGAATAAAGATCATGCTACTTAATTAAGTAAATATTTATTTATGCTCTTTTGTACACAGACCTTTACTTGCAGAGTTCACATTTTATGTTTTTGTTCGACTATCAATCCCAGCACATACACTATGAGCCCAAAGTCGGCAACTCGGGCATTGAATCCACTTTCCACAGTATTTAGATTTTGAGTAGAAGCTGTTACAGTAAATACAGGGGGCATCATCATCGTCCTGAAATATTTCCATCACATTATCATCATCATATTCTTCTTGGACTGTGAAACTCAACTTCTTTACTGCCTCCCTCTTGGGTCTTTGGCTAACTGCTTTCCTACCCTTGGCGAGTGTTCTTTTGAAAGGGGTGGATGTCATTATTGCTGATGATTTTGATCTGTTCCCTTTATGTTTTCCTCTGTACCCCTTTGGGCTAGGAAGATCTTTCAGTGAGATACCGGTTGCGATTTGATTTTCTTCTTCTAACAAATCATCTGTGATTTGAATCTGGGCACATTCATTATTTTTCTTACTAGATGATGGCCCAGCATCATTTACCCAATTCACTTTCTTCATGAGGCTTCTCTATATCTCTCTCAGTCACTGATGAAGGCAAGAAGTCTTCATCTCCAAAAGCTGCTGGATTTTGAGGGAAGATACCAGTAGCTTTGAATGAATTGACTGCTTCTCCACAGAGGCTGTCTTGGTGTAAGCTGTCCCAAATATTTCACCAACTTGGTAAATTGTAATGGGCCAACCTGGGTGTTGTGTGATCCAGCGATCGCATTCTTCCGAGATGAACTTCTTGAGTGGCCCGAAGGAGGATACGTCAAGCGGCTGCAGTTTATAGCTAGCATGTGGGGGCAAAGACAGCAGAATAATGCCCTTCTCTTGGCAATATTGAATAGCTGACAAACTGCAGTGGGATATTGTGGGCCACACCTGGAGTTACAGTGAACACGAAAACTGCTTGCAGCTCCAGCTAGGAAGACAATTAGATAAGTAGTAGCCTGTAATATTACATTTTAACCATAGTTGATTTTTACAACCATATAATCACTCCAAATTACAAACTCCGGATAGCTATCACCATTTAGCATTTCACCTAACATCATATATACTGCATTTAGCATACACCGACAGTTGCAGTACCAATACTGCAACTTAATAATTGTACATATTGTAAATATTTTCACCTGTATTTTCAAACATAGATTTTATAGCCTAAGTGTAATGGATGATCGCTTGACGATCGAAATGGGTCATCCTAGTGTATGTATTAATCGCATGTAATTTATTTCAGGATTAGGGCATAACCCAGCTCTTTTGGGTACATTCGTGTTTACCGACTGAAAAGCACTAAACTCTTGCAGTGGGATACGAGATTGTCCAATATCAGCAATTTCTTCGGTAGCGGTTCACTTTAGACCATCCTTTGTATAAATATTTTAAAAAACTGAAATTACCTGATTTAATAGTCGGGAGGATATCAGGAGAGGATTGAGTATTAGATGTTCACTGCTCCGCTGCCATAGACCCACCATCCCGCCCAAATAGCGACACGACTTATATAGCTGAAATCGAAGTTCTCACCCCCATCTTTCTCACTGAGTCAGTATTGCCAACCCAACGCGTTTGGTACTATTTCGCATGTGATTTATGAAATCACTAAGTGAACTCAATTACAGTGTTTATTTATGTATTTATAATGTTTTACATACAAAAACAGACCTAACCTGGGGCTTACGCCCCAGACACCCTTGCTTGTGGTACTAGCATTAATTTTCGACCAGGCAGTACCTAACCTAGTAGCGCAGTACCTAACCTAGTAGCGGACATAAATTGTATGTTATTAATGTTTTACATACAAAAACAGACCCCCTTGCTTGTAGTACTAGCAATAATTTTCCACAAGACAGTGCCTAACTTTGTAGCGAAGGCGTGTGGTGAATTTCTTTATTCAAGTTGGTGACCTAGTCACATGATCGACTTTCGGGTGTCACATGACTGTCAAAGATGGCGTCCGTAAGTGAAGAAAGTGACGAAAAATTGCATTCTTTCAGTGAAATAACAATTATTGCGGTGCAGCAGTGGCTATTTTTGTTATATAGTGCATATACGAGAAAGTATAACAATACAGCACTGTTTATACTGGTTTATTCTTCAGTACACTCAACACATTTACACATACTGCGCTCCCTCACGGACATCGCGCTAGCTTTTTTTATAGTGCTAGTACTACTTGAGTCAACAAATTGTTTAGTTACAACTACCATAACCAAAAACACTTTTAACACTCCTCCTTAACTTAACAATTGTATAAACATTTTTTTTTTTTTTTTTTACCTTAAACCAACCCCATTTTACCCACTAAGGTGGTTGTCTTAACACCTCCCAATGGTTTGGTAAATACATCTGCAATGCTATCTGCCGACTTTACATACATGAACACAATTTCTTTTCTCTTAACGAGCTGTTCAACAAAGCAATATCTTATGTCTATATGTTTAGAATTTTCTGAATCAAGGCCATTTTCTGCAAACATTATGGCACTTTGGTTATCGCTATAAATTACAGTAGGTCCTTCTACAAGTTCAAACAAGTTTAGTTCCTTTAAAAACATTCTCAACCATAGTACTTCTTTCGCTACCTCACACATAGCATAATATTCTGCTTCGGCAGTAGACAAGGCTGTCACAGTTTGTTTTTTGTAAACCAAGATACTGGTCCACCTGCCAGTTTAACAACATAGCCAGATCTAGACAATCTCTCTCCTTCCAGCTTATTGTAGTCAGCATCGCAATATACCACAATCTTAGGTTCAAAATTTTGGTAGATGATTTTTAGATCTTTGGTACCCTTCAGATATCTCACTATTTGAGTAACATCATTCCAGTTTCTAATTTTTGGGTCTTTATTGAATTGACTTACTACACTCAGTGCATAACTAATGTCAGGTCTGGTACATGTAGATAAGAACATGAGTTTACCCACTGCTGCTTGATATTTCTCATTATCAAATGGTTGATTGGCTGACTCAGTCCTATCATTAATCTGGGATTAGCTTTCATGAAATTAAACATAGTAATTACCTCATCAATATACTTTCTTTGATCAACATATACATTCCCTTTCTCTTGAGTCACTTGCATACCCAAAAAATATGTCATACTCCCAAGATCTCTAATTTCTAGCTTTGAACTCAATTTGAGCTTGAATAGTTCAACTTTCTCATTTTCGCCCCATATTCCGAGATCATCAACATACAGAGATACAACAAGTCCGCCATTCTTATCCACATAAACACATCTATCTAAATACAGTCTCCTCAAATCTAGTTCTTTCAATGTATTATCAATCATATTGTACCATTCCCTGGCACTCTGTTTTAATCCATAGAGACTCTTTTTAAGTTTCCACACTTTGTCTCTATTCCCTTCCAAAAAACATTCAGGTTGTTCAACATAAATTGTTTCCTCCAGTTTACTGTTTAGATATGCTGTTAGTACATCTACATGGTGAATTACCCAACCCTTGATTACTGTCAATGCACAAAGTAATCTTATAGTTTTCTTTTTTACCACTGGAGAAAATGTCTTGTCAAAGTTGATCCCTTTGATTTGAGCAAATCCCCTAGCTACTAATCTAGCTCTGAAATGCTCGATCGAACTATCTAACCTGTTTGATTTTGAACATCCATTTCGTCCCAATCACCAACTCATTTTTTGGTCTATCAACTAATACGAAAGCATCTTTCTTTGATAACTGATCGATCTCATTTTGCATAGCTGCGAACCATTTACAAGAATGTTCACTGTAAAGCTTCCGTTGCAGTTTTTGGTTCCATTAAATCTAGACAGTCACACTCATTGATAAACATTGATAACTGACAATATGAACATACTGGGTTCTTACGCAATCTTTCACTCCTCCTCACTTCTACCTGTAATTCAGATTCATTAACATTTTCATCAGCACTACTTTCAATATCCTCATCATTTAAATCGTGAAATCAATGGCACATAATGACCTGCTAGCTCCTCCTCATCCCAACCTCTAAACCAACTCTCATCACTCTCTTCTGAAAAAATAGAATTTGACATCTCATTTGCAACGAGCATGCCAGTTTCACTCTCTAGTATACTTTTTTTTGTCTCCATCTACAAATTTAACATTCGTCTCAGCATTTACTGTAATGTTAGGGATGATGGGTTCAATAATAATAATAATATTATTATTATTATTATTATGGGTTCAATGACATTCTTATTTGTACCCGCTCAGCATATGGAAAATATTGTTCATTAAATTTAACATTATGGACAGTAGCAAACACTCCTTTTGTCGGAATCCTGACCTTATAACCTTTCACTCCATTTTCAAAACCTACAAAAATGCAATCGATTCCTCTGGCCTCAAATTTGCCTCCACTTTTCTCATACATAATACCTTTACATCCAAAAGTTTTTAACATCTCATAGTCACTGATAGATACATCTCTTCCCTCCCACAAAGCCAAGGGAATTAAATTGTCGATTGACCTGGAAGGACATAAATTTTTTACCACACATATAATTCATAGCTTCTGCCCAAAAACCTACTGGTAGTCCCGACTGTATCAACATACATCTCACACCATTGGCTAAAGTCAAGTTAACCCTCTCAGCTATTCCATTTTGTTCCGGTGATTCTTTGACAGTTTTCCTATGATGGATTCCATTCTCCCTCAAAAAATCATTGAATTCGTTACTTATATATTCTCCGCCTCCGTCTGTCTGAATTGCCATTATCTTTCTTACTTCCTTGTGGTTTTCTACCAATGCTTTGAAGTCTTTGAAACACTGAAACACTTCCGATTTCTTTTTTAGAAAATACAGACTCAAGTGTCTCGAGTAGTCATCTACAAAGGTTAAAACATATTGGGATCCTCCCATAGACTTTACACATTTCCCCATGACATCACTGTGTATTAGTTCTAATGGTTGAGTTGATTGCCTTTCACTTTTTTTAGGGAATCCCTGCTTAGTAGTCTTGCCTAAGGCACACACATCACAATCTACTCTACCTTTCACCTCAAATACAGGAATCTTTTTTATTCCCTCATAATGCCAATGGCCAAGCCTGTTGTGCCAATCCACTGCACTCCTCAAAGCAACTGCATTATGGATATTACTATTATCATCACTTTCTGCCTCAACATTTGCAACTGATATTGTAGCTTTAGATTTGGTTGACATTGATTCTAATACATAAAGTCCATTTTTCTCTCGACCTTTGAACACATTGTAACTTTTTACCAGCCCTTCTTGGGCGACTGATTTAAAACTTCCCAAAATCATCCTCCTATTTTTGATCGGAAGTACTTCATCATATACCACACAATTGAAATGGCAGGGTCGTGGAGTGTTGGACACACATTTGGTCAACCTAACTGGTATCATTTGGGCGTTCAACTATTAGGTGTCATTCCCTATAAAGAAAACTAATTATAACCTTCAAAATATGTGTATTAATATCAACTTTAAACATATGGCGGGGACTCTCGTCGAACAGACTATGGTTTACTATCTTCTCTCCTCGGCAATGACGAAAACATGTGACCCAAAATGAATGTTGGAATATAAAGATGTTTGTTACTCACTCATCGACGATCTAGCAGATAATCTACGAGACATGCTCGATAGATCAGTTCTCCCCAGCATTTCTAAGATTTTCCACACGTGGTTTGAGGTTAGAGATGTTTACTGGTTTACATAGCCACATCTCTGCGAGAGAAATGAATGTGCTTCCGTACCCAACTTGAATTGTGCTAACAGAGATAACATCGTTGTGATATGTAGCCGTTTCGAGTACATTCACAAGCCATGCTTTCAACAAAACTGTTTCTCCAAATAGGCCTACGCCAAATTACGAGAACGCGACCTTTCCAATCAGACGCTACAATAGAAGTGAAGCCCCGCTATACACGAAAATCCCACCTCTCATCTTGTAAACACATGTTTTCGTCTTTCTCCGCCAGGGTCATGATACCCTCCAACCCATACAAAATACACCAATAATCTCGAACCCATGTATATTTCTTACAACTCGTGGCGCGAAACTCTTCTCTGACGTCAGAACCTTACACAATTTACACAAAGCTTTCTTCAAGACAAGGGAAGTTATTCTCGGCCCAATCTAAATTTGGCCTAGAGTTTCCTGCTGTTGCAACATCTTGTAGCTTACCTACACAATCCGCTGTCTTGTATACTGACATCTCCCATACAAATTAAATGAAATATTCCTGACTGAGTCCCCGAGATACACAAGATATATATACACTAAATAAAATGAAATTCTACAACCTAAATGATGATGATGAACAAGAAAAGAAATGGTATGAACAAATTACCCTAACCTGACTTCTCTTGCAGTCAACCAAATAAGGGTTTGGGAACATTGTGACCGGAACAGTCACAATACGCCCCCATGTGATTCACACGGGTGAAACAAGTGTGGATCACAAACACTCAAACAAGCAACGCACTGAAAACACAAAGAATTACACTATTACATAAATAAACCCTGGAAGACATTAATACATACACACTTGTCAAATTTTCACACATTCTCACTCTCTCGAATGTCTTATTGTGTCCATTTCCTAGCCTCACTGATTTCTCTCAAGTGTCTTAGGTCTACCACTTCATTTTCTTCGTCTCATCATGAGACCCTATCGCTTCACAAGCCATGGTATTTGCCTGCACAGGCCTTATCATACCATCTATCCATCTAACACTCGATGCCACTTTGCTGGTTAGCATTCTTCGTCACATCTCTTGAGTTTTGTCATGCCATCACGTTATGTTGACTGATTCTCTAAGAGTCCATGCCATATTATTTTACAGAGTGATATCTACGGAGATTCCTAATATTATGTGTACTGACAGACTTACCATCCTGGTCCGTTAAACTATAGGCACACTCACCAATACGTTTAACCACCTTAAAAGGCCCCTGAAATAGATGAAAAAACTTCCCTATCTCCTTATCTACAGCTGAAGACGGATATGGAACCCTCAGAAGCACCTGATCGCCTACTTCAAAAGAATCAAACTTTACCCGCTTCTGCTGGCGCCTACGCTTATTCCCTGCCTTGATTAAGTTGTCCCTAGCCAGCTGGATACAAACATCCTTCCCAATCTCCTCTCCAGTGACCAAACCTAGCATTCTAGCAAGCTCATTGGTAGGCTTCCTACCATACTGAATTTCATAGGGAGTGCATTTTACACTCTCATGGAACGTACTATTGAACCATCGTTCAATATCTCCTAACTTGGAGAACCACGCATTGTGGCGATTGCTCACATAGGTGCGAAATACTCTCCCTAATTCTCTCATAACTCGTTCGGACAAATTCCCTTGAGGATATCGAATAGATGAGAATATGTGCTTGATACCCAATTCACTCAACTTGGTTTTCCAGATCTTTGAGGTGAATTGACTACCGTGGTCTGATAGTATCCTGAGAGGCACCCCAAACTCAGGTACATACTTATCAGTGATCTGTAGGACACAACCCTTCCCGGTCGCTTTTCTCAGGGGATACAGTTTGACGAGTTTACTGAATGCGTCAACAACCACGAAGATATACTGATATCCAAACTGAGCTTTAACCAATGGACCATACAGATCGACACAGAGTAAATCCCTTGGTTTTTCTGTGATCACCATTTGCCGAGGTCCCTCAAGAAACCTCGTTGGGCATTTACACCGTTGACACGAGTCACAACTTGCCAGAACTTTCCTAATCTGCCTTCCCATGTTCTTCCAAATGAAATGCTGCTGAACAGCAAAAAGAACCTTGCTTGATCCAAAATGCCCTAAAGCCTTGTGATGATACCAAATCATCGTTACCTGCAATGAGCTTGGCACACACACTCTCCAGGCACCTTCATGGCACAGCCTAGCCAAGAAACCACACTCCAACTTGTACCAATACTTTCCAACCTTAATTCTACTATCGACATCCATACCTCTCAACTGAGTCAAGATATCACCTAAGACCTCATCCTTCTCCTGCTCTACAAGCAGATTCCTTAAGCAGCGTATCTCATAATCACACTCGCTTACCTTGGTTACGCAGATAACAACACCTTCCTGTACCTCCAGTACCTGATGACCCTCATCACCCCCAATGTTTCTACTCATGAAGTCAGCCACAATGTTCTCAGTACCCTTAATATGCCTTACCTCAAAGTTATATTCACTTATAGCCAATATCCACCTTGACATCCTGTTCGAAGTGAGCTTGCAGGATCCAATAAAAAGTAATGCATGATGGTCAGTCAGTATCTGCAACTTACTGCCCAACACATAACTCCTAAACTTCCCTAGAGAGTATACGATTCCTAACATCTCTATTTCAGTAATTGTATATCTCTTCTCCGCCATGCTTAGCCCTCTGCTTGCTAATGAGACAATCCCTAGATTGCCCTCACTATCCTCCTGACACAAAATGCCTGAGATGCCTTGCATGCTCGCATCAGTCATCAAAATGTAGGGACAATCCAGACGAGGATACCTAAGCATGACAGTCTCTACAAAGCCTCTCTTCAACTCCTTAAAAGCCTCATCGTGCACCTGGGTCCATACCCACTTAGTACCCTGCTTCAGCAATTCCCTAAACGGTTCTACAAGACAGGAATATTTAACTACGAATCTACGAAAATAATTGAAAACCCCTAATATTGACCTCAATTGTTTGGCGTTACGTGGTGTAGCAGTGTTGTGAATCTTGTCTAATCGTGACTGTTCGGGAGACACCCCTTGTGTTGTGATAGTATGCCCTAAAAATGTGATTGATGTTGTGCAAAACAGAGACATCTTAAGTTTAATTGTAAATCCCCCGTCCCTTAATTTCCCCAAAACAATGTCTAAGTGATCCAGGTGTTCCTTTAATGTGTAAGATGCAACAATTAAATCATCTATGTACATTGTCACAAACTCGTGTGTGTCCCTCCCTAACACTAGATTTAAGGCCCTAATCAACGCTGAACTGCTGGTCTTTGTTCCGAAAGGAACGACCCTGAATTGGTACAAACCACTCTTAAAGCTAAACGCAGTCAACTTCCTGTCCTGTTCTCTCAACGGTACCTGCCAAAATGATGCACTCAGATCCATAGTGGAAAACCATTGCTTACCATTGAATTTCTGAACCAGTTCCTCAACACATTCTGGCCTCTGTTGGTCCCCAGATATCCTACAATTGAGCTGCCTGGCATCAATACACAACCTGACCGAGCCATCACTCTTCCCAACCACAACTAAGGGATTCAGATATGCACTAGTTGAAGGCTCAATAATACCCTGATTCAGCATAATGCCTATTTCTTTCTCCACAGCATCAGCACATTTGTGAGGTATCGGGTACTGAAAATGGAGAATGATCTACAATTTCGAACTGATGCGTATAGACATGTGTTAGCCCTGGCTTGTCACTGAAAACTTCTTGGTTTAGCTCTAAAACCTCTAACAACTTATCCCTCTCCTCAACACTTAAACCACTCTTATCCACAGCCTGCTGGAGTTGATCACACGTATCACCCTCCACAGCAATGTGACATAAATCCACAACTTCCTCCTCATCGTCAGCCTTACCTTCTGCCATATCCCCTACAGTGACCTCAGTAACACATGCCTTTACTGTCTTATCTACACTCTTGCATTTCATTCTCATCTCCTGGCTTATATTCCCCCTCACAAAGTTGATGACACCCCGGTCAAAATCAATAACAGCACTATGCTCGTTAAGCCAGTCTATCCCCAAAATCATTTCATAAATTAGGTTAGGAATTACCAAGCAAGTCTTGTGGTCAACTTCATTACCAAACCTCATGGGCAACAATACCTGCTTTCCCACTCTTTGGGATTTATTACCAACAGCAGTTACCACATATGTCGACTTAACTGGAATTTCTTCCAACTTACCACCGACCTTGATTAAAGTATCATAAAATCCCTTACTGATGACACTTCTCTCACTCCCCGAATCCACCAATGCCTGCACTCTCTTACCTAGTATGCTCAACTCAACAGTTGACATAAAAGCCTCCTTCTCCCCGATACATGAGAACTCCTGCTGGTCAGCTAGCAGATCCTCCCGACTCATAGGCATAAAATCCTCCTCACCCACAATAACACACTGCTTGACTTCATTTCTTACGGACTGCCTGACTGACCTCCCTGCACAGCCCGTTCGGAGTTTAAAGCTCCTTGACCACCTTGTTCTTGTCTCCTCTGGTTCACCTGTACTCTTTCGTTACCACCTTCCTGACGCCCCCCACCTCTCTGATAGTTACCTTCCTGTCGCTGTGAATTATCCTGACGCCCCCCACCTCTCTGATAGTTTTCCTGCCTCTGCTGATAATCTCTTTGCTCCTGATTAAATCTACCCCTATTAAACTCCTGATTATTCCCCCTATTGCCCCTAAATTCCTGTTTGACCTCTGGCCTCTCCATGTGCTGCTTGCCTAAAACGTCAAAGCTCGTAAGAAGCTCTTCCAACTCTTCTACCGTCCTTACCTTCTGCATACAAGCTGCCTCCTGAATTCTAGGTGGGAAGTGCTTCAACATGACCCTAACCACATCACTGTCAGAGGTCAGCCCATCCAAATTCTTCCAAATAAGTACATGTGCCAAAAAATATTCTGTCAGGGATACCCCTTCTCTCTCCTTATATTTCCCAAAAGTTAATTTTTCCCTTTCCCTGGACTGTACCCCCTCCCCCCAGAACTTAGCTTTGAATTTATCCCTGAATTCCCTTAAACTATTCATGTTAGGCCTGTATATTTGGAACCATGCTTTCACATCCCCTTGAAATGAGTTAGACAAGATCTCCAACACTGTTTCCCATTCGACAACCCCGTCTTCTAGATCCTTGCTGAATTTCTTCTCAATGGTTTTTAAAAACTCCATAGGGTTGAACTGCCTTGAGTTAAATTGTGGCAGACCAGGGTCCCTGAGTAGCAAACTAGATGGCATCACAACCCTTTGACTCATCGGTCGCTCTTTCAACTCTCTCCTGACCTTTATCAGCTCTTCCTGCAGCTTTTCGTTTTTCTCGGTCAATGCCACCTGCTTCCCTCTCAGACCCTCAATCTCTCCCAACTTATTTTCAACGGCACCTACTCTATCTAAATATTCCCTCTTATTCCCACTTACAGTGTTGCATATCTCATCACACTTTCCCGTTACATTCTGTACTTCTGCCCTTGAACTAGCTATCTCTGACTTAATTTTCGTTATTTCCACATCTTGCTGGTTCTGATGGCCTTCCATTCCTTCTAGCCTACTTGTGATCCCAGCCTGATTCCCCTGCATTTCTGCCCTGATTTCCTCTCCCTGTTTGCTAATTTTCCCACTTAATTCCAGGTTCATACTCTCCATTCTACTATTAAGGACAGACTTATGGTCCCGTATTTCTTTGCTGAGACTCTCTATCCTTGTGTTCGTGGCCCTGTTGCTCTCCTGAATTTCCTTACTTACAAATTCCTTCACTTCTACTATCTGTTTGGTCACTGACTCTACCTTCTCATTTACAGAGCCTACCTGCTCCTTAATTTCCTTACTCATAGATTCTCCTTGCTTCTTAATCTCTTTTATTTCACTCAGTAGCATTTGGATCAAACTATCGTTCATAACCCCCCCATTTACATTTAAGTTACTACCTTCAGCGATCAGCTGCGACTCAGTAGTAACAATGGTAACATATGTTCCCACTGTCTTTTCCACATCTTCCTCACTGCCACTTCCCCCAGTTTCCTGATTACCTGACATTTTACTGTTTGATTTACACACAACCCTTGACCTTAATTCTAAATTGTCTGATGTGGACATACCCCTTAAAACAAAACAAATTACTGTGAACCCTAATACTCCTAAGGTGTCTATCGGCTGTGTGCATATGTGCCCTAATGATACCTGCTAGGTTTCCCTACTCTTGCCCCACGTTGAGGTGCTATGTTGTAACTTTTTACCAGCCCTTCTTGGGCGACTGATTTAAAACTTCCCAAAATCATCCTCCTATTTTTGATCGGAAGTACTTCATCATATACCACACAATTGAAATGGCAGGGTCGTGGAGTGTTGGACACACATTTGGTCAACCTAACTGGTATCATTTGGGCGTTCAACTATTAGGTGTCATTCCCTATAAAGAAAACTAATTATAACCTTCAAAATATGTGTATTAATATCAACTTTAAACATATGGCGGGGACTCTCGTCGAACAGACTATGGTTTACTATCTTCTCTCCTCGGCAATGACGAAAACATGTGACCCAAAATGAATGTTGGAATATAAAGATGTTTGTTACTCACTCATCGACGATCTAGCAGATAATCTACGAGACATGCTCGATAGATCAGTTCTCCCCAGCATTTCTAAGATTTTCCACACGTGGTTTGAGGTTAGAGATGTTTACTGGTTTACATAGCCACATCTCTGCGAGAGAAATGAATGTGCTTCCGTACCCAACTTGAATTGTGCTAACAGAGATAACATCGTTGTGATATGTAGCCGTTTCGAGTACATTCACAAGCCATGCTTTCAACAAAACTGTTTCTCCAAATAGGCCTACGCCAAATTACGAGAACGCGACCTTTCCAATCAGACGCTACAATAGAAGTGAAGCCCCGCTATACACGAAAATCCCACCTCTCATCTTGTAAACACATGTTTTCGTCTTTCTCCGCCAGGGTCATGATACCCTCCAACCCATACAAAATACACCAATAATCTCGAACCCATGTATATTTCTTACAACTCGTGGCGCGAAACTCTTCTCTGACGTCAGAACCTTACACAATTTACACAAAGCTTTCTTCAAGACAAGGGAAGTTATTCTCGGCCCAATCTAAATTTGGCCTAGAGTTTCCTGCTGTTGCAACATCTTGTAGCTTACCTACACAATCCGCTGTCTTGTATACTGACATCTCCCATACAAATTAAATGAAATATTCCTGACTGAGTCCCCGAGATACACAAGATATATATACACTAAATAAAATGAAATTCTACAACCTAAATGATGATGATGAACAAGAAAAGAAATGGTATGAACAAATTACCCTAACCTGACTTCTCTTGCAGTCAACCAAATAAGGGTTTGGGAACATTGTGACCGGAACAGTCACAACATCTTTTCCCTTTAGTCGCCCTACTGCAAAGTCATCAAAAGTCTCAACAGATATTCCTTTCTTAGCCAATCTAGAACAAGATATTAGATTATAATTGAAGTCAGGTACATACAAAGTATCATGAAGTTCTAGAATAACATCACATTTTTGTGTCAGCTCTACTCTCACAGTACAGTACCTATACCTTTCACTGGAACGCTGCCTTTACCCATATGAACGTAACCAGTTGTTGCTTGAAACATAATGAATTCTGACTTTTCTTTACATATGTGATCTGTACATGCATTGTCCAAGATCCACTCGTTATCACTCACTTTCATAGCTGCTAAACTCGCTGCACTTATACAAGCCAATACAGACTTATCACTACCTTCATCCTTAAAATTATCAGCTTTCTCTCTATTCTCAGTGCAGTTTCTGGCAATATGCCCACTACCACCACATCTGAAACATTTCTTATTTTTTATCACAGGACAATCTCGAGAGATATGCCCCCACTTATCACACTTAAAACACTTCCTATCATTGCTGAAGTTGTTATTCTGCTGCTCCGTTTGCTGTCTTGTTTGAAAAGTTTGGTTATGCCCGCCACGACGTATTCTCGGCGCAGGTTTGTAGTTGGACGCCAATGCTCCCTGGACTGGTTTCAGCTTGTCTTGGATCTCATCGTCTTCTTGAAGTAATACTGCTTTCACTCTCTTGGTCGTCAGGTCCTTGTCACCACCAAGGATCGCTATGGTGACACGATGTGAATCAGGTAGGCCAGCCAGGAATAGTCCAGCCAGGTGTTTGCCATTCAGTTCCAATCCTTAGCCCGCACTCGCACCCACTCGATTAAGTCCTTGAATTTCAGACATATAATGGTGCATGGATTTATCCGGTGTTTTGGTTATGTTCATCATCTGCTTCATCACTTTTAAGCACTTAGTCAATGTGAAGGAAGTGTGAATTTCCTCCAAGGTCGTCCAAGCGTCCTTCGCGATCACGCATTCTCCAATGTTCTCTACATACTCTCTAGACACACTTTTCAGTAGGAAAGCGAGAGCCTTGCGGTTAATTCGCGCTTGATCAACATTCAAATAGTTGATTTCCTCTTCATTAAATCCAGGATCAATTGCATTCCAACAGTTTTTGTCGATAAGTTCTGCTTTGGCAACTTTAGACCAAGAATAATAGTTCGAAAAACAAAGTTTGTCCATTCGTTCTTTGTTTTCTTCCGACATTTTGAATCAACTGCTCACAACTCGACAACACTTTTTTTCACTTCTCAAAATTTAACACTGCTCAAACTTTTTCACTTTTCTCTCTTCTCAGCGTTCCTGGGCTCATAACCTTTTGTTATATAGTGCATATACGAGAAAGTATAACAATACAGCACTGTTTATACTGGTTTATTCTTCAGTACACTCAACACATTTACACATACTGCGCTCCCTCACGGACATCGCGCTAGGCTTTTTTTTATAGTGCTAGTACTACTTGAGTCAACAAATTGTTTAGTTACAACTACCATAACCAAAAACACTTTTAACAGCTATTGAGTATGAAGAGATTGTGAAACAACTCCCAACAACTCCCCGAAAGGTATGCATATCATAAATTATATATTTTCAATAAGCTAAGGTGTTAAAAGTGATGAAAAGGGAGGATGGTCTAAAGTGAACAATAAATCTTTAACCTACAATAATGTTAGTTTTATAGCACTCCTGTACCGGTACATTTATTAATATTATTGCAGGTCTCAACAACTTAACCAGAATGTAGCAATATTTCCTACCTTCCGATCCCTGTATAGATACCATAGGCCGATAGGAAAGTTATACTAATGCATACAGCCCATTATCAAAATTACTTATAAGCACTGACCTTTTCTTCTTCATTCTTCTTCTCTTCTGATGGTGTATCATTATCATCATCATACACCCTGTTCTCCACAAATTGAGTGTTGGCAAGGGAGAGGAAAGAGTTTGTCACATTGCTTATTTCTGTAGATGTAGTCTTCAGTTCTTCAATTAATTTGCTAAGGGATACTTCTGTAGAATGAGTTCTTTGAAGCAAATTCTAAAAGCATAAACAGACTACTTCAATTAAGCTTAACTCTCCACAACTCTAAACACAAGCAGAAGCACTGTAACCAGATTATCTTAGTTAAGGCTGTATTTGCTAGGTAAGGTAGGCTATCTTAAGGTAAATTCTACAGCTTATCCCAGTTAATTTTTATTTCCCCGAGGTTTACAAGCTACATGCCCTTCCTGATGCGACGTGATTTTTCTAGAGAAAATTCAAACCAGCACCCATACGGGTTCGAACCTCCGCCGCCTGGGAGAAAGGTTAGCAGCTAAGCCACTGTGCCATACACCCTCTTTAAGTTAACATTCGTAGAATTGGGACAGTGCTAATGATTAATTATGTCCTCTTTTAAGTTTATATTGCCTTCAATTACAGTAACAAACACCCACTTGAGAAAACAGTTGAAGATGATTTAGAAGTCCAGCATCACCAGCAAGGCTCCAATTACTACTCTCTCTCCTGATTTCATCCGCAGTCCATGGTTTTTCCCATGGTTTAGATTTTTCTGGCGTCTCCTGTAAAAGATTATCGTACATAATTTATGGAGCATGGTCATAGGCCTACTTACGTAACTTGAGTGACCAGCAAACACGCGATCGTGTCACCCATATTACAAAAAATTGTCAGTCATCTGCAGGCAATACGTCTTACACTAAATCTAAGACAGCCTCCAAACAATACATATACCGGTAATAGAAAAATAAATTCATAATCGTATCAAAGTAGGCGTTACTCATTGCGGATTTCATGTTTTGACACATACATATAACCTCTACTTGGCTCCGATAGCCTAAAATACACTTACCATGTTTTCAGAACAAATCAGCGGGTTTGGGCACCAATTTGATAGTCAAGATTTTCATCGTTCTACTGCATTACTACAGAATCTAGCAATGCCTTTAACGAGGAACAAGCAGGAAATAAAACATTTACAGTGCCAGACATGTCAAGCCGATGTCGTCAAGCTCCTTTTACGAGCCTTTACATACACAACATTTATTAAACCCATTTAACCAAAGAATATCCACCACTGCGCCTTGATCTTCGTTTCGTAAACTATCCCTGCCGAAAGGTTGTAATTTCATCGGAAGAGAGCAGGTTTACATACCGTAAAAGACAGTTTGGCCAGGCTGAGCGCGGCCACCATGTTGTTTCCAACTCTCTGCGTAGTATCATTTACGTTCACTGGGCTGCGGTTAAAAATAAATTATTTTAAATAGTTGTTGTTGTTGTTTGAATCTTCAGTCTTTTGACTGGTTTGATGCAGCTCTCCATGCCTCCCTGCCCTGAGTCATTACCGTATCCATAGGGAGGTGCATATCCTCGGGAGGAGCAATACGGCTGTAGTTTCCCGTTGCTTTCAGCCGTGCAGCAGAACGCAGTGTAGCCATAGACGGACGATGATTCATTCGATTTACGAATGACACTATGTAGAGATTTGAAGCCATTCTTTTTTCAGTGTTGCCTATACAAATTGACTTTTTGTAACTTTTCCATTTAATTGTGTATATTAACTACGGTAATACATGTATTGTTTTCTAGTAGTGTATGTGACGTGTGCACGCCACATTAAACTGACATGAAAATAAACCCCTAACCTAAAATATTCAATTCCTACCAAAGTTTACCCATCACTGTACTTCCAGTTGTAGCTGTGCTTCAAAATTTCCTTCACTCACCTAAACTCTAGAAGAAAACATTGTGGCATAAGCCTCCAGTTGAAAATCAGGATTATGAACACCTTGTAAACGGAACCTTCCAGAATATCATATCGCTCTCGCAGTCTAAAGACGCGGGGCATAAATTCAGACCTTATGTACACTGTTTCAACTATTTAGCGTTCCCTAACCTCAAAAGAAAAACGTGTGATTATACGCACTCAAAAATATCATCATTGCCTGTATCGATTGTCGATCCCGCCCCCGCGATCTGTATCGTCCGCAGCGAGATGACAGGAGAAGAACGCCAAGCGGCCGACCAGTGTGTCCAAACTGCACGATGCGAATACGGAAATGCCTTACGGACTATGCCCAAGAAGCCTGGGGATTTTAGTGTGCGTATGTTGCTACGATTGATCTATTCAATATTATTATTCCGGCGTGGGTAACTAACAGCCTCTTACCTATCTGATCGTCAAGAAGGACACTTTCTCGGGTGTTCGGATGGCCCGAGCCTGAGTTCAGGTATCAAGCCTCCTCATGGGGATGGCTTTAGTTTTAGTTTAAATACTTGTTTAAATAGTTGTATTTCGGGGCATTCAAGGAAGTGTGATATTTTGGCTTGTCTTTTCAAATTTCTCGTGCGTTGTTTGTGAGTCGTAGTTCCCCTCGTGGTCGATGCGTAACCGTTTGGCTTCGCTCGAAAGGGGATTGAGATATCCCCCACTGTTTTATATCTAAATTGTTAACCAATTTTCCTCTTTGGAGGCTTGATTTGTAGTGGGGAAACTTTTCCTTTTTTAGCGAGGCTTTATCTTGTTGCGTAAACTCGTGGCGTCTGTTCGGTTTGATCCAAATTATTAATTATTCCCGCATTATCACGCTTCCTTGAATTCCTAGAGTGCAGCCATGCTTTGGTTTTATTTAAGTTTTAAAAGGGCCCCTGTGTTTTGTTTTATTCATCTTACGTTCTCATTTTCTTGGTTCACGTGATGTTCGTAGTTTCCGCGACACATTGCCTTGGGTTTCCTCCTTTACGCCCCTCGTGCGTTTCATTTTGGTATTTTTACAACTACGTATTTCTGCTTCACTTATGGGATTAGTTGAAATCTCAAAATTTTGGGGGTGACGTCCTATTGTGCATCCCTACCTATAGGGTTCCGTTATCCTCCGCCATTTTAAGGGAGTCTTGTTCGTGTCGGCGTCCATGGTAGTTAGAGAATGTCGTCCGCTCTGTCTTTCTGGAGCCTGTCATTAGTAATGTAGTCATTTCATTTTATTTCTCGTCATTTCCATTTACGTTTACTCGTGATATGTTCGTACGTGTGTTAGTTGTACGAATTTTCCTTCCGTGTGTAACTTGTAATTTGTCCTTTGTATTGCGCAACCTCGTTGTGGAGAACTCCTTATTATTTGCTCCTTTTGTTTGTTAGTGCTCTATCTAAAAATAACTTTCTTTGGTCGGCTATACTGGAAAATCGCGCATTACCTTTTGAAAGTAAGGAGGCTGTAATATATATTGTATTCTTGGCTGATGTTGATCTTGACGGTGAAAAAATAATAAAATTGGCAACTCCAGCTATCTGATATGACATCTAGCGGTAAAAATGAGCAACTTACCAAGTAGGGTACATTTGTCACGTGGTGACTGTTTGTATATGGTTTCTTGTATTAGTAAACAGATCGTGGTAAATTGTTCGTGTCTTTATACATAAGTAATAAGTTTTACTCGTTGATAGAGTGAAAAATGAGTAAAAGCAAAGTGTATTGCTCAGTTTACGGCTGTAAGTCGATGTATAAGAGGGCTGCGGATATACGTTTTCATCACTTTCCAAAAGATGCAAATAGCGCCGAAATGTGATGATACCTAATAATAACTTTCCACCCCGGGTAGGATCTAACACTTGTCGAGGTAGACAGACAGAAGACCTGCGACGTAAAGCCAGCGAAGGTTATTCAGTTTAAAAACAGCTGTTACGATGGGCGCGCTGGTAAGATTGAAGTTACTTGAATAATTAATTAAATAATTAATTATTGGCTGCTTGGTAGGGAGAAGGGATGAGTTTAACTTGTATTAAAACTCGGGGGGCGACAGGAATTGCTTGATTTGGATGGTTAAAAGGTGGGTTTGGTGTTGAATATTTGAATGGTAGTGGAATCACTCATTCTACAGTGCCCACGGGGAGGCAAATTATGCCTATATGACTCGTAGTGGAATAGCTCGAATATCGAAGAACTTAGCGATTACGAGGTGTAGGCTTGGTGGAAAGGCTGGCGGATCATCAGTTTGACATCAATTCACGATATAAGTCGGAGCTTGGAACAGTGGCGTCTGGTTTGCGTGGATGCTAGTCTCGGAATGATAAAAGTAGCACAGCTTCGGAGTGCTATTTATTTGTTTATGTACCGTATTTCTCTATATGAATGTCCTCGGCGTTGACTCAGGATCGACATTTACATTATATTGCGCATAATAGTACCGAAATAATGTCCGAAGTGTAGCCCTGTGTAAATTTGAATCAGCTGATCTACATCAACCCTGATGCTTGATAATATGCAAATGACACCAAAAAATCCAGTGGAACACACAAATTAGATCACGTGTATCGCACAGTTATACATATATACAATTAAAAATAACACTGCCATTACTTTAGAGACCACATTTACTGATTATAACCGAAAAATAAAAAGTGTTCCATATCAAACGCTTGTTATTGAGTATTTTAAATCCTACTTATCCAGACCGACCGCAGCACTCCAAGTGTTAGTTTGAGTTGCCAATAAAAGGGCGATTGAAGCAGAGCCGGTAAGAAATTATAGGTGTCTGTAATTTAATTTAAAAAAAAAGATAGTAAAAGGGAACATTAACCGGGTAGGTTAAGAGTGTCTCCCACATCGTGGTGACCCCGACGTGATTACAAGATCAGACGTGATTACAAGCTCCGACGTGATTAGTGGTTATCATTGAATACGTGAACAAAAATGGATCTTCTAGCGAGAAAGCGGAAGGCAACTCGTGCGACGTTCACGAAAACATACCATACAATTATGCAAATGCTAGATGGAAGAGAGCCGTCGCCTGAAACTCTTAAGGTTAAGTTCAACACACTAGAACGCCTTGCCAAGGACTTGAGTATTCTTGAATGTGAATGGTATAAACTTCTCTCAAAAAATGCTGCAGAAGAGTTAGACGCGGCTAGTGTAGCCAATTTTGATAAAGAATATGCGTTTATAAAAGAATACAAGGAAAAGTTAGAAGAAGCACAAGTTAAATAAGACGCGTTCGTGAATAAAAATGCCGTTCAATCCCCTAGTTCAGTGTGTTCTTCGCCAACTTCACGTAGGAAGCTCAGACTGCCCAAGATCGAGCTGAAGCAATTTGGGGGTGAAATTAAAGATTGGCTTGGATTCTGGAGCCAGTTCAGTAGAATTCACAATGAAGGAGATATGCTAGATGAGGATAAATTCCAATATCTGATTCAAGCTACAGTGAACGGATCCAGAGCAAGGGAAATAGTAGACAGTTTTCCCCCAACAGCAGAGAACTACCCTAAGGCAGTTGAAAGTCTTAAAGGCAGGTTTGGGCGGGAAGAGTTGCTCGTGGAATTTTATGTAAGAGAGCTGTTAGCTTTGGTAGTAAAAAATGCTACCGGTACGTCCACAAGGGGGTAGTTAAAGTACGTCTCAGCTCCATGATAAGCTCGAGTCTTACTTGAGGGCTCTAGAATCGATAGGCATGACATCGGACAAATATTCTGCCATTTTATTCACTAGATTTACTAGATTCAGATTTAGTAGAATCTTGTGTTCCAGAGGAGATGTTAAGAGTTTGGATAAGAAATTCTTCATCAAGTAATCAACTGCAGAGTGGAAAGCATAGTGATAACCTGAACATTTTGTTAGCCTTTCTTAAATCTGAGGTGGAAGGGGAGGAAAGAATATCAATGGCAAAATCAGGTTTTCGGTTGTCAAACAAATCAAAACCATCAGGCAATATAAGGAACAGAATAGAAGAAGTAAGAGAAGTACCCACTGCGCTTAATCTGTTGACAGGAGAAAGACAGTCGTACAAAAAGGCAACATGTCTCTTTTGTGATAAGGCTCACGATAGCAAGGAGTGTTTAAGTGCACAGAAAATGTCCCTATTGGAGAAGAGAGAGAGCTGTTGAAAAGGAAGAAAGCATGCTTTGTATGCTTGAAGCAAGGTCACAGGTCCAGCGACTGTAAAACCAATCTGAAGTGTGCGGTATGTGGCAGAAAGCACTGTGTGATAATGTGCCCAGACTTGCCTATTCATAAAGATGAAACAAAACGTGCAGACTTGAATGTACATGAAGTAGGAAAGGTGAGCGCTGTGGGAGCGTCGCACTGTGGGTCTCAGGATGTTGTATTTCTCCAGACTTTGTTAGTGAAGCTGAAGACGAGGGATCATCAGAGGGCAATCAGGGCGATCATCGATACAGGATCTCAACTTTCTTACATCCTGAAGAAAACTGCCATCGAGACGAAATGCTAGCATGTTGGAACGGAAGCCCTAGTTAATGTTCTATTTGGAGGTGTGACGTCAGACCGAGAAACGCACCAATGCTACAGGATATTACTCCAGAGTCTAACAAGAAGTTATTCCTGTGAATTACAAGTGCTAGATCAGCCTTCAATCTGTGGATCCATCCCAAGAGTTAAGCAGATGTCTTGTATAACAGAATTGAGGAGAAGAAACATACCAATCACCGACGTTGGGGATGAACAATCTGCGGTTGAGCTGCTCATCGGGTCCGACGCGGCAGGAAGGTTATTTACTGGACAAGTACAGGAGCTAGACTGTGGTCTAGTTGCAATGGAAACTCGACTTGGTTGGGTAGTAATGGGAACCCTATCTAAAGAAAATAAACAGGTTTCTAATGCTTTCCTCACTACCATTATGTTCAGTCACAGTAAGGATCTGTCTGACCTCTGGAAACTGGAAGTGCTTGGCATAACAGACCTCAGTGAGAAGAAATCAAAAGAAGAAATAGAGTGTGCCGCCTTGGACCACTTCAAGAAAACGGTTAGGAGGAACACAGAGAGAAGATACGAAGTTTCATTACCGAAGAAAAAGAAGAGCTGAGAAATAACAAAGACGTTGCAGAAAACAGACTAACTTCAATGACAGCAAAGTTCATGAATGAAAATAAATTTCAAGAATATGATGCACTTCTCAATGTATGGTTAAAATAAGGCATCTTAGAGGAAGTGTGTGGAGACGAGAGGGAGAAGAATGGCTACTTCCTACCTCATAGAGGAGTATTTAAGGACTACGCCACAACGAAACTTAGGCCTGTTTTTGATGCTTCAAGTAAGGGAAAGGGTACTCTTTCTCTTAATGACTGTTTAAACAAAGGCCCAAACTTATTAGAGCTCATACCTTCTGTTTTGATGAGGTTTCGAGAGAAACCAGTAGCTGTGATCTCTGATATTCGGAAAGCTTTCCTACAGATATCGGTGAACGAGACTGATCGTGAATTCCTGAAGTTCCTATGGTGGGAGGATTATTCCCAAAACAAATTGAAGATATTTCGTCACAGACGCGTTGTTTTTGGTGTAAACTGTAGCCCGTTCATTCTTAGTGCCGTCATCAATCACCACTTGGATGATTTTCAGAAAGAGTTTGAAGGAACAGTTAATAGGCTGAAGAGTTAATTTTATGTGGATAACTGCGTTACTTCTTTGGACACTCGAGACGACCTGAGGAGAATTGTAGAAGAAGCCTCCAGAATTATGGCAGCTGCAAATTTTTACTTGAGAGGCTGGGAAAGTAACATATGGGCTAATGATGCTGATAACCCTGCAACCCCAGTACTCGGGCTGGTTTGGAATAAAAAGGAAGATACACTATTTTGTACCTTAAAGAACCACAAGGTCGTAAATGAACCTTTGACGAGACGGAGCATCCTATCTGTCTTTGACCCTATTGGTTTCACTTGCCCCGTTACGTTGCTGCCGAAGATTTTGCCACAAGAGAGTTGGGAGCGGGAAATAAGCTGGGATGCAGAGGTATCTCGTGAAACTAAAGCGAAGTTCCTCGAATGGACTGAGCAATTGCCTAGACTTGAAACTGGCAAAGTTCCTCGTCGTTTGACCTCAGCGAATTGTAGGGTGTCATATTCACTTCACGCCTTCAGCGATGACAGCAAATCAGCGTATGCTGCAGCTGTTTTCTTGAGAAGTCAACACGACGAGAGCATAAGTGTACAGTTGCTATTTGCCAAGGCAAGAGTTGCACCACAGAAGCAAACCACCATTCCAAGACTCGAGCTTACGGCATGTTGTATTGGTGTTCGAATGTTAATCACCGTAAAGGAGAGCCTAGGTTGTGTTGATATACCGGTACCACAGTACTTTTGGACAGATTCTACACCGCCTTAAGTTGGATCAAAAAGGGTGAGAAATGGGGGATCTTTGTGTGAAACAGAGTAAATGAGATCTTGACCTACTCACAGAAAGAAGAGTGGAATCATGTACCAGGAAGAATCAATCCAGCAGATTTATCTTCACGAGGATGCAACGTTGATGAGCTCAAGGAGTCCAAATGGTGGGAAGGTCCTGCCTGATTGAAGCTGTGTCAAGAATCCTGGCCATGCAACGAAGAAGTAGTTGATGAAGAGGAGATACTCAGGGAAAAGGAAAGGGAAACAATAACCAGCGTAGCCTCTTCAATGGACCTCAGTGGTACCTCAGATATTTCTCTTCATATACGAAGATTGTCAGGATGCTCGCCTGGATGCAAAGATTCGCTGACAACTCAAGAAAGACGCCATCGGAAAGAGTCAAGGGGGAGATAACAGTTGGGGAGATGCAAGCGTCAGAGCGACTACTCGTTAGACTAGTGCAAGAAGAAGTCTTCCCTGAAGAAAGAAATTCCCCTTTGAAGTCACTATGTACCTTCACAGACGCAGAGGGGATTGTACGAGTGCAGACCAAGATAGTGGAGAGAAAGGACAGCGAAGATTTTCGATGCCCAATGGTTCTACCGCGCAAGCATGGATTGGTTGAACTCCTAATACACGGAGAACATATGAAGATGCTACATGTTGGCACTCATATTTTACTTTCTCGCTTGAGGGAACAATTTTGGATTATAGGTGGAAGAAAGAGTATTCGGAGTGTGATATCAAAATGTATGAAGTGCAAGAGACATGCATCAAAGTGCGTAGAGGTATGCCCAGGAACGTTACCAGAGGACAGGATCAAGGATGCGGCTGTCTTTGAAGTGACGGGAATAGACCTTACTGGACCCTTGATATTAAAAGGAGGACAAAAGGTCTAGATAGTGATATTTACATGTGCTGTATACAGAGCAATACACTTAGAGTTGTGCAGCAACCTCACGACAAATGGATTCCTGTTGTCCCTTCGGAGGTTCATTGTACGTAGAGGAAGGCCAAAGTGACAACGGCACAAACTTCACGGCCACCGATAATTTATTTGGAACTATCGATTGGAAACAGATAGATACAGAGTCTACAGTGCAGCGAATACAGTGGAAGTTTAACCCCCCAACGGCTGCCTGGTGGGAGCGCCTTATTCAAATGGTGAAGAAAATTCTGCGACGGGTACTGGGGAGAACTTCAATCAATTACGAAGAGATGTCGACACTGCAATGTGACTGTGTGGCCTTGATCAATTCTCGTCCGATCACGTATTTGCCTGAGAATCCAGATGATCTCATCCCTCTTACACCTGCAATGTTCCTGCAAGATGGCATTGGCATAGGAACTCCTGATTTGGATCAATTGGATTTAGTGAATTCATCTACGAGATTCCGCTATATGCAGAAACTCTGACAGGACTTACGGTCAAGATTTAGAGATGAGTACTTGAATCAATTGATTCAGAGACCTAAAAAAAAAACTCCATCCCCAATTGTGAATGTAGGGGATGTGGTGCTCATTGGATCTGATGGGAAGAAGAGGATCGAGTGGCCCATGGCACGAGTGTTGGAAGTGTATCCTGGAAAAGATGGTGTTGGAAGAGTTGCAAGACTGAAGACTGTTTCTGGTGAATTAACTCGACCAATGCAGAAGTTGTTCCTATTGGAGTGCTCTGCATTAGAGACTGTTGACACTGCTGAAAAGGACGATCTATCTGGGGAACTGGGTGCTTCGGAGAATGCTGATTCTCCTTTTCAGGGACTGGCTGCTTGCGATTCTACCAGTCGTCCACAAGGATAGTGGCAACCAGGAGTGGAAGAACGATTAAAATACCAAAAATACTTTGTGATTTGTTATTGAACTTTCCAGACAGTGTGACTTTGTTAATGTTAGATGTGTTATGTCCCATCAAAAGTGGGGAGGATGTGGAGAACTCCATATTATTTGCTCATTTTGTTTGTTAGTGCTCTATCTAAAAATAACTTTCTTTGGTCGGCTATACTGGAAAATCGCGCATTACTTTTTGAGAATAAGGATGCTGTATTCTTGTATTCATGGCTGATGTTGATCTTGACGGCGAAAAAATAATAAAATAAAAGGGCGATTGAAGCAGAGCCGGTAGGACATTATAGGTGTCTGTAATTTAATTTAAAAAAAAAAAAGATAATAAGAGGGAACATTAACCGGGTAGGTTAAGAGTGTCTCCCACACTCGTGGTTGCATTGCAAATTTGTTATGTAATTCTGTTCTGTGCGATTCCTAGTAGTGTCGCGTTAAATTTATTTCTTCCCTTGCTGTGTAAATCGTCTGTGTTTGTTCTTGGGTTCCGCGTGCACGTGTCACCAAGGCCTAAACTTGTGTATGTCATTGCTTGGGGATATCACTGTGTTGCGTAATTCTTTTGACATTATTTAGACTGATGTAACCTGGGGTACCTTTTGGTCCCAGCTTCTGGGTGGTCCATAACCGTGTTAGGTGGTTTCGTACCATGTGGCTTTACCGACGCTTCGTTACCGTCCTGTCGGACCCACCTCATCCATTTGTGATAATTGTTAAGTGCTTAAAAGTGTAGTTCCTATCTTGTCATTTACTTTTATAATACACACCCCATTATATTTTAAGATTACTACCTTATTTGGCCTTAAAGTCCCATCCCTGACTCCAAAACAGCTGCAGTGGAATGACCCTCAACAGGTAAGTCTTCCCACATATTCAAGCCTGTGAGCAAATTGACGTGCTTCCTCTCTTGTACATCTGAGAGTACTGCCCGGGTACGTCGTCAGCACCGACCGCCGAGCGAAAGCCACCAAGTCCCGTAAAGGCTGTCTTGGGGTCGCAGTTGGTAAATCTTCCTTCGGCTTGGCAGGCCCTCAAAGGAGTTTTGCCGAGCTGAAGGTAAGGAGGAGGGTACATTGGGTACAGTGCATTTATGTACGGTATTTGTCTCTAGTACCTCGCCCATTCATTGGGCACAATCGTGTTGACCGACTGAAAAGCTACAAAAAGTCAATGACACTATGATCAAATGTCACCATTAAGATGATGAATTCGTTAAACGAACACGGCAAGGAACCATTTGGACATCAATGAGATAGCAGGAGGATAAGTAGGCTAAATTATTGTTCAGGTATTCAACAAACATGATCTACACATAGCGTTAGGCCGAACCCTCTTACATGGGCGCCCGCAGGGGGGACATGGCCCCTCCTCCCTCACTCCTGGAAACTTAATAAGTAAAACGATATGAAAATAAGACTGAGAACAAACGTTTCTTGCAAAAGTGCTCATTCTAATCAATGTTGTGCTAAATATAAGTACACAGCCGGAAAAAAGGTTACCTGAAAATACGACGTCGATTTTGATCCGATGACGGCAGATGCCACCTGGGGATAGTGATAAGGGTTTCAAGGTCGTCCGCCAACAGATAGCATAGTAGCATAGCTACCAGAGCGCCATCTGTATCTACCATTTAATCGGGAGTGCTCACAGCCATGCGGCTCATTGTGGTGCAAATGTATCAAGCAATCAGGTACAATGCCATGGAGACGCACTCGTGCTTCCTACAGCCAACTGAGCGAGATTGAAAGGGATGATCAAATTGTGGCCTTCCGAGTGGCGGGATGGTCCTTTCGGAGAATTGCCACACAAGTTGGACGTGCAGTGTCCGTTGTGCAACGATGCTGGTATCAGTGGTCACGTGAACATTCTCACACCTGTAGACGAGGTTCTGGACGTCCACGCAGCACAGACGTACGCCAGGATCGTCGTATTGTAAGAGCAGCAGTGGCAGATCGTACAGCTACCACAGCACAGATACGAGGGTTTGTAAGCCCAGAAGTGTCAACACGAACTGTTGCGAACCGGTTACTAGCAGTGGGACTACGAGCACGCACACCTCTAGCCCGTCGTCCACTCACGCCACAGCATCGACGTGCATGGCTCGACTGGTGCCGTCAGAGGATCACTTGGAAGATGGAATGGCGCGCCGTGGTCTTCAGCGATGAAAGCAGATTCTGCCTGCACGCAAGTGATGGTCGTTCGCGCGTTCGACGTAGATCCGGTGAGGCGCTGTCTCGTAGAGTGCAATCGTCCAAGACATAAGTTACAACTCTGGCTCACCATTTGTGTTTGTGGAGGGAACGCTAACCAGCGCTCGGTACGTGCAGGACGTTGTTAGACCCGTTCTTTTGCCATTCTTGCAACAGGAAGGGGATGTGTTGTTCCAAAAGGATAATGCTCGCCCACACACTGCTCGTGCAACTCAACGTGCACTGCAAGACGTGCAGCAACTTCCCTGGCCAGCACGATCGCCGGACTTGTCGCCAATCGAGCACATGTGGGACATGAAAGGCCGACAAGTTACTCGTGCGACTCATCCACCCACAACTCTTACAGAACTGTGTGAACAGGTCGAGCAGGCGTGGAATAACGTATCCCAAGATAATATTCGCCATCTGTATGATCGACTGGATGCAAGAGTCAGTGCCTGCATTGCCGCCCGTGGAGGCTACACCTCATACTAATATGGGTGTTTCAGCATGGGTCGATACCTGGTATTTCTGAACCGCTTGACCTATTGATCTGTATATTTAATCATTTCATGTACTCCATATGCACTGTTACCACAATAAATCTTGAGTGAATTGGTAACCTCTAAAAGGGTGACCTAATTTTTTTTCCGGCAGTGTAGTTCAGATATTTGACTTTCTGTTGGGCGCAATATTAAATATAGCGGCAGTGGGCGCATTAAGCCTGTCTGGCACAACACAGAAATCAGAATTTAAAAATCACAATATTTGCTGAAGAACAGTTTTGCTACAATACTAAATACACTCATTCATTCTCTGCATTACGTAATGGTGCACGATCAGTCACAATGTGCCTGGCAGATCACTTTTGCAATAAAAGCAAATGTGTAGGAGGGTCATTGACAAACTGGCCGATATGGACTTGAATGTTCTGCGGAAAGAGACAGCTACTAAAGGTGGAAGTAGCTTAGCCCCCGTGAATGACGAATACGAGATAAGAATTAACTCGTGTGCCTGTCAAATCAGTTGCGCCCACCAGAAGGTTAAATATCATCCTATAGTTCTGCTGGTGCGCTTTTTCTTTCTGATAAACACTTCAGTAATGATACAAAGACATATTGTAATTTATATGGGCATACTTTTCATTCGTGTTGTAACGTGTTTTTCGAGGGGTTTTATGCAACTGGCATAAGTCAGTAGGAAGCCATTCTATATTTATTTACGCGGCAAATTGTTCAGCCAAGAGAATTTTTCATGTTAATTTATTATTATTATTAATAATTTATTATAATTATTATTTAGGTATTTTCGGAGCATTTTATAAAAATTATTAGCATTCAGATAGGTTTTCTATGTCTTAGAAAACGCTATCAAGCAAATTATTACGAACGACGATATCATAGAAAATTATCTGATTACGGAATTTTACGGAGTTTTTGTCAGTTAGGGTATTTGAGAGAGATGACTCACTGGGATTTCAAGTACACGCTGAATCTTGTCGAGGAGCATGACGCAATCTTGGGTCGCAAGGTCTAGAAGAGGCGAATTGTTGAAACGGAACCCTGTCGCCGAGTGTAATGACCCGGAGGAGGAGAAGATCGCGTGGTGGGGTACAGCCAATCAGCGGAGACGACGTAAAGTAGTTGAGACTGGAGTGGGGGAACCGACAGGTGAATATATCGTTCGACGCGCCGTGAAACGTGAACAATCTGTATAGTACTTGACGAGTATGGATGCGCGTGCGAGTGGCTCCAATGTTCGGTGGAGTTAGCGACTATCTGTGTAGAACTTGCGGTGTACGGTCGCAAGTGCGTGTCGCTCCGATGTTCAGTGGAGTTAGCGACGAACTTTTGTAAAACGTAACCAGTGCGGTTTTACGCGAGTTTGGGTCCGAGGTACGGACCATAGAATTATATAATCTACCATGATATCATCAAATTTCGACGGAGATGACGACGTCCAGGAGACTGTGGGAAGCACACAGCATCATCAAGAACGAGGGAGATGCTTTGGCAATTTCCAATGGTAAGCGCACATGACGCAGAAATACGCAATCTCTCATTTTCTTTGTTTTATATTTCATATTTCAGTAACTTCATAGCTTGGAAATAAGAGTAAAATCAATTTATCAGACTCCGTTTTCACGTAATTTTCTATCGGTAATATTCAAATCACAACGCTCCAATTTAAATTTTAAACTTATTATTATTATTAATTTTGCTATACTTGTTTTATATAATAAATTCATTTCTTTTACAATGCAATCTTTGCTTTCAGTAGGTAGCATTAGATATAGACCAATTCCTTCTCCTGATACAATTGTTTGTTGGGTTAATGATCAAATCATACCACGATCTGAGTGAATAGAGACTTGAAGGTGTTCTGCCAGAGCTAGACGTTGTTAAATACAAATTTAGATTTCAACATTGCATTGAGGTCTTGGCGCCCATTAAAACAACATAGCTTAGGCAAAGGTAAACAGTTACATTTCTCACCCAACAGTTAGGAGCTAGCAAAACGTTTCACTTGGCGACCAACATGGGGCACTAATTCCCATTACATTTGTCGCCGACAACTTGGGGCTGAAAACCTAATAACATTTGTGGAAGGAGAAGGGTATATATTTCTGTGCCTGTATTTTGGGGGTTATTTGTCTTTATCAGTGTATATCATTATGGGGGATGAGAAAGAAAGACAGATGAGGTTACGTAGTGGTCATCAACTGGAGAATGATGATACGAGCAGTATGTCGAGTGATGGTAGTACCGGGGTAGCGGAGGTAAATCCCGATACTGAAACAGGGAGTGTAGGCGGCCAACCAGAATTTAAAACTTTACTTCTCGAGTTCATGTATCAGAACAAAGTTAGTAGTGATGCTTTAAATGCAAAATTAGAACAGAATAATGCAAAATTAGAACAAAACAGTAGGGAAAATAAAGAAAGTACAGAAGCTTTAAATGCCAAATTAGAACAGAATAATGCAAAATTAGAACAAAACAGTAGGGAAAATAAAGAAAGTACAGAAGCTTTAAATGCAAAATTAGAACAGAATAATGCAAAATTAGATAAGAACAACAAGGAAATTAGTGTGAAAATGGAGCAGATTAGAGGAGAAATCAGAGGAGTAATGGAAGAGAAGGTTAAAGAGATCATTGCAGATGTAGACAAGAAATTAGGAAAAGTACAGGAGGAGTTAGAAATTAGAATCAGTACACAGGCTGAAAATTTAAAAGAACTAGTGCAACGGGAAACACAGCAGGTCAAAAAGCAATTGGGGGGAGAAATTGACAAAATTCAGGTAGCAACTAAAGAGGTTAAGGAACAGCTGGGGGGTAGAATTGAGAAAGTCCACTCACAAATAGTTGCAGAAGTAAATGATTTAAGAGAGAGTAATAAAGAGAGCATTAGCAAGATTGAGGAGAAACAAGCAAAGCTATATGATAAAGTAGAAGAATCAGAAGGAAACATTAAATTAACAGTAAACAGTATTGAGAGGAAGGCTGAGGAGAAAATCGCAGAATTAGAATTAAAATTAAAAGCTAGGATCAGGCAAGAAAATAGTCAGAATAGACCAGTTTTTGTGAATAGCACACACAGGGAGGTAGAACTGGGTAAGTTCAGCAATCGACAGGGGTGCCCAATGGAGTTCATGAACACTATAGAAAATAAATTCGGGGAGAGGTTGGAAAATGGTAGTATTGAGTGGTGCCAGGTAGTTGAAATTTTAGAACAAGTGTTTGTGGGGGAAACGAGGAATTGGTTTGCTGTCTACAGAGACAAGTTTACTGATATGAATGATTTTAAAATGAAATTCTGTGAAAAGTTCTGGAATGAGGTTATTCAGTCGCAGCATCGTGAGGGAGTAGTGTGTGGTAAATATAACCCTAAAGGAAGCTCCACCATGACCGAATACTTTTTAGGGCAGGTATTAGTGTGTAAATATCTGGATGGCTTGAAGGAGGAAAGTGATGTGGTGAGGTTGCTACTTAGGCACTTTCCCTATAGGATCAAGGAGGCTGCTTGTATCCAGAATGTAAAGACAATATCACAAGTAGAAAATTTGTTAAGCACATTTGATGCACTAGGGAGAGGGGGTTATGAGGACAATTTCAATCGGAACCAGGGTAATAATAATAATAGACCTAATGAAGCCAGGCATCAAGAAGTTCAAGGGAACGGTGGCGAAGGGGCCAACGCTCAAAATAGAAATAATAATAATCAGCTATATCAGAACAGAGGAAATGGCTATGGTAATCAGTATCAAGGGAGGAACAATGATTTCAGGGGAAATCAAGGGAGGAACAATGATTACAGGGGAAATCAAGGGAGAAATTATAATGACAATAATTACAACCAGAATAGGGGTCAAGGAAGAGGACAGCCTAGTGGTAGTAATATACAGCCAAACAATGACAACACAGCCCAGAACAACCAGACCAGTTTAGTAGTTAGTAGTACTACGGCCAGCTGTAGCGGTTCTTTAAACGCGAACCAGGCTGCGAAGTAAGGTCAGAATCTCAGTCTGTAGCATGCCCTGTCCATACAATTATACAGGAACCCTATGACCTAAATGTGAGAAATGAATTATTACATGAACTAAATGATGAAGGTATTATTCAGGAAGTGGTTAGTAAGAGCCCCATAGTTAAATTTAACGTGTCCGAGGCGTACACAGATGTTTTAATTGATAGTGGTTGTATGAAGAGTTGCATAAGTAGTGCATTTTATGATAAAATGAAAGGAACTGGAGTAAATTTTGAGGAGATGCCAATTAAAAGCACTTTTGTTATCACAGCTGTTGGGAAGAGGTTCAAAGTAATTTCTAAGCAAGTTTTAGTAGACATTAAAATTAATAATCATGTAGAGAAGCAGATTTGCCTTGTAATTCCAAATTTAGTATTCAGTGTTATCTTGGGTTCAGAGTGGCTAAGTAGAGTGTCTGGTAACTTATGTTATGATGTAGGGAGTTTGAAATTTAAATGGGGAGATTCTGAAGTAGAAGTAGCGTTCAATGACCATATTCAGAGGAGTAGTATTGTAGGTGTGATTTGTACTTTAAATGAGATATCGCCAGCCGTAGAGCGGGGTTCTCCATGTTTTGTGGGCAGTGTGATTACGAACGGAAGTCTAGAGGACTCGTTACGTGAGGCTGCATTTCAGGGTAATATAGAGGTGGAACAATGTGTTCGGCTCTATGATGTGTTATTGTGTAATAGGAGAGTTTTTGAGGATCGCATTGGTATGGCCAATTGCTATACACATTCATTGAACGTTATTGATAGGTCAGTATTCACAGGACATAGATATCCTGTACCTTTCGCTTAACAGAGTGCAGTTGAGGCACAAATTAATCAGATGCTTGAAGATGGGATTATTGAGCACTCTAACAGTCCGTATGTTAATTCTTTGATCACGGTACCCAAGACCGACGGCACTGTTCGTATTTGTTTAGACGCTCGTTTGGTTAACAGTAGAATTAGTTCAGATCAGCTGAAATCTATGTCAATAGAGGAATTAATGCAAACATTTGAGGGGAAGAAGTATTTCACTTGTGTAGATTTGAGTTCCAGTTTTTGGCAAGTGCCACTTATGTACGAAGATAGACCATTTACAGCTTTTAGTCATAAATATAACCTTTATCAATTTTGTAGAACACCTTATGGGTTAAAGAGTAGTTCAGCAGCTTTAATTAGGGCTTTAAACATCGCATTAGGGGATGACACAGGAGAGTTTGTAACCATTTACATAGATGATATGGTAATTAGTTCACACAGTTTTGAGGAGCATCTACGTCATTTAGATATAGTTTTTCAGAAGTTAGATCAGGCAGGGTTCACTTTGAAGCTGTGTAAGTCGTCATTCTGTCAGTCAGAGGTGACATTTTTAGGTCATAGAGTGTCGAGTAGAGGTGTGACACCATAGGAAGGTAGGGTTAGCATGTGTGGACAGTAGCAACAGGGCATCGTTACAGAAACTGAGTAATATGCTAGTAGAGCAATGTGATGACGTTCATTTAAGGGAGCCACTTGCAAGGTTGGAAGCAGGTGACGCAGTAACATTTATAGTTTCCAAACGTATTGGAAAAACAGCATATGTGCTGGAGAATAGTGAGGGAAACAGATTATACGGGACGTATAATATACATAGTCTACGAAAATATGTGTCAGAAAGTGAGTGTGTTTAGCTGGCGAGCCAGCCTATTAAATGAGTAAGTGTGGTGTCTGGTGCGTGGAAGATCTGGTCTTAAGGCAGGCGTATCAGAAGTCACACAGGGGGGTAGTATGTAAGTAAATGAGAGTTTTTAAGGTACAGGGAAATATGACGGGATTGTCGGATGCTGTTGAGCACTAAATTGTCTCGATGCACCAAGGCCATTTTGGCAGCGCTGATGGGTTCCCATTTATCTCCAAGAGATGGGGGAGCGCTTGAATAGGGCTTGTTAGCTTAAGGCGTCCACGAGATAAAAGATGGGCCATCAGAATGCGAGACAGTCCTTCATGAAACTCATACATATCAGCACACGTGATTTCTGTTTACGGCCTCGCCATGTAAGATTTGTAAGTGTGTAATTTAAGATAATATGTACAATGGTATTATTTGTGTGAGGAGAAATGGTCTGTGTTGAGAACTAGTATTAAGTAGAATATGGTTAACGGGAACTTAACAAGACAGGGCGATTACGGCACAGAAATATTTGGTGTTATATGTAATGCACATTTACTGTTTTTTTTTCAGAAGTCAATATTAATTTAATCTACTTCAAAGAGAGATTAAGTATTATGGTCGCGAGGCGCTGCCACAATAGTGTGATCGTGTGCTCAGTGATAAGTGGAATTAAATGTCACCATAAGGAGGGGACCTCCAGTGAAATTAGGAAGTTCTATGGTGATATAAATATATCAGAACACCTTAAATGCGTGTGATATGACATCATAAATACATAGTGCTCACACATTAATTATGTCTATTTCTCCAACATAGAGAAATTTGAGAGGCGGAAATATCCGTGGAACAATATTCTATACGTAAAACATTGGACTGGTTGCAAAGTGCAATCCATAGTGACAACAAACTTTGACGCAAAGTGCGTGAAGAAAAATTATGAGTTTATATATCTGTAATTTAGGGTGATTTCATTTATGTAATATGTATTTTGGATGGGGTTTATTAACGTGTCTGGGATAATCGGATAATGGACCGTCGTCACGGTAAATCATCCGATGATCCGAGGCGAATATGTAACGTGTTTTTCGAGGGGTTTTATGCAACTGGCATAAGTCAGTAGGAAGCCATTCTATATTTATTTACGCGGCAAATTGTTCAGCCAAGAGAATTTTTCATGTTAATTTATTATTATTATTATTAATTTATTATAATTATTATTTAGGTATTTTCGGAGCATTTTATAAAAATTATTAGCATTCAGATAGGTTTTCTATGTCTTAGAAAACGCTATCAAGCAAATTATTACGAACGACGATATCATAGAAAATTATCTGATTACGGAATTTTACGGAGTTTTTGTCAGTTAGGGTATTTGAGAGAGATGACTCACTGGGATTTCAAGTACACGCTGAATCTTGTCGAGGAGCATGACGCAATCTTGGGTCGCAAGGTCTAGAAGAGGCGAATTGTTGAAACGGAACCCTGTCGCCGAGTGTAATGACCCGGAGGAGGAGAAGATCGCGTGGTGGGGTACAGCCAATCAGCGGAGACGACGTAAAGTAGTTGAGACTGGAGTGGGGGAACCGACAGGTGAATATATCGTTCGACGCGCCGTGAAACGTGAACAATCTGTATAGTACTTGACGAGTATGGATGCGCGTGCGAGTGGCTCCAATGTTCGGTGGAGTTAGCGACTATCTGTGTAGAACTTGCGGTGTACGGTCGCAAGTGCGTGTCGCTCCGATGTTCAGTGGAGTTAGCGACGAACTTTTGTAAAACGTAACCAGTGCGGTTTTACGCGAGTTTGGGTCCGAGGTACGGACCATAGAATTATATAATCTACCAGGATATCATCAAATTTCGACGGAGATGACGACGTCCAGGAGACTGTGGGAAGCACACAGCATCATCAAGAACGAGGGAGATGCTTTGGCAATTTCCAATGGTAAGCGCACATGACGCAGAAATACGCAATCTCTCATTTTCTTTGTTTTATATTTCATATTTCAGTAACTTCATAGCTTGGAAATAAGAGTAAAATCAATTTATCAGACTCCGTTTTCACGTAATTTTCTATCGGTAATATTCAAATCACAACGCTCCAATTTAAATTTTAAACTTATTATTATTATTAATTTTGCTATACTTGTTTTATATAATAAATTCATTTCTTTTACAATGCAATCTTTGCTTTCAGTAGGTAGCATTAGATATAGACCAATTCCTTCTCCTGATACAATTGTTTGTTGGGTTAATGATCAAATCATACCACGATCTGAGTGAATAGAGTCTTGAAGGTGTTCTGCCAGAGCTAGACGTTGTTAAATACAAATTTAGATTTCAACATTGCATTGAGGTCTTGGCGCCCATTAAAACAACATAGCTTAGGCAAAGGTAAACAGTTACATTTCTCACCCAACAGTGTGGGCTAGCGAAACCATTACAGTGTGTATTGTGTTTACTATGAACAGCCGCCTATACTGTGTGTGTGGTTATAACATTATTTATTTATTTATTTATTTATTTATTTCGTGTGCATGGTCCGTGAATGGAATTCTATTTCATTTAAAGGTAAGTAATGTAATTTTAACGTATTAACATATAATTAAAAAATGACGTACGGTGGGGAAGAGGGGTAAGGGGGGGGGGGGCATGCCCCCTCCCCTAGATTTCCGAGAATGTTGATATTCGATTGTTCATTGTCACACCAGTTTATTTTATAAATGGAAGTTACTGATAGACAACTGACAACTGTTACAACAGAAAATTTCTTTCATGTTGCTGACATAATATGTATTTACAATTTAGAAATGGTTATAATGCTGCCATACAGTAGACCACCAATGGAAACATAGCTCAAATGTTCAATATGGTATTGCCGAGTGTTAAATATCGTATGTTTCCCCAACACTATCACGAGTGGCGGCCACCACGCTTCGACAGTGGGGATATGAAAGCACGTTCTGGAGGTATTTTTAGACATTGCAACACCGCTAGCACTCCTTAACCCCTAAAACAGGGTTTTCTTTGTTGACTAATAAAACACTGGTCCCGTTAAGCCGTCCTTAACATATTGGATCATTTACTGTGTATTCAAGCCCGTATTTATCGTGGGACAAATTGGGCAACCGCCCAGTGTGGCATGCTTTAGGGACGGTAAAATTTCTGGAATACTGTACAAAACCGCTTGGGCTTTAAACGTCATGTTATTAAAGTTAAAACTCCCCGCAGGAGAATATACTTTGCCGATGTTGATTATTTAAGGACACGAATGAAAGGATCGTCTTAGTCACCTTGGTGTTCTTGCTGTTGATCAGACTTGAATGTGAAATTGTACTAATGAGGAAATCATAAACTTGTTATTTAAAATTGGTGTCTTAGCCATTGGTTGTGTATGATATCTGTTAAAATTTAATATAAATTCTTTGTATTAAGTTTTATTTCTATTATCTGTTGATTTTGTTCGAGTCTCCAGGCTTTTGACTGGTTGGATGCATCTGTTCATGCTTCCCTGTCCTGAGCTAATCGTTTCATCTCTTCATAGCTACCACACCCTACACCCGACGCAATCTGTTTAACATAAGCTTATTCTACCCTTGGTCTACCCCTACAGTTCTTATCCTCGACCCTTCTTTCCATAACTAATTTTGCTATTCCTGGGCGTCTTAGTATGTGTCCTACCAACCTATATCTTATCTTCATTAGCAGTCGCCACAAACATCTCTCCTCTCCCACTCGTCTTAATATCTCTTCATTTGTAACCGTATCTACCCATCTGATCGCCATTTTCTTGCAACACCACATTACAAACTCTTTAATTCTCCTCTTTCCTACTACTCCAACAGTCCAAGTTTCACTTCCATAGAGTGCCACGCATAGTTAAATACACTCAGATGAAAAAAACAGCCCCATATTTTAAGGAAACTTTAATAAATCTACATTTTCTAATTCAGGGGCAGCAAAGTTGTTGTTGGTTTATATTTTGCCCAGAGGCGTCAAGAGTCCTAATTATGGGCCTGACTGTATTATACTATACCCATTTTTTATGCCGGTTTGCCTTCCCACGATCGCTATTCGAGCCGCAAAATGCTGAACATTTTTATTTGTAATAAGGTGTACAATAGTACGGTGGCTCATTTCTTGAGAACTAAGCGATTTTTGCTACGAAGTAACAGCAATCTACCATTGTTGTTGTAGATTCTTAACCTGCAGCACTGCCATCGTAATGTACATTACGATGGCAGTAGGCTACCTGTAGTGTTACATCTTCTACAATCGAAGCAATTTATAATAGTTAAATTGTCCTGGGATATTTGTGCCGCTATCAAAGCTACTAAGATTCGCACTCTCAATCGAATGTAGACGGCAGGCCAGTCGAGACAAAATAGTGAACACGTCGTAATGTCGTATAAATGATTCCAGTGGAACCCACTTGCGAGGCAGACAATTTTGGATGCACAGCATGTACCGGTATTCTACTTATGAGCGGAGTAGCTCCACAGAATAAAGATTAAGCTTGACCTAATGATTAATCGTAACAACCAGCAATTTGAAATGGGTACGGTACTTCAACAAATTCAAAATATATCCGATCATCAGTAACTATAAAAAACATAACTTGCATATTTAGGCTTAGTCTGTGCCTTAGCCTGACAATTCTGGGAAATAGTATAAAAAATAAACTTATACATGAAAGGTATTCTATTAGGACTAAACTACGACACTATCAAACAGTAATTCAACCAGAGTGCCTGTATGCTTCGGAATGCCTAGGACTAACAACTAAAAATAAATTGAAGTAATTGAAAAAAAAAAAAGGAACGAAAAAATTAAGAAAATTTCTCGGACCAAAAAAATGTGCTGACACATACCGATTACGCAGAAACAAAGAAGTATATAAAACATGCAGCAGAATCTTAGATACAATACGAAAAGAAGGATTAAATTCTTTGGACACATTTCAAGAATGCCTGACGACAGACTCACAAAGAAACATTTTAACCACTTCAACAAGCCCAATAAAAAAGGCAACTCTTATGAAAAATGGTTTGCTAACACCAAAAAGGATCTACAAGAAATTAACATCCCTGATCAAGACATTCGCAACAGAACCACTTTCAGAAATAAGATACACACTTGAGGGGTTCCTAGACCCAAGGAATACTGGCGCCAAAGAAAACTGAAATCATGAAGAGTTGTTTACATGGTCCTTAGTTGACTAGACCTAGCGCTTAGAGACAGACCAGCGGGACTAACTTAGCGACCCGAATACTCATGACCGCTACCGATCATCCATCCCCCTCGAAACAGACCAGCGGGTCAGTCAGCTGTTCCTCGTTGAGACAGACCAGCGCAGCGGGGCAATAAGAACGTACCCGAAACTTCACAACCAACAATTGTAACCTAACATGTGTGGGTTACAGGGACTCCTCCTTGTTTCTTTTAATTAATTTGTTTAGTTATTTTACTTTTATCGGGTTGCCAGCCATGGCTATTTGTTGGTGGGTCACCATGGAGAGTCTTGTATGCTCTCTGGCCATAAAGATTCTCGGTGGTGGTCTGACTGTTGCTGGCAGGTGGCTTTGACCTGTGTGAGGTCAAGATTCTTTGTAATGGCAGAAGGTAACCATGGAGATTGGATTGTTTTGAGTTGCTGCCATGCTGGATGGGAAGCTTTTTTATGTTTTTGGAATGTTGAAGAAGTATTGATAGTTTAGATTGCATTAGAACATCTAGTAAAAAGACTGAAAGAATTGTTTAATAAAACTAAAGAATATAAGAATAGGAGCTGATGAACATTAATCTTATTGAGGGGTATTTATTCTTCCCTTATGAAACTTGTTGCTGATTGTACAAGAGAACCAGGTAAAAGGAAGCTTGCTATTATGAATGAACTGTCTATTTTTGTGAAGAGTGTATTGTCTCTTTGTGTGAGATTCATCTTTAGCAAGTATATTGCCCTACTATCCTGAGGTGGCTAGCTCAGTATTATATAAATAGTTACAATAACGCCCAACTGTGGGGCATGTTTTTGTTGTTGGATTTTGACCACTTTATTTAAATTACAATGGCGCCCAACGTTTGAGCAAGAATAAAATGAATCACACAAAGACATGAGTGGGGATGGCCGAAAATAGTAGAAATATTGAAGCTGAGATGATGGCCATGTTGGAGACGCTTCTGCCCCGCTATGAAAAGTACGAAGGGATGGAGGAGAGGATAACCTCCCAGGTTACCTACCTGATGGCCTGTCAGATGATTAGTTGTAAAGAGAAGTTGACGGAAAAGCTTGATGAGGTCAAAGAGCACGTGGCTAGCCTATGTATCATAGAAGATAAAGTTGAGAGGCTAGAATCTGAGTGTGTAGCTTTGAAGGAGGAAGAAAAAGGGAAGTTGGAAGAACAGAGAGTCGAGGTCATATGTGTTGTAGAAGAGAAAGTTGAAATAGTAGAATCTGTGAGTGTGTCTGTTGAGGAAGAGGAGAAGATCTATGAAGTACTTGATGATAGGGGGCGTAAGAAAAATAATCAAAAAGTGGAAAAGATAAGACGAGGTTGTAGAGGTATATATTGGAGAGACAATAGCAAGCGAAGAATAGAGAGCAGTTGTGGAGGTTGATACAGAGGTCGCCGCTGACGTAAAAGAAGAGGATGTCAAATGGAGGAGGAGAATAAAACTGAAGACAAGGAGGAGGATGAGATATAACATAACGTGAAGAAGCGTAGGAGGAGAAAGATGAGGATACGCAGGAGAACAATTTGGAGGAAGAAATGGACCAGATGGAAGGCAAAGGGAAGGAGTAAGAATAGGAATAGATGTAAGGCAGATCGAGATAGGAGAGTGAAGGATCAGAAGAAGAAAAAAAAAGAAGATAAAAGGGATTAAGGCAAAGAGAAAAGAAAAGATGAGAAAAAAAAGAATTGCTGAGCAAGATAAGGCAGATGAAGAAAAAGAAGGGAAAGGAGAAGGAAAGAGTGAAGGCAAGTGGCTGACGCACAAGCAGAAGAGAGACCGTGCGCGTGCTCAAGCCCTGCTACAGGCTCGCATGTCCCATGGCATGGAGCTGCCTGCGGCGGACGACCGCAAGTTTCCTCGACCCGGCACCAGGATACGGCCCAACAAGACCAAGCAACAGCAAGAAGAACAGAAGGTGGAGGTGGAGATTGTGGACCAGGTCCCACTGCCGTCAGAGGGCAGCTTGGAACACAAGAAGGAAAGGAAGAAGCAGAAGAAACTGGAACAGAAGAAAGAGCCAGCCAAGATTGAAGCAGGAGAAGCACCTGCAGAAGAAGACGATGCGGAAGGAGACAACCCAAAAGAAGAAGAAGGAAAAGGCTTGATGATGATGATGATGATGAAGACGGCACAGACAGGTCTGATGACGATTCTGCCGTTTCTTCTGATTGATATTATTGTCGGATTTTTCCGATGCTGCAGGAATGTTTGATAGACTCGATCAGATAGCTTTGACTACTCTATCAGAAGAAAATTTTTATGCTGGTGATTCTGGTGAACTTTGAATAATTGTTTCTGGCAATGTTAGTGCCTATGGTTTTTCTGAAGATGATATTGCCTTTGAAATGGAAGTTGGCGATGCCACTATTGGCGAATATGATCCTGTTATTTTGTTCTATAGAAGATGATGTACATTTGTAACTTTGTGTTCAGTTTGTGATTTTGTCTTATTGTTTTTTTGTATTCCTTTTTAATTTATGTTTTGTTTGAGGGATGAGAGTGAATTTCTAACCTTCAGTTAGAAAGTCACTCTCAAGGGGGCGTCTGTAACCTAACATGTGTGGGTTACAGGGACTTCTCCTAGTTTCTTTTAATTAATTTGTTTAGTTATTTTATTTTTATCGGGTTGCCAGCCATGACCATTTGTTGGTGGGCCACCAGGGAGAGTCTTGTATGCTCTCTGGCCATAGAATTCTCGGTGGTGGTCTGACTGTTTTGCTGGCAGGTGGCTTTGACCTGTGTGAGGTCAAGATGGAGATTGGATTGTTTGGAGTTGCTGCCATGCTGGATGGGAAGTTTTTCTTATGTTGAAAAAGTATTGATAGTTTAGATTGCATGAGAACATCTAGTAAAAAGACTGAAAGAATTGTTTAATAAAACTAAAGAATATAAGAATAGGAGCTGATGAACATTAAGCTTATTGAGGGGTATTTATTCTTCCCTTATGAAACTTGTTGCTGATTGTACAAGAGAACCAGGTAAAATGAAGCTTGCTATTATGAATAAACTGTCTAGTGAAGACAGTGTATTGTGTCTTTGTGTGAGATTCATCTTTAGCAAGTACATTGCCCCACTATCCTGAGGTGGCTAGCTCAGTATTATATTAATTACACAGTAGACCGATCATTAGGTCTAGGATTTTTATGTAAATACATATTCATTCCCTTAGCTTACATATAACTAAAAATGATAAATGTCCATGAATGAGAACCTTAGGTATCATATAACTACATTTTATTGTTACATATATGATCATAATGGCATTGTTTTACTTACTTACATACTTACTTACTTACTTACTTACTTAGTCGAATTCTCTTCTACCCATCGGGCAGCCAATTGCTGAGTCTGGCAAGGCTTCGTAAACTTGGGCGCGAATTCACATTTTCATTTTTCCTATACAACTTTTGATACCAACCACTTAAATCACAGTGTTTCAAGATTTGCTCTCATTAAACATCACCAACAAGTTTTTTTCCCTGGTGGTAGGCTGTGTTGGAGTCTACAGAAAATAAAGTTGAGAAATAAAAATACATCTTAGGTTTCCATGACACAGTTGCATTTTATCCTACTATATCTCCACTCAATATACAAATCCTACCAATGTCTCCTGATTCCTCATGCTGCATAAATAAACATGGCAGATTACAGCATTAGAAATGATGACAGTAACTTATGAATTGCTAAAATGTTTATAAAAGATGCATAGAAAGTGGCTTGATAAACCCTGTATCATCAATCCATTTAAACATTCCCACAGAGCTCTAATCAGAAGCTCATTTTATGTGCAACAGGTATGTAGAATAAACCTCCCTCCCAATAACTTGTAGGCCTAACCTGAACATAATCCATGTTAAGAGCTGTTTTTTGGTTCACAGGAAAACCTACCATTTAAAATCTTGCACGTAGGCTACTAATCATATTACGGTGCAATTACCCACGGTAATTTAAAAAATCCTGGCTATCAACTACTGATTTAAATATTCCAGACATCTTTCTTAACTCCACTTTTACTGACAGTATGTAAGTCCTTACTACTGTCTTTCAAGCCATTACCAGTTATTTTTTTCATGAGGAACTATTTTAGTCATTCTTCTCTATGTGAAATACAGTTTATGACATCTGACTGGAAGACTCAGGTGTTTTTTCTTGTGTCGCTTCTCTGGTTACCTACGACACTTCCTAATTATTAACAGAATGTTTCATCGAATTGTTGTATCCAATTGATCAACTGGTAATATATTATGGCTTTCTTTAATATTCCTATGATACACTTTTGGATTCCATACATTAATGAAATATACAACATAGGCTGATATGTTGAACCAATCTCCCGTTCCCTAATACTCCCAACTAATGGGACATAAGCTACCTAGTGGTTGGTCTCACATTGCTTCCATCTACATGTAGGCTACACTGTTCCACGAGGACAATCAAGGACAACTTGAACCATTCAAGTGATTTTTCAATTTCATTTTACCAACTAACCAGGTGCCTGGAAATGCTAGTGAAGGAGGCAGCTAAGTAGGCTAGCCTACTGGTATTCACCATTCAGAGAACATTCTCAGCGACTTGTCTATGCATAGGCCTATGACACATCTTTCAGAAATTGATACAGTAGTTACAGAACACTAATGGTGCCCAGTGCTCACAGCTTAGCATAGGAATGAGTGGATTCCAGCCACAGATTAACTCATGATCTGTCAACGGGTTTTCAAACAGATTGAGCACACACCCAAGTACAGGGATCTTGATCATGATGTTCCAAGCCTCTAAATGAAACACTCCTCTTTAAGACTTTCTGGTCTAGCATCGATGGCTGATCAACATTCTCCTGATCTCAGTGTTCTCAAGTTTCTGATGGCTATGGACATGTTTTCTATCCTGACAACTTCGTATTTTAAGAGGTTGGGGTACATGCCCTATTCTTAATTAGTTCAGCATAAGGTCATTGAATCCCCTTAAGAAAAATAGGGAACATTCATGTGTTATTTGACCATAGGAAAGGGAGAATTAAAAAACTGAACCTCTAGGGACATTGATGCTGATGACTCCGAGTAAGTAGGCTAGATCAAAATGAACATTTTTCAGTGTTGCCTTAATTAAGGTTGATAACTTTCTACCGTTCAACATGTATAGGCCTATATCGGATGGGAAATATTTTTAATATTTGCAGAGATTACAAGGATGACTTGTTCATGTATCATTATTTTGTTAAGCGAACATAAGTTCCAAGTCCATATCGTGTTGGAACCCATATTTCAGTGTTGCCTTAGTAAACGAAATATTCAATGTCTTTCAGTCGGTCAACACGGTTGCACTTAATAGTAATGAGCATTATTCCCAAAATCAGAAAAAAAACCTGTACATGCAGGCCTAACATTTCAAATAAATCATACCTACAAGACAACAAAAATGCCCTATGAAAAACTATTAAAATCCCATAATGGTAGTCAAAAATAATCTCAAACCACCGCCACTATTTCGCGAAGGTGCAGAAAAATCTTCATAAAGTACAGCTATTCGTAATAGTAGGCTACTGTTGTGATAAACCGCTACTGAGTGATAGGTCCCCGAAATAGAACTATTTATCTTAATGTCTACAAGATAACGAGATTGCCAAAAAAACACAATGCCACCCACAAATCTACAGAAGGCAACACTAAAAATGGCTTATCTAATCCACAAGTCACCCACCCTTCACCAACATTAATATTTGTAATTTAAGTAACTTAGGTTATGTTAAGTTGAGGTTAATGGCGGAATTGATTGCGGCTGTGTGGCGGGAAGGACCCAATAAGTGCTCAGCCAATCAGGGACGTTTTGATTGGCGACCATGCTCGGAAAAAAATTAGAAAGATTTGATTCACTCGTCTTCGTTAAGCCCCCACCCTAGGCCGTGCCGGCCACCAAAATGGCGGCTTAACGAACACGACGGGGTGCCATTATTAAAATTTTGGGAAATAGAAACACAGCCTTAGTTGACCAAAATCGATTATGATGATGAAGGGTATAAAAAAGCACGTTTTAAGCTGCGTGAGTGGCGCTTTTCTTCTCCAGGCTCCTGTCAAAAATCTGGAAGACCTGAACACCATAGATCTGCATTTTGGTCAAAATATCTCCAAAAATCGACGTAAATCCATACGTGGCATGCATTGTACGAAAGGACACAATGTATTATTGTGAACCTCACGCTCCATGTTGAGGACTGGTTACCTGAATATTCGAAATTTGATTGCCGACGCTGACAGCAGACATCCTGTATGCCACGTCGGGGCACACATCTCAAAACTACGGTACTCTAAAATAACAAAACTTATACATACTGTACTAGCCTGACACCACACAGGTTATTAGATAAATTTCACTCACAGTCAAGTACAAGGGGCGAAGGTTAAAGCAGTTCGCAAATAAAGTAACAACATTAACAACAAGTTATTGAATATAAGAAGGCTAATTTCCCCTCTTTAAGGGTACCTAGCCTTAACAAACATACATTTAAAAAAATCATAAGTATTTGTACGGTACTAGGTTAGTTAGACAGTGTATTATTTACGTCACAGTACAAAGGAATACTCACTGTTCTGAAAAAAAAGTAATCATCCTATTTCTTCGAAATCGGTCACGTGACATGATGCACTCGACCTCATTCTTTTGTTATGTCTTACATTTAGGAAAATAAGGCGAAATATCACTTGTTAATTTTATAAAACTCGACAGAATTGTACAATATATGTTAGTTTTCTTTTTATCGTCTATAATTTTCATAAACAGAGAAAAGCTTGAGCATAACGCTCAATTACACATTAAGAGCAGTGTTTTTTACGTTCGTATCACCATTCCTCTAGTTTCAGTCACGCGGCAGCACCGCCACTTGAGAATGTGAATACCGGTTGTAAGAGGTGCCTGATATACTGTGCGAGTCCAAGCTCTATGAACTTGCGGGATGAGGAGAAAGAGCAGGGAAGGGTCAGGCGAGAAGAGAAGGGCCTGTCAACAGCCCGCAGTGTTACTTGACATACTCGTCTATTCCAATACTGCTAACATAGGGTCTTCTCTGAAACCAGTGTGGTGTTACGAATGAGTCAGTGAGTCACCGACCAATGTATTTGGTTCTGTACTATGCACGGACCGAGAAACCTCATCACTCGTCAACACCGTTTCTCTTAGTCCGCGATGCACATTCCTCTCAGGTTCACGCAGCTTAGACTCGAGCAGTAGTTGGTTTTTATCTATTTTACTTTGTGGTTAGTAATAATCAAGCGAAGTATTGTTATTGCTAAAACAAATGAAGCCTGCCCTACAAGAACGTTGTATACCACAAATTGAGCATGTTGAGATTTTCGGTTAAGAAGGTTGGATATCATCACACCGACACATTGCAAACCTAATATTACTCAATTTCTAAAGAAATCTCAGAGAATTTTGGGTTCGAAAGTAAATGTTTACTAAAACCATGGGCTCACGCTATGAGTTTATCACTTCGTAGGTTACTTATAAGTGTTTCATGATTCTAATAAGAGCAAAGCGAAGTATTTATGATTGATTGTGAAGAGAAAAAACGTGATGAGCTGCTGTAACGGCCAGTACAAACTACATATTTTGAAACGGTGGTATTAGAATTATTGGGCAGATTCAGATGTAGGGATATTTCCACAGTTCAATTTAACTTAGTAATTTGGGATTATCCAATTATTTAGAAAATTGGCAAACTGGGTTATCAATGCCATTTTAATGAACTACTTGATTTTTATTATCTTTGTTAGTATCACTAGTTATTATCTGTTTTTAATAACTGAACATTACGAAGATGAATCATGAAGATAAGCGAACTTTTAAGGATAAAAACTCAAACAAAATATTCCTCCCATTCTTGCCACAAAGTAGCCAATGGTTTCAGAGCATTCAAATAATTAATTTCACGAAGCAAGTAAGAAATTAAACGAAATTTTTGTACCACTCATCATCACGTAGTGACAGGTAGTGTACCCGTTCATCCGAGGGATGCGATGACCCATCTGCTATTACATCGCATACCTGGCTTCCCAGGCCAGAGTGGAGTTAAATGAACATGAAGTCAAATAAGGAATGTGTCGGAAATTCAGTTGAAATATCACAAAAGCAGAGGGTAACACGATATAAAGTATCTCCAGGGTCGTTACGGGCTTAAATTTAATAAAAAATAACAAATAGAAATGGGCGCCATCAACTGAACCCCTTGCAAACCACATCCTTTCTGGTTAAGCCTTAATTAAGACAAAGGAAAGGATTGGGAAAACACATCATCATCAGATCACAACTAAGATAAAACCAAATTTATTTAAACTTTGATAGTCAGACAGAGAAATTAAACACACACCCTACCTAAGAGTATGGTCGAATTCAAACGTTAGGTTGTCATTGTCCTCAAAATCGAACCATCTCTGTGCTATTTCAGAGTATATTTCATCCACATAAAATATAAAAATTTACTAAAGTTCGCTTGGGTTCTCAGGGCCACCGTAGCACTATGTCTTTGCGTCACTGACATTTCGTGATCCCTGAGACCTAACCTTTCTTTAATTTAACATCAGGAATGTGGATGTCAATAAATATGAATCTGTCTAACAAAATATCCTAATAAAACACATATATTCTAACATTGACTTATTTTCATGGCTTATATGGCACTATTCAAATGCTGGAAGTCTCAATAAATGCTCCGAAAAATCTAATAATTAATTTATACACTATATTTACACTGTCACTGATTATTGCTGGGTTGTGAATCAAAGAAAACTTCACTATTCATTGGTTATCATCATCATTATCATATCAAAATTAAATATCTCTCACATTAGTTCTCATCCCAATATTCGTTATATTCAAGTCAGAATAATTAATTTATTACCATCAAATCATTTAAATGAATATTATATTCATCAATTCATTATATTCTTCAATTATCCACACACTCTCATTTCATTATCTCATTCAGATTAAATCATCTCAATTCATTCATTTAAATTGTTTAAATCATTAATTCAAGTTGCAATTCATCAAGTTATTTAAATCACATTTCTTATTTAAATTTATTTAAATTCATTTAAATTTTATTAATCATCAGTTTCTTTAATTAATTATCACCTTTTAATTCAGTTATTCATCAGCTGTTTAATCACCTATTAATTTATTTAATTCAGTTAATTTATTCAACCTTTAATTCATCAATTTATTAAAATTCATCGATTTATTCAAAATTTAATTTATCAATTTATTCAAATTTTAATTCATCTGGTTATTTAGATTTTTATTCATCGGGTCAGATCATTAATATGCTTAAACTTCAGATTATTATTTTATAAATTATTATTATCAGAAAATCTTGGATTATCAAAATTATTTATTTATTTAATTTCCTAAAAAATTGTTTAATAAAGGTTATAGAACGTTGTCTTACAGTTTTATCACTTCCAAGTTATATCTCGTATTTAATTATCATGCCAAAATAATATATTGCCTTCACAAAACCACGTTGGATCTCACTATCCAAAACTTCACTATTTAATCTCACTTTATCAAATACCATATTTGAATACCATAATTATTCCATATAACACCATCATTATTCCACATAACACCATAACTATTCAGCGCACTGCATGAATCTCAAAAATATGCTAGACTGGGTTCAACAACCTCATGTCTGCCTCAAAATACTCATTGGCAATATTGCAAACTTCCACTTGGCAACCTCCAAAAATACCTATCAAAAATACTTCACATAATAACGTTGCATGATCCACAAAAATATATAACTGGCTTCAAATTATTAACGCACACAATCTCCAAGAACTGTAATTAATCTGATCATGTCTAGACAACTTCTTAAACAATAAGGAAAATTACCTTAGTAATCGTAATCCAATTCAAGATCTGCTTTCAAATAGAGCATAAATTCTCTTAAGATTCTCAAGATTCACTTCAAAGAAAAACACCAATGTGTTATAATACCTCACATCAAAAATATCTAATACTGATCTACCTCAAAATAAATTCTGACCATAAATGATTCATCTTACAAGATTCAATTACTTGAAATCCTTCTCAAAGGTATCAAATCACTCACAAAGAGTATCAAAAGTATCAGCTGTTAAATGAATATACTCTCAAAAGAGTATTGCAACAAAATATTGGATTGGCAAAACAAGAATTACAAAATGTAACCCTGCTGACATTTATTTTTAATTTATTTAACAAAATTCGACTAATGTGTGACTAGTAGTTTCTTGTTTAATCCTCTTACGATCATAAGTACACTCGGATGATAAAATGAGGCCCTCGACTGGCAGGTAAGGTGAGTGCCACCACACAACCGCCTAAAGTGACAGGCCCTGCCCCGTAGACTATCATGATAATGCCCTAAACGATGGGTAAGGTGAGTGCCACCACACAATTGCTAAATGCAACAGGCCCCATCTCGTAGACTGATGAGTGAGTGTACAAGATTGGAATCAACAAGACTCTAGTTGTCACATAAAAGCGATACGCATTCACTTGAGTGAATAAAATTTTAATATCACCAAACAATCCAACAAAAAAATCCCTACTGATGAATTATACATACTCCAATGAACTGACGAAATAATTTAAATTATCCAATTTCAGATCACGAGTTCGAAACATTCGCCAAAAAATATATATCCATCATCAAGAAATACTATCCTCACAGAAAAAAATATAAAAAGACCTAAATTCTGTCTAATAAAGTCAACCAATGGTGAGAACGTCGTATAACTGTGCCTGCCATATCATATGGTAACACCATATTCTAGCAAATGGAGCAATAACGTATCTAAGCCATGTCGAAAAATAATAGTAGAACTCCTACTAGAAATATATACAAGTATGCCCGGTGTTCATGAAAAATCATATCAGGAATGCCATAACTCTTGCAATACCTTCATATTCCAGATGTTAATATAATTCAAAGTACGCCGATAATCCACGTGTGTGTCACAAATTTCTCGATAGATCGACGAAAACGCTGTATCACCCACTGAACTAACGCTTGACTTCATATTCCAAGTGAATCTAATGTTGTATATCCCCTTCGTCAGGAACCGAATCCATCGCTCTGTGGTGCCATCACGTCTCCGTATCCGCCTAGCCCGACATGATGAACTGAAGATTATCCATCACGGATATTGTCCAAACTCTTCCATAAAGATTCAAAAATGTAGAGTACTCCATACTCTTCGAATATGTCACGCCACTGTCACATAAACTATTCGGTTGGCATACGACAAATATGTTAATCACCACAGCGGCTGAATTTCACTGGTAGAAAAAAAAAATATCTAGAAAAGTGTACTGATTTGTCATACACCCTGTATCTGTGTTCGTAACTGAGATATTTCATAACTGTTCATGATATGCAACTATAATGCTGCACGTGCCACTGTTCATAAAGTGCATACACTTGTAACTGTTCACTTGCCAAAAGCAGTAATGTTGGACCAATCCCATGGTCGCCTTAAATATTTCGGTCTAAAATGCATCATAAAATATGCCGTAATACCGCTGAAATATATTCATGTTCATTTAAAAGTCCACAATAGAAGTGTATAATTGCAATTGGACTGCACAATTGGACTGTCGAAACACAAGTCCAAACATATTAAGCTTGACAAAATGTCGAAGTAATGTTCAGCTGCTTGACTATCGCCTTATTGTAAAATGTCGGCCACAGCACGACACGTTCCGCCTCACTGTCCTTGTATAATGCGAGGTTGAATACTGGCCTCATTATACTGCTTCGCTGTACTGTTCTGCATTGAGAATGTAGCTCAAATGATGTTCTCAATCTTATCGTAATGCTGCGTATTGCTTTGATAAACTGTAAGTTTGGAAAAGCATTGCTGTTTCACATAACTATTACTGCGATGTTGAAAAGACATCTGCCTGAACACCGGCTTGTATAACCTGCCTTGCAGATAGCATACGCTCCAACAACGAACTCCTACTACTGCGCTGCACTGCCTTGCTAACTGATTCTCGTACTGCGCGATGTGTTCCGCTCAGCTTGACTTGCTGGATTACTTCTTTCGTTCTCCTAGTGCACGATGTGATTCGCTTCGCTTGACTTGCTAGAATACTACTTTCGTTCTGATAGTGTCACTCCGTTCGGCCGCCTCGCCCGGCTCTATCACGTGACTTTCCCCTTCCTTCCGCTGTCATACGTCACAGCTATAACCTCGACCACTATTATATCGGCAATTAAGTTATAACATAACTTAAGGAGTTGTCTGCTTTTCTTCAAGTTATCACCAATAAGATTTCTTGATATTTCTTTCTCTTCTGAAGTTATATAATGTTTTATTCCATATTGATCTTTATAATAATCCAGTATTTCTCCCATAATTCCATATGCTTGAAGGGTAGTGCCTTCTTCTTCCTCGGCCTCCTACGTTATTTCCTACCCTTTTTCTCGACTCGATCTGAGCGCTATCTTTTCTTCTTTGCCCACAAATCTCAACTATGGCTCGAACACAACTGGGGTAGCCGATAGCCTCAACTAGGTATCGGGTACATCTCTCCCGTACATCTCCTTTTTTATCAGTCTTGAGAAAAAAAACTTTCAGACATTCTCTATACACAACATAATGTACACGATAGCTCTGCAACCATCCTCTTCCTGAGCATGATGATATTTCCTAATGCTGGCTGCGTTGAAAGTTCCAACATCTTCATTCGTGTCTATTCTAGCAATCTTATAGCTGTTATTTCTGTATGTTTCATCAATTCGGAATGGCCCAGCGTACAATGGCGCAAATTTGTGGTATATCTTCAGTTGAAGATTCGATGTGACTAGCTTCCTGATCAGCACCTCGTCATTTTCCTGAAATGGTTCATGAAACCTTCTTCCTGCCTGCCTCCTGGCTCTCTTCTCTGCCAGTCTTCTGAGCCTTTCTCCTGCCATCTCGACTCTTCTTTCTTGGGTAGGTTCTGGATCTACTGGTGCCTTCACTATTCGGTCCCATGGTCTATTAGGTTTCATCCCATGATGAAGCACGGACGGAATCTGTCCTGTACTTTCATGTATGGTAGAATTCAAACATTGACTAATGATGGGTATCACTTCCATCCATCGGTGGTGTTGTCTCGAAACGTATAAACGACACATTTTACTGATCTCTGGCATAATTCTTTCGGCCGGATTTCCCTCTGGGTAACGTACAGAATTAAATACATGCCTTATTCCCGAACGTTCCATAGCAGTTGAAAATTCCATACTGGTGAACTGTGATCCATGGTCACTCAACAAAATTTCAGGTTTCCCCATACTTGGAATTACTGTCTTCTCCAATCTGATGATCACATACTTGGATGTAGCTTTCTGAATTGGACATAGAGATACGTATTTAGAAAATACGTCTACAGTAACCAAAACAAACTGGTTTCCTTTCGTCGAACGAGGAATCGGACCAAAAATGTCCGTAGCGAAAGGTTCTCTCGGCTTGCTAGGTAATATCGATCTAGGAACTTCCTTCATTAGTTTAGATGAAAATTTGCTTCGCTGACAACTGTCACAGGTCTTTATGACGTCGCGGATCGTTTGTCCCATTTGTCTCCAAACAAAAGTTTCTTGAGGAGGAGCCAGAGTCTTGTCTACACCTACATGAGCTGTGGTTCGATGTATCATCCAAATAACCGGTTTGACAAGCATGGGTGGGATCACAACTCTAAGCTTACTGTGATTCTGATCGATATATTGGCATATAATACCTCCCATCATGTGATACATTCTAGCTTCTATCTCCGTTCTTCTAAAATCTGGATCGGCAATGTCCATCCTGCGTGTTAAGAAACGGTAAATCCTTCGCAAAAGTGTGTATCTCTTCTGAGTTTGCGCTAACATTTTCAACTTCTCCCGAGTTCCTTGGTCCTTGGTGTATTCTTGGAATACACGGTACGAGAGAATATAATTTTTAATGCTCTTTGCATGTTCATTTTTTCTTTTTATCAAACACCAACAGTGATCTTCTATTTTCTCTTTGTTGGTCATGTCTCTTATGTTCTTTGTGAGTCTGTTCTAGATATATATCTTCCATGACCCACCTAGCGTCATCTAGCAGCGAATCTCAGAAGCTCCTCAATTCTTCCTGGTGCAAGAGGACTTCCTTATCTATCTGGCCATCAGTTCTCGTTGCCATCGCCAGCTATTATCTCCGTGATCAAGAAAACTTCGTCTACTCTTTCACCCACCAGGCTGTGCTAGTATCGCCTGCTATCAACTCTTTGAAGACCATTTCCTGAAGAGAATTTAAGTTTACAATATTGGTCATGCTTATATGTATTCCTTTTGTCTCCTACCCCCACTCTTTTCCCTTCCTTGGACCCTCCGCGCTTCGCTGACTGGGTCTCACTTGTAAGTCGGCAGTTGACTTGGTCAGTCAAGGCTCAACCAGAGCCAGTCTCCTCAAACCAAGAGGCACTCTCTACATTCTACGCCATGTTGGCACATTAAGTATTCGTCAAAGGGAACTTCACCTTCGACATGCAACCAAGATAAGTACAGACTTAAGGTTTTAACCTCATCTTCATCAGTTTTATTATCTACATGCTTTTATTGATCATTTTATAGACAGCGTGAGATTACTTATTTGGGGCGGTAATCATTCTTCGCGGGATTTGCCATGTTGGGCTTTTGTCTGTCTAAGCCAACCTTAATAAAAAGTAGCTTTTCTTAAGCTATTTAAATGAGAAATATTCTCACCACGTGGGATATTATCTAATACCCGCTGTCTATAAAATACCAAGCTAGTTCCTCCGCTGGATTAACTTTGGCTCCATTCTTCTATTAGGATCGTTCTGGAACCTTCCAGATCCTGTACTTTATCTACAAGTCTTGCCGTCATGTATTTTTCACTCACTTGTGAGAATACTATTGAAAATTGAAGAATCTTCCTTCTGAATTAAAGCTCAATAGCTAATTTTCTTCCACCGTTGGAATGTTCTACGGCGCATTTAATTGTTATACACAATTTTCTCAAGCAATAGACTTTCGCCTATCTAGTGCTACCAGTCCTTTTTCATCATTGCAATAACTTTCTTTGCCATAAACTTTCGTGTTACTACAGTGAACTTTTCATCCATTCAACAAACTATAGTGAGAACTAGTGCTTGTTCAACATTTCTACCGCGTCGCGATCGTCCGATTACCATAAATAAGGCCATGAACATTTATCCTAAATCCCAATTGATCTTTCCTAAACCTTCTACTAACAAACCATGTTAATAAAATTGTTACTTTAAGGTCTATTGCAATGAGGTGTCACTCTAAAGACGTGGCCTCCCACCTTTGATTATATCTCATTAATTAATTTCTGCATAACCACGTGTTTCATACACGGTTCAAGCTTACATTGTTTCTCCCTTATAATCAGGGAATACAATTCTTTCAACTCAGGAGTGAGTTATTTCTAGGTTTCACGAAAGGGAAACTTGCCCCATTAGTCTCGTGATTCCTAATTAAACATAGGAAGTCTAGAACCTTCCTTTTGACTTTCTCTTCAGGTTTCACAGTAAGTGACCTGCCCTCTTTTGTATAATTGTAATAAAAGTAATTCTGCACAAATATAAGAAGTTATAGGAACTTCTATCTTATTCTTCATGTTTTTCTTATTGTTATTTTCGAAGTGGTTACTTTCTCTAGAATGTTTCCTCAGAAATTTCTTATAGTACACACCTTGTACTCTATTTATTGTTAAACTTTAATCACCTTAATTGTCTTTAAATTTTGAATTTTTATCTTCGCTATTTTAAATCCTTGCTAGGATTTTATAAAGGCTTGAAACCTAATAAATTGTTAATTGCCTGGCGCAAAAGTTTAATGTTTTCTGAGGTCTGTGACCCCAAAATTGTTAACCAAATTGAAAATATATATTTGTTAAAGTTATCAATTTCTTTTGCCTTGTTAAATAAATTAAATATTTGTTTTGGATTTATCATTTCTCTAATACTACAGTTAGGCAAGATCCTGGCTTTCCTAACTCTTCCTAGGTTCATGCCCTCGTTAATACCCAATAAATCTCTTACTATTTGTCTTGTCAGACCATCACCCTTCCCCATAGTAGGCATATGCATGCTTGAGAGGGAATACACTAAAGCCATTCTCTGGCAAACCGCCCAAGTCCTAGCTGCGTTTCCCGTCAGCTTCGACCAGGTCCTTACCCACTTTAGGTATCAGAGAGCGGATTTGCGGTGGCAACCGCCTCTGAGTGCATTTAAAGTTAAATTTATAACTTTTGTGGGACTCTCCTCCCATCTTTCTATCCTTTTTCTCCAGTCCGAAACCCACCTCCTTTTCTTTATCATCTTCCCTTGGTGGTTAAGTTATTCCTCAGTCAATAATCTACCCAAAAATTGGTACCAGAAACCCGGGAGAGTACATTTGCTATTTCTATTCTATGTCAAGTGTCATTTGACAATACCTTACAAATTATTAATATCTGCTTTGAATCTTTCAGCTATAACTACATCGTGCAAAGCCTGTGCAGGAGAAAGAGGCCACTCCTGTCTCCTTTGGTGTGTCCCGTTCTTTCTACTTATTCGCTGCTGCCAGCCTGACAGCATCTCCAAGTTTCAACAGTTTCGTGAGTTACATTTTAATTTACTTACTTTGTCATGGCTCCTACTGAAAAGGATGAAACTCTCATTGCCAGACGTTCTTCCTACAAAGGGCAACTTACCAGATTTAGAAATTTCATCAACAAAATAAATCCCGCCGAGTGTGATTTAGACATGTTGACACAACGCCTTAAGTTGTACGAACGGTCCTATGATTATTACGATCAAACTCAAACCGAGAATGAATCCGCTTGTCCAGAACTTCAATCGGATCGGGACGAGGTCGAACCCTTGTACTTTGAAGGGATTGCCAAGGCCCACCAACTGATCCGCAGTATCTCAGAACCGGACACTAGGGTCATCAATCCGGCCCAGTTCGCACCCGCTTCAGTTCACAAGGATAAACCGAAACCGTTACTTCCAAAGATAAGCCTACCTCACTTCTCAGGCCAGGAAGGTGAATGGTATTCTTTTTATGAACTTTACTGCTCCCTAATGCATGAAAATACTGACATTCTCGACATTAATAAATTCTACTTCTTGCGTACGTCCTTGGAAGGCGAGGCCTTGGCCTTGGTGGAGTCACTTCCTTTGAGCTCAGATAACTACCGCATCGCCTTTAATCTCCTTAAAGAGAGATATGGCAATTTACGTTTTTGTGTGGCTCGCCACATCCGCTGTCTGTTCAACCTGCCAGTCGTCAAACCTAATGACGTCACCTCTTTAAGAGACCTGTTAGACTCTATTCAATTGTACGTGAGAGCGTTATATCAACTCAAGCAACCAGTCCAAACTTGGGACACTATTCTTATTCGTCTAGCTACATCAAGATTCGATTTTTCGACATTAAAGGCTTGCGAGATTGAACTCACTCGCAACGAGGAACATTCGTTTGAACACCTCATCTCGTTTCTCAACAGCCGGTGCCAAGTCCTTACAGCACTCTCATTTCAGTGCAAAAATGTCGAAACGAGTCATAAGTGTCACATTTTTGAGAAAAAAATTGTCTCTTCAAATGGTCATCAGCCCCCATCTGTCGAGAACAAGCAAACTCGTTCTGCTTCTTTCAACCATCCAAGAGAACATATCAGGCCGCTCAACAAATTTTTAAAATGCATGCTCTGCAAAAATTTGCACATTTTGTACTTGTGCAAATCTTTTAAAGAATTGTCTGTTGAAGACCGTAGGAAGTTTGTCTTCAATAGTAAACATTGCTTCAACTGCTTGTCACCTAAGCATTCTTCTTCAAACTGTACGTCTTCCAACCTCTGTTTCCATTGCAAAAAACCGCACCATTCTTTATTGCACGTTCATGATAAATCGAGGTCACCAGTACCCGCTTCTTCAAACTCCATGCAGAGCAGCTCCGAACAAACTAATGCTTCTTCCTGCATTTCTAACGCCGAAACTTCTCACAGTGCGCAAGTCCTTTTGTCCACTGTACAATTCGAAATCCAAGATAAATTTGGAAATTGGTTTCGAACCCACGGTCTTCTCGTTTCCGCTTCAACTCACAACTTTGTTTCGCGATCGTTAATCAAAAAACTAGGTCTTTATTCATCACCTACTCCCATCAATGTATCCGGCATTGACAATTTGAAAACTCAAGCCTTGCAGTCTTCAAAATTGAAAATCAGAGACGTTTGCCAAAGAAACACCAATCTTAACTTAAACTGTCTCATTCTTACCAGCATTGGCAAGGACACTCCTAGCAGCTCTATTAATACTTCCGGTTTAAAGATTCCTTCGCACTTAAGGTTAGCTGATCCTCAGTTTAATGCTCAAGGTCCCATTGATGTACTTTTCAGTGCCAATGTTTTTTGGAATTGCCTCCGTAAACAGGTTCGCAAGTTATCCTCAAACGTGGTCGCCAGAGACACCGATTTTGGTTGGGTTATTACTGGTGAAATCCAACATCCCAGTCTTCAAACCAAATCGCAATGTCATTTCGTTACTGCTGATATAAATCCCCTTTCTGAAAAAGAGAACACCTATGCTTTCGATCTCGATACTTTTGAAAAACACTTGCCGAAACGATGTCTCATCGTAAACAACTACGCCACATTTGTAAGTTGTTTAAATGGTTTTGCCTTATTTCTGCACAAAATGGCAATTAAAGTTCGCCTCGCCTTGTGTCTCTTCGTTTACCTTCTCATGTCATTTTTATAGCAGGTAATTGCTTAAACTCTCTATCGAAAACTATCTTCCCCTTGTGTAAAACCATGGCTATCAGTCACCATCACTTCGCTGTAAGCTATGTTTCATTTCTTTCGCTATTGAGTAGGGTGGCCACGGTCGGCTCCTTCCCCCTTCCTCACAATTGGAAGCCGCTTTTGAAACCGCTTGATAATCTGAATTCTCTAGCATCTAGAATAACTATTCTTACGCATAAACTCCTTCTCAATGTCCCAGCTTCTCTTCCTTTTTCGGAAGAATTAAGCTTTTTTCTGTTGAAAATTGTCGGATTCCGTAATCATCAAAATTATGCGAAATTGATTTCTTACTTTATTTCATATGTCTCTAAATTGTTTTTTCACGTCCAAGCTACGAATGACTGCATGCCGTCTAACCTGAATATCCGCTTTAAGTCTCAGCTGATTTCACTTGTGTTGTTTGTTTATTTCGAACTGCTTGTTTTTCAATCTTGTTTGTATACTAGCTCGGATAACGCCAAGCTGTCGTTTATTTCCTGTATGCTTGCCAAAGGTCAGAGCAAGTTTCCCTTATCTCAACTCTGGCTGACTGCCAACCATTGTCTTGCGAGTTGCTCCCGTAATCTCGGAAGCCGTTCACCTCATTACCAAAATAAACTTGTTCGGGTCAAGGACTCTTTCAGCTATTTATATTCCTTATCTCGCTGTACTATGTGGGTCAAGGCCGTGTTTGCCTGTCTCTCCCACTTGCTTACGCTCGTATCCTACAACTGCTTCGATTCTTGTTTCATAACATCGTTGCATATTTTTTACGCGGTCACGTATTGCACTCTGCTTACATATTTTGCACCTTTAATGTTCATTGATGAACAAACTTGTTTTTTCTCGTCGTCACATTCGATGTGTTTTCGTATTTATACTTGTTATGTCACGTTTCTCGCTGACTTAAGTATTTTTCTGATTAACCCCTTTGATACTTATTATAACTTGAGGTCATTGTTTATGGCTTCTAGATTGTTGTTACCTATGGCGTTCTTGCTTTCTACTCGCATAGTTCCTTTGTTTATTTGGTATATTCTTATCCTTAATAGATGTACTTGTTTCTATACGCTTTGTTTAAATTTGTTAATTCTCCTTTTGCATCTTATCGCAATCTTTACTAGAGCTATATTTCCCGCAGCTTCTAGCTATTTTGTGATTGAAGGTGTTGTTAATTCTCGTTTTTTAACTCCGCTTTCCAATGACCCTGATGACCTACTTCCACTCACACCTGGTCACTTCCTTATAGGCCCTTCTCTTTCTGCCCCTCCTCCCCTTTCCAGTTCTTTCAGGGATTCTAATTTGCCTATTGTTTGGCGGAAACTTGAAGCCCTTCGCAATTCCTTTTGGAAGAGGTGGAACTTGGAATATTTAACTTCCCTGCAACGGAGACAGAAGTGGTTTCTTTCCAGTCCCGACATTAAAGTGGGGGACTTGGTCTTGGTTAGGGATTTTTCTCCTCCCTTGGTCTGGATTTCGGGTAGAGTGACCGAGTGTTATCCTGGAAGAGATGGGAGAGTCAGGGTGGTCAGTGTCTTGACCACTAATGGTCCGATCACAAGACCACTGTCTTTGATCGCTCCATTACCTTTAAATGTTCAACTGTTTACTTTGTTCTCTGTTGGTATTTTCCCCTCCCAGTATGGTGTATTCTTGGAATACACGTTACGAGAGAATATAATTTTTAATGCTCTTTGCATGTTCATTTTTTCCTTTTTATCAAACACCAACAGTGATCTTCTATTTTCTCTTTGTTGGTCATGTCTCTTATGTTCTTTGTGAGTCTGTTCTAGATATATATCTTCCATGACCCACCTAGCGTCATCTAGCAGTGAATCTCAGAAGCTTCTCAATTCTTCCTGGTGCAAGAGGACTTCCTTATCCATCTGGCCATCAGTTCTCGTTGCCATCGCCAGCTATTATCTCCGTGATCAAGAGAACTTCGTCTACTCTTTCACCCACCAGGCTGTGCTAGTATCGCCTGCTATCAACTCTTTGAAGACCATTTCCTGAAGAGAATTTAAGTTTACAATATTGGTCATGCTTATATGTATTCCTTTTGTCTCCTACCCCCACTCTTTTCCCTTCCTTGGACCCTCCGCGCTTCGCTGACTGGGTCTCACTTGTAAGTCGGCAGTTGACTTGGTCAGTCAAGGCTCAACCAGAGCCAGTCTCCTCAAACCAAGAGGCACTCTCTACATTCTACGCCATGTTGGCACATTAAGTATTCGTCAAAGGGAACTTCACCTTCGACATGCAACCAAGATAAGTACAGACTTAAGGTTTTAACCTCATCTTCATCAGTTTTATTATCTACATGCTTTTATTGATCATTTTATAGACAGCGTGAGATTACTTATTTGGGGCGGTAATCATTCTTCGCGGGATTTGCCATGTTGGGCTTTTGTCTGTCTAAGCCAACCTTAATAAAAAGTAGCTTTTCTTAAGCTATTTAAATGAGAAATATTCTCACCACGTGGGATATTATCTAATACCCGCTGTCTATAAAATACCAAGCTAGTTCCTCCGCTGGATTAACTTTGGCTCCATTCTTCTATTAGGATCGTTCTGGAACCTTCCAGATCCTGTACTTTATCTACAAGTCTTGCCGTCATGTATTGTTCACTCACTTGTGAGAATACTATTGAAAATTGAAGAATCTTCCTTCTGAATTAAAGCTCAATAGCTAATTTTCTTCCACCGTTGGAATGTTCTATGGCGCATTTAATTGTAATACACAATTTTCTCAAGCAATAGACTTTCGCCTATCTAGTGCTACCAGTCCTTTTTCATCATTGCAATAACTTTCTTTGCCATAAACTTTCGTGTTACTACAGTGAACTTTTCATCCATTCAACAAACTATAGTGAGAACTAGTGCTTGTTCATCATTTCTACCGCGTCGCGATCGTCCGATTACCATAAATAAGGCCATGATCATTTATCCTAAATCCCAAATGATCTTTCCTAAACCTTCTACTAACAAACCATGTTAATAAAATTGTTACTTTAAGGTCTATTGCAATGAGGTGTCACTCTAAAGACGTGGCCTCCCACCTTTGCTTATATCTCATTAATTAATTTCTGCATAACCACGTGTTTCATACACGGTTCAAGCTTACATTGTTTCTCCCTTATAATCAGGGAATACTATTATTTCAACTCAGGAGTGAGTTATTTCTAGGTTTCACGAAAGGGAAACTTGCCTCATTAGTCTCGTGATTCCTAATTAAACATAGGAAGTCTAGAACCTTCCTTTTGACTTTCTCTTCAGGTTTCACAGTAAGTGACCTGCCCTCTTTTGTATAATTGTAATAAAAGTAATTCTGCACAAATATAAGAAGTTATAGGAACTTCTATCTTATTCTTCATGTTTTTCTTATTGTTATTTTCGAAGTGGTTACTTTCTCTAGAATGTTTCCTCAGAAATTTCTTATAGTACACACCTTGTACTCTATTTATTGTTAAAATTTAATCACCTTAATTGTCTTTAAATTTTGAATTTTTATCTTCGCTATTTTAAATCCTTGCTAGGATTTTATAAAGGTTGGAAACCTAATAAATTGTTAATTGCCTGGCGCAAACGTTTAATGTTTTTTGAGGTCTGTGACCCCAAAATTGTTAACCAAATTGAAAATATATATTTGTTAAAGTTATCAACTTCTTTTGCCTTGTTAAATAAATTAAATATTTGTTTTTGGATTTATCATTTCTCTAATACTACAGTTAGGCGAGATCCTGGCTTTCCTAACTCTTCCTAGGTTCATGCCCTCATTAATACGCAATAAATCTGTTACTATTTGTCTTGTCAGACCATCACCCTTCCCCATAGTAGGCATATGCATGCTTGAGAGGGAATACACAAAAGCCATTCTCTGGCAAACCGCCCAAGTCCTAGCTGCGTTTCCCGTCAGCTTCGACCAGGTCCTTACCCACTTTAGGTAACAGAGAGCGGATTTGCGGTGGCAACCGCCTCTGAGTGCATTTAATGTTAAATTTATAACTTTTGTGGGACTCTCCTCCCATCTTTCTATCCCTTTTCTCCAGTCCGAAACCCACCTCCTTTTCTTTATCATCTTCCCTTGGTGGTTAGGTTATTCCTCAGTCAATAATCTACCCAGTCCTCTTGAACTAGATCTATGTGGTTGACAATTACCTCTTCACAAGGGTTTCTACTCAACACATCTGCCAACAGATTTAATTTCCCAGGTCTATGCACAATGGTTGGGTTAAATTGTTGTAAGAAAAGAGCCCATCTGGTGATACGGTCACTTGCTAAGTCTGTCTTCGTAATAAATTGGAGGGCTTTATGATCTGTGATCACCGTTATGTCATGCCCAAATAACACCTTCTTCCACGTCTTAAGAGCATGAACCACTGCTAATGCCTCTAACTCCATTGCATAATAATTCCTTTCACAATTCTTGAGTTTGCGACTTGTGAAAGCCAAATATCTGTGTCTGTTTGCAACGTCCATCTGATATAGGATACGACTGATGCCTATTTTGGATGCGTCTGTCTCCACAAAATATCTTCTAGCAAAGTATGGGTATTCGAGTTTAACATTCTGGATTAACATATTCTTGGCTGCCAAAAATGCTTGATTACATTAGTCGTCCCATTTCCATCGATTTCCTTTCCTTAGCAAATCCTGCAGAGGTGCCATTGTTTCGGTATATTCAGGACAATGTGTTGAAAAGAACTGACACATTCCTAGAAACTGCCGAACTTCTTTAAGCTTAGCTTTCTTGGGGTCGGAAATTCCGAAATAGCCATTATCTTCTTTGGATTGGGCCTGTATCCATCTCCATCGATTTTATGTCCAAGAAATTCGATTTCCCCATAAAAGAACTGACATTTGTCGAAATTCACCTTAAAATTCGTCCTCCGGAGATCTTCAAAAAGCATCCCAAGGTACCTAATATGCTCTTCAGCTGTCTCAGATGCTATAATCAGGTCATCTATATAGCTCACCACATGTTCTTTAACTGCATCTGATAAATTCTCATCTAGTGGTCGGATCATCACCGGACCACTATTCTTTACTCCAAAAGGTAAACGATTAAAAACATAGGTTTTATGGTCAAATAGGAATCCCGTATATTGTTTGCAGTCTTCTGCTAGTTCTATATGATAATAGGAACTAGTCAGATCAATAGTAGAAAAGAAACTCTTTCCTCTGAATCTGCGCAACTATTCACGAATAACAGGTGGTCTGTCGTGTTCAGGAAGAACTCTCTCATTAAGGGCTCTAGCATCTAGGCATATCCTCAGCTTACCTTTAGGCTTCTTGACAACAGCTAAAGGATTCAAATAAGCAGTTGGCATCTTCTTAATAATTCCATCTCTCTCCATGTCGCTTATCATCGTACCGACTTCTTCCTTCCATTTATCTGGTATGGGATATAAATTCTTGTGATATGGCTTGTCATCCATCAACTTGATGCTATAAGTAAAATTCTCTATGAGTCCTGGTTTATCGTTGAATATGTCCTCGTATTCCAAAATTGCTTGATCAAATTGCTCCTGTATTTCCGGATTCATCTTACTCTTCGAATCAGCTTTACTCTCGATAGACCTTTCAATGTTACATACAATCTCATCCAATATATTCTCTCTGAAGAATGTCATCTCGGATTCCTGATTTTCAATGTCCTCTTCCTGGAAGTACATGCGCCTACTCTGCATATCTATGATCAGGCCACTCTCACTTAAGAAATCCACTCCTAGGATCATATCTAAATGTAGTTGACCCACAACTAGAAACATCTGCTCAAAATATCTGGTTCCAATTCCAATATCTAAAAGTACCTGACTTTTACATTTTATCCTCTTGTCTGGGATCACCCCTTGAATCTTGCTAACAACAGTTGGCAACATCGTAATATCTCCTGACAATTACAATTCTTCCAGGCAGCCTATGGATATCAAGCTCACCATAGCCCCCGTATCCACTAATGTCTTTATTTCCTTTCCCATGACTTCCACACTAATAACTGGCAATTCATGTCAATTCCCTCGGTGGACTATATCTTCTTCTTCAATTAAATCTTCATCTTTGACCTGGTATGTTTTAACTATGATGATGGGTTCCCAATGACTAGTATCCTGATTCGGCGTTAATTTGTGTTTTTTTTCCTGCATCACTCGTGCTTGCCCTATTGACATCTCTAATCAACTCTTCGGGTGTTGCACTAGGCTGTCTATTCTCTTGCCTTGTTCTCCCGTACTCTTGATTATCTCGTCGTCTTTCATTTTGATCATTTCTGTTATTATTATCTTGCCTATTGTTTTGATTGGACTGCTGATTCTGGTTCCAATTGTATCTGCCTCGATATCGGTTATTATATCCGTTCCGGTTCTGGTATCTTGAATTCTGATTGTAGTTCCTGTATCTACTATCTCTTGTATCTTGATCATATGGCCTCTCATACGGTCCTCGATATCTGTCATTCCCACTGTTAGGGACCTACGCCTACCCGGTGTAGGTATAACCAATATGAAACGCCTAAGAGCTAACAGAAACCCTGCAGTGGACAAAGTCATGACTAATTCAAAATGGACCGCTCTCACTACGGCACATGTAAAAATCACAATCCAAGCCTTGTTCTTGCATTTTAAGTATAGCGGTCCAGCAAGGTCCACTCCCACTACCTCAAATACACCTGCATCTCTCACACGATCTTCTGGAAGGGCTGGCGTTTCCGGAATTGTCTTTTCCATTTCGAATCTTCTGCACTGGGTACACTTCCTGATGACTTTGCGAATGGTTCTTCTTCCCTTTGGTATCCAGTAGTGCTCCCTGAGTATAGCAAGTAAAATCTGAACACCAGCATGAGAGGCTTTCAAATGATGATCTCTGATTATCATCTCAGTCAAAGGGTGCTTTGATGGCAATAACACTGGCGCACGGAAATCATATTCATCCTTCCTGTTGGTAATTTTTGTCTTAATCCTGAAGAGACCCATCTGGTCTTTAAAAAAGCAGAATGTTTTCTGGTTGTCCCTTTCGGTAAACTTCTCTTCCTGAACTAATTTCAGCAGTCGTTTCTCTGCCATTGAAATTTCGAGACAATCTAATTCTGAAGCAACATTTTTCACTACGTCCTTCCTGGCATTGTTGACGAACCGTAACATCCAGGCCACCATTCTAACGATTCGTGAGTACTTGGAAAAATAAATCAAATACCAGTGTTTTTCCTGGGAGACAAGCATAGTATTGGTAACATGGCCTTTTCTTCTTTCTTCATCGACCTCCTCTTCATTAACTTTTACAATGCGCGTTGGCCAGCTGTTTTCTTCCAACTTTAACCAAGCAGGTCCCTCCGACCAACGAGAAGAAATCAGCTGCAACGTAGAGCAACCTCTCGAAGGTAGATCGGCTGGGTTGTCCGTCCCTGGTAGATGAAACCAACGCTTTGGGTTAGTTAATGTTCTAATTTCTTTCACACGGTTAGTGACGAACACTCCCCAAGCTTCCTCGCTTCGTATCCAACATAAAACAGAAGACGAGTCACTCCAGTAGTACTCCGGGACGTCCATTAGATTCAAGCTTTCCTTCACTGTAAAGGCAAGACGTGAGCCTATAGTGCAAGCTAATAGCTCCAGTCTCGGTATCGTCACCTTCTTGAGTGGTGCTACCCTGGATTTTGCTGCGACCAGTTGCACTTCAAATTCTTTCCCATTGAATGATCTCAAGAAAATAACAACTGCATAAGCCACTTGACTAGCATCACAAAATACATGCAAACTCCAAGAGGATCTGTCCTCACAATTAGAAAATCTTCTAGGCACCTTAATCTCAGCAATTGAGGGCAGTTCATGTAACCATTTATTGAATTTGCTTTGGGCGTCTTCACTCAGTGGACTATCCCAACTTATTTTCTCTCTCCAACTTTCCTGAAGCAAAACCTTTGGCACAATGGAAACCGGACAAGTAAATCCAATTGGATCAAAGATACTTTGAGCTACCGACAAAACTGTCCTCCCTGTGAGAACATCAGATTCATTTAATTTTGCTACTTTACAAGCCAAAGTATCAGCCACTGGGTCCCACCACAAACCCAAAACGGGTGTCACTTCGGGAACCTCATCCGTCAGACTCAATCTGGTGTGCTCCCAACCTCGGAGGTCAAATTTTCCTTGCGACAGTAACTCCCTAGACTCATCCACAAATTGTTTGAGTTCTTCCTCTGTGTTCAAGGAAGTGACGCAATTGTCTACATATAGTGAGGTTCTTAGTTTATCTGCTGTCTCAGTGAAGCATGTACCGTTTTTCAGATGACTGTCCAATACGGCTCCAAGTAGAAATGGACTACAGTTCACTCCGAAAACGACCCGTTTGTGGCGGTATATTTTAAGAGTCCCCTCAGTGAAGTTCTCCCACCATAGGAATTTCAGAAAGTTTCGATCATTCTCAGAGACTGAAATTTGAAGAAACGCCTTCTTAATGTCTGCGATCACACCTATCCAGTTTAAACGGAACCGGTTCAAAATAGAAGGAATTACTTCCAACAAATTAGGACCCTTTTCCAGACAGTCATTGAGTGAAAGTCCTCCTTTCGATTTACATGAAGCATCAAACACCGGCCTCACCGCTGTACTCGATCCTTCCTTGAAAACTCCTCGGTGTGGTAAATAATACCCAACATCCTGAGAGTTCTCCTGACCAACTTCTTCGATTATCCCTTCCTGTTCCCAGTCCTGAAGCACCTGCTGGTACTTCTCAAATTTGTCTTCCTTGATCAAACGGTGTGTTACAGAAACCAGTCTTTTTAACGCAACTTCCTTGTTGCCTGACAATAACTGCTGATCTTCTTTCCACGGAAGTGCGACTTCATACCTTCCTTCCTCATTGATCTTAACATTTTCTTGGAAATGTTTCAATGTTGCAATTTCAATTTCCTTCTTCGATAGAGTTTCAGCAGGATCACCAATTCCAATGGTTTCCAGGTTCCACAGTTCACCCAAAGAAGCAGTTCTCACAAACAGAGAGTTCACCATTGACACTGTGCTATCGTTTTCAGTTGTCTTCCAAAGCTGACCCATCACTGTCCAACCAAATGTAGTCCTAACAGCAACCAATCCAGACTTCAACTTGATTGTGTCCCCAGTCAATAAACTACCCACAGTGTCTGCGCCGATTAGTATATCTATGATATACTCTGCATATCTATGATCAGGCCACTCTCACTTAAGAAATCCACTCCTAGGATCATATCTAAATGTAGTTGACCCACAACTAGAAACATCTGCTCAAAATATCTGGTTCCAATTCCAATATCTAAAAGTACCTGACTTTTACATTTTATCCTCTTGTCTGGGATCACCCCTTGAATCTTGCTAACAACAGTTGGCAACATCGTAACATCTCCTGACAATTACAATTCTTCCAGGCAGCCTATGGATATCAAGCTCACCATAGCCCCCGTATCCACAAATGTCTTTATTTCCTTTCCCATGACTTCCACACTAATAACTGGCAATTCATGTCAATTCCCTCGGTGGACTATATCTTCTTCTTCAATTAAATCTTCATCTTTGACCTGGTATGTTTTAACTATGATGATGGGTTCCCAATGACTAGTATCCTGATTCGGCGTTAATTTGTGTTTTTTTCCTGCATCACTCGTGCTTGCCCTATTGACATCTCTAATCAACTCTTCGGGTGGTGCACTAGGCTGTCTATTCTCTTGCCTTGTTCTCCCGTACTCTTGATTATCTCGTCGTCTTTCATTTTGATCATTCCTGATATTATTATCTTGCCTATTGTTTTGATTGGACTGCTGATTCTGGTTCCAATTGTATCTGCCTCGATATCGGTTATTATATCCGTTCCGGTTCTGGTATCTGGAATTCTGATTGTAGTTCCTGTATCTACTATCTCTTGTATCTTGCTCATATGGCCTCTCATACGGTCCTTGATATCTGTCATTTCCACGGACGTTGTGAATATTTCCTCTATTCCCTTCGTTCCTTCTGTTTCCCCAGGAATCTCTTCTATCTGTCTGTGCAGCATTATCGACAACTACCGCATTCACTTCTTGCGTGTTTCGATTTTCCTTCCTTGAAGTTCTGGGTGTCATCTGAGCGCTCGTGTAATCCAATCTGCGTAGGATATCATCATAATGCTGAAGTGTATTCGCTCCCGATGCTATGAGTGATCTTTGTACCTCTACTGGCAACTGCTTTGCTATTGCTTCTAATAGTTCGTCTTCTGGCAATGGAGGAATCAAAAATTGCAATTTAGCCAATTTCGATGTAAAGTAATTTGCATAATGCGTAGGATGCGACGTAGAGTAACGTTTCGAGTACATTTCTGCTCTTACGTTTAACTGATCCTCTGCACTCCAGAATCGTCGTAAAAATGCTATGGCAAATTGTTCCAGGTTCGCAAAGATACTCCTAAATGCGCGAAATTACGTCAACGCTGGCCCATCTAAGGCGCGTTCGACTACCCTTAGTTCTCTCTCCTTAGCTACTCGATGTTCCGCCATGTAATCTCGAATATCTCTAAGAAATTCGACTGGTGTGACTCCTGTGTTCCCCGAAAATTTCCTTGGTTTATCATCCAGATTTCTGATTATGGTCACCGGACCTGAGTATCGTTCATTCGTACTAGACGTGCTTCTATTCTGATTCGAATTACCTTGAGGGGTTGAACTAGTCCTTTCGAAAGTATCATTCTGTTGCGTTTGACTATCTTCTCCTACGCTTACCTCTTGACTGTTCATACTACGACCTATCGGTGCCTGATTCATCGATACATCCCCCGTTGTAACGTCTTGACTTGTAAAATTATTTATTATAGACTCCAGTTTAGTCATCCTGTCTTCCGTTCGCTTTTCCACTATCTTGACTTTGGTCTCCAAGTTATCTAATGACATAACAGTCTGCGTTCTGTTACTCTCTTCCAAATCGTTCTTCAACTTGTCTATCTTATCTTCGCATGTTGTCTTGACTGACGCGACTTGTTCTTTTAATTGATCTACCTCTGTCCTGAACTGAGCTGAATCTGCCTTCATTGTTTCCTTATTCTCAGTAAATCTCACTTCCAAATTCGCCATACCTGCGCTTAATTTTTCATCCAGCCCTGCATGCTTTTCTTTTGCTTCAGCATCGACCTCTCTATACCGTTCTTCCACTATTGCACCGACTCTATATTTGAACAATGCTAAGTTTTCATTAACTTTCTGTTCTATATCATCATCAATTTTCCTAATGTCTGCCTGCAATTGCTTTTCTAAGGATTTCAAGTTAGAATTAACCTCTCCTAAGACTTCCTCTTTGACTGTCCCAATTACTGATTTCAAACTTTTAATTTCATTACCTAAATTCATTTCTAAACCTTTGATCTTGGATTCGAAAGATACTTCGGTAGACCATTCTTGTATTTTGCCTACATCTGCTACTAAACCATCTATGTCGAATCGTAATTTCGATACATCTGATTTAATATCTTTCTGAATAGACATAACATCTGTTCTCAAATTAAGAATATTTTCTTCTCCTCTATTTTCTAACTCTATATTGTTTTTCCTTAACATGTGCAAATTTTTCTCGCCTTTCATTTCTACTGCCTTTATATCTGATTGTAAAGCCTTTAATAATTCATCATTCTTTAACGTTAATCTATTTTCCAAACTCGTTAAATTATTTTTCAACTCTGTATTATTTTCTTCACTACGAGCTTGTAATCTAGTTTCTAAAAATTTAAAACTATCCTTTAAATTAGCCTCACTAGCTTTCAAATTACTTTCAGTACTACTCTGCAATCTTTCATCCAATGATTTTAGATTATTTTCGTTACTAGTCTGCAATGACTTCAATTCATCTCTACTACTGGACTGTAATCTTTCTTCCAATGACTTTAAACTATTTTCATTACTAGTCTGCAATGACTTTAATTCATCTCTTCTATTTGACTGTAATCTAGTCTCTAATGCCTTTAAAGTATCTTTCAAATTACCTTCTTTACTAGCCTGTAATGACTAAAAGTTTTCCTTACATCTAGCTTCTGAATCATTTATCTGTTCTTTGACTTCTGATTCCATTCTAGAAATATTTGCTACAATACCAGACATGCTACTCTGCAAATCTCCTAACACCTTAGCTAAATCTTCCGCCGACATAATTATACCTTTCAACTAAACGTTTTACTTCAGAGACGTTGGATAGCAAAACATCACAATGTATCAATTCCTGACTTCACTTGGGTATAAGAAAAATGACATATAATTAAACATGATATAACACTAATATGACTAACATGATCACTGGAATGGGCATACAAGTATATTGTCTGACCAAGTTCAATAAATTTTATAACACTCTTAAATGAAATAGAGATCAATCTCTTCGTAATCTAAATCTGAAGTGTTCCCATAGAATAAACAAAATCGAAGCCCCACGGATGGGTAAAGCCAATTCTCCCACCTCCTCTGCACTCCTTCATCCGAGGGATCCGATGACCCATCTGCTATTACATCGCATACCTGGCTTCCCAGGCCAGAGTGGAGTTAAATGAACATGAAGTCAAATAAGGAATGTGTCGGAAATTCAGTTGAAATATCACAAAAGAAGAGGGTAACACGAGATAAAGTATCTCCAGGGTCGTAACGGGCTTAAATTTAATTAAAAAAATAACAAATAGAAATGGGCGCCATCAACTGAACCCCTAGCAAACCACATCCTTTCTGGTTAAGCCTTAATTAAGACAAAGGAAAGGATTGGGAAAAACCACATCATCATCAGATCACAACTAAGATAAAACCAAATTTATTTAAACTTTGATAGTCAGACAGAGAAATTAAACACACACCCTACCTAAGAGTATGGTCGAATGCAAACGTTAGGTTGTCATTGTCCTCAAAATCGATCCAACTCTGTGCTATTTCAGAGTATATTTCATCCACATAAAATATAAAAATTTACTAAAGTTTGCTTGGGTTCTCAGGGCCACCGTAGCACTATGTCTTTGCGTCACTGACATTTCGTGATCCCTGAGACCTAACCTTTCTTTAATTTAACATCAGGAATGTGGATGTCAATAAATATGGATCTATCTAACAAAATATCCTAATAAAACACATATATTCTAACATTGACTTATTTTCATGGCTTATATGGCACTATTCAAATGCTGGAAGTCTCAATAAATGCTCCGAAAAATCTAATAATTAATTTATACACTATATTTACACTGTCACTGATTATTGCTGGGTTGTGAATCAAAGAAAACTTCACTATTCATTGGTTATCATCATCATTATCATATCAAAATTAAATATCTCTCACATTAGTTCTCATCCCAATATTCGTTATATTCAAGTCAGAATAATTAATTTATTACCATCAAATCATTTAAATGAATATTATAATCATCAATTCATTATATTCTTCAATTATCCACACACTCATGTCATTATCTCATTCAGATTAAATCATCTCAATTCATTCATTTAAATTGCTTAAATCATTAATTCAAGTTGCAATTCATCAAGTTATTTAAATCACATTTCTTATTTAAATTTATTTAAATTCATTTAAATTTTATTAATCATCAGTTTCTTTAATTAATTATCACCTTTTAATTCAGTTATTCATCAGCTGTTTAATCACCTATTAATTTATTTAATTCAGTTAATTTATTCAACCTTTAATTCATCAATGTATTCAAATTCATCGATTTATTCAAATTTTAATTTATCAATTTATTCAAATTTTAATTCATCTGGTTATTTAGATTTTTATTCATCGGGTCAGATCATTAATATGCTTAATCTTCAGATTATTATTTTATAAATTATTATTATCAGAAAATCTTGGATTATCAAAATTATTTATTTATTTAATTTCCTAAAAAATTGTTTAATATAGGTTATAGAACGTTGTCTTACAGTTTTATCACTTCCAAGTTATATCTCGTATTTAATTATCATGCCAAAATAATTTATTGCCTTCACAAAACCACGTTGGATCTCACTATCCAAAACTTCACCATTTAATCTCACTTTATCAAATACCATATTTGAATACCATAATTATTCCATATAACACCATCATTATTCCACATAACACCATAACTATTCAGCGCACAGCATGAATCTCAAAAATATGCTAGACTGGGTTCAACAACCTCATGTCTGCCTCAAAATACTCATTGGCAATATTGCAAACTTCCACTTGGCAACCTCCAAAAATACCTATCAAAATACTTCACATAATCACGTTGCATGATCCACAAAAATATATAACTGGCTTCAAATTATTAACGCACACAATCTCCTAGAACTGTAATTAATCTGATCATGTCTAGACAACTTCTTAAACAATAAGGAAAATTACCTTAGTAATCGTAATCCAATTCAAGATCTGCTTTCAAATAGAGCATAAATTCTCTTAAGATTCTCAAGATTCACTTCAAAGAAAAACACCAATGTGTTATAATACCTCACATCAAAAATATCTAATACTGATCTGCCTCAAAATAAATTCTGACCATAAATGATTCATCTTACAAGATTCAATTACTTGAAATCCTTCTCAAAGTATCAAATCACTCACAAAGAGTATCAAAAGTATCAGCTGTTAAATGAATATACTCTCAAAAGAGTATTGCATCAAAATATTGGATTGGCAAAACAAGAATTACAAAATGTAACCCTGCTGACATTTATTTTTAATTTATTTAACAAAATTCGACTAATGTGTGACTAGTAGTTTCTTGTTTAATCCTCTTACGATCATAAGTACACTCGGATGATAAAATGAGGCCCTCGACTGGCAGGTAAGGTGAGTGCCACCACACAATCGCCTAAAGGGACAGGCCCTGCCCCGTAGATTATCATGATAATGCCCTAAACGATGGGTAATGTGAGTGCCACCACACAATTGCTAAATGCAACAGGCCCCATCTCGTAGACTGATGAGTGAGTGTACAAGATTGGAATCAACAAGACTCTAGTTGCCACATAAAAGCGATACGCATTCACTTGAGTGGATAAAATTTTAATATCACCAAACAATCCAACAAAAATCCCTACTGATGAATTATACATACTCGCTAGTATGCAATGAACTGACGAAATAATTTAAATTATCCAATTGCAGATCACGAGTTCGAAACACTCGCCAAAAATATATATCCATCATCAAGAAATACTATCCTCACAGAAAAAAAATATAAAAAGACTGTCTAATAAAGTCAACCAATGGTGAGAACGTCGTATAACTGTGCCTGCCATATCATATGGCAACACCATATTCTAGCAAATGGAGCAATAAAGTATCTAAGCCATGTCGAAAAATAATAGTAGAACTCCTACTAGAAATATATACAAGTATGCCCAGTGTTCATGAAAAATCATATCAGGAATACCTTCATATTCCAGATGTTAATATAATTCAAAGATCGCCGATAATCCACGTGTGTGTCACAAATTACTCGATAGATCGACGAAAACGCTGTATCACCCACTGAACTAACGCTTGACTTCATATTCCAAGTGAATCTAATGTTGTATATCTTCTTCGTCAGGAACTGAATCCATCGCTCTGTGGTGCCATCACGTCTCCGTATCCGCCTAGCCCGACATGATGAACTGAAGATTATCCATCACGGATATTGTCCAAACTCTTCCATAAAAGTTCAAAAATGTAGAGTACCCCATACTCTTCGAATATGTCACGCCACTGTCCCATAAACTATTCGGTTGGCATACGACAAAAATGTTAATCACCACAGCGGCTGACAAAAAAATATCTAGAAAAGTGTACTGATTTGTCAAACACCTTGTATCTGTGTTCGTAACTGAGATATTTCATAACTGTTCATGATATGCAACTATAATGCTGCACGTGCCACTGTTCATAAAGTGCATACACTTGTAACTGTTCACTTGCCAAAAGCAGTAATGTTGGACTGACCCCATGGTCGCCTTAAATATTTCGGTCTAAAATGCATCATAAAATATGCCGTAATACCGCTGAAATATATTCAAGTTCATTTAATAGTCCACAATAGAAGTGTATAATTGCAATTGGACTGCACAATTGGACTGTCGAAACACAAGTCCAAACATATTAAGCTTGACAAAATGTCGAAGTAATGTTCAGCTGCTTGACTATCGCCTTATTGTAAAATTTCGGCCACAGCACGACACGTTCCGCCTCACTGTCCTTGTATAATGCGAGGTTGAATACTGACCTCATTATACTGCTTCGCTGTACTGTTCTGCATTGAGAATGTAGCTCAAATAATGTTCTCAATCTTATCGTAATGCTGCGTATTGCTTTGATAAACTGTAAGTTTGGAAAAGCATTGCTGTTTCACATAACTATTACTGCGATGTTGAAAAGACATCTGCCTGAACACCGGCTTTCTCTCTCACGTTCACGGCTTGAATAACCTGCCTTGCAGATAGCATACGCTCCAACAAAGAACTCCTACTACTGCGCTGCACTGCCTTGCTAACTGATTCTCGTACTGCGCGATGTGTTCCGCTCAGCTTGACTTGCTGGATTACTTCTTTCGTTCTCCTAGTGCACGATGTGATTCGCTTCGCTTGACTTGCTGGAATACTACTTTCGTTCTGATAGTGTCACTCCGTTCGGCCTCCTCGCCCGGCTCTATCACGTGACTTTCCCCTTCCTTCCGCTGTCATACGTCACAGCTATAACCTCGACCACTATTATATCGGCAATTAAGTTATAACATAACTTAAGGAGTTGTCTGTCTTTCTTCAAGTTATCACCAATAAGATTTCTTGATATTTCCTTCTCTTCTGAGGTTATATAATGTTTTATTCCATATTGATCTTTATAATAATCCAGTATTTCTCCCATAATTCCATATGCTTGAAGGGTAGTGCCTTCTTCTTCCTCGGCCTCCCACGTCATTTCCTACCATTCTTTTCGACTCGATCTGAGCGCTATCTTTTCTTCTTTGCCCACAAATCTCAACTATGGCTCGATCACAACTGGCGTAGCCGATAGCCTCAACTAGGTATCGGGTACAGTAGGTAATGAACGAAAATTGTTACTCCTCCCCCCCCCCCTGGAAAAATCCTGTGGGCGCCCATGCCCTCTTATAACTGGAAATGAAATCCAAATAAATTATGCTGTTTTAGAACTATGTATGGTGATTGCGTACGCTTTAATGAGTGGAAACTATGTGCACTTGTAGACCTACTTGTAATGGTAACTAGGTGTCGGAAATATGCCGACGTAAACTTGTCCACGCTATTCCCAGATAGAACTCCAGCCCGAAAACATAGCTTATCCATGTTAATAAGATCCAAAATAAAGTTTACTCTGTCAAAATTAATACTTCGACTTACTACACCTTTCAGGAACGAAAGTAGTCATCGCTTCCTCCTCCTCCTCCTCCTCTTTCATCTTCTTGTGGAATTAGTGTGTGATTGTAACGTAGCCTAATATAGCATTTTACATGAGATACATATTTTCCCACCCCTTGCTGTTGTTGTTCTATTTTGTGGTTTCGACATCGTGGTCATCGCCTTGGATGGATGTGGCACTTGTCTGATAACGTGTGTTATTGTAATGTCTATAGTGTATGTGTATTTGTAATTGGGAAGAAGGCGGACGTGGCCTTAATTTAGAAACCAACCCGACATTTCCATGGAGTATAAGTGAAAGACTATGGTAAACCACTTCTAGAATGGCTGAAATTTGCCTTACGAGGCAACCTTTAGACCAGAATTTTGTTTCTTGGCAGAGTCGGAAGTCAAACTTGGATCTCATGGGTGACAGCCAAGAATGCTAGTCGCTACACCACGTCCACGGGTTCCACTCGTGTTTACGGTGTTATGCGCTAGCCAAACAGTAACAATTAAATCTACGATTGCATTATTAGAAATACTGTGTATGGAGAGTACCTGGTTGAGTTGAGTACGGCAATTAGTGCCATTTGTGGACGCCTCGCCGAGAGCGACTACGTCAGGATATTATAGGTGATCTGATAAGTGGCATGGGAGTCTGATTTGTCGATTTTAATGTTCTAATAGTTCGCGCAGCCGCCATCATGAATGTATGGAGAGTCTGTTCGTTAGTCTTGGCCATACAGAGCCACATATACGGTCCTACTTCGTCACTCATTTTCGTTACCGTAGCTCTTAAGTGCTGGTAGTTATTTATTTTTATATTTTACTAGCAGAAGTACCCGCTCTTCGAACGGTCGTCGGTATTATTAACCAGACGTTATCAATTTGAGCTACTGTACTGTTGCAATGGTTAGGGGCTTGTCATTCCTTCATAAGTTTATCAGAACGAAGTTATGTTTCCTGGGTATATCACAGGGAAGGACCTTAAAATGTGGTTTTCGAAGACTCTTTATAGACTCCCTAGTTTTGTGTCACACATTGAGAAGCGCAACATACGCTTTGGTCGTCTTTCTAGGATAATTTTTATTTTTCGCCTATTTTAGCACGTATTTTGAAGAGTTTTCCCTATACCCACCCTTCTATGAGAAGTACGCTGAAGAGTTTTATAAATAAATGATTGGTGTATTGACTCGTGGTTACAATACCTAATTTTACGATGATCCAAGCACCCGAACACGAGTTACATGCATACATAAACATAAAGATGTATCAACCACACAGTGTCAAACAAAATCATCTTTACGATGAACCCGTTTGTCGACAAAAATATGATTAGTTAGCTCTCAAACTAAATTCACCTAACGTGTACTTCCTGACGTGGAAATAATATTGAAAACCTCGTAGACGAAACGCAATATATGTCAAATTAAAACTGACCCTCACCGTTGTGGAAAGTCCCCATCCCCAGGAAGACGCCTCTAATAAATTATAAAGGCTTGTGGTGCATGGAAATTCAGGATTTTTAGCCTCCAATGGCCCAAATTACCAAAAGCTGGAGAAAAAAAACAGTATTTCAATTCAGGATTTTTTGAAGATAGTGTTAATGTTTGAAGATATAATAGACTTTCTGTACAACATATCGCACGTGTAAGTCTCGTGTAAAAATTCTAGGGTACCCCTCAACCCCCTTAAGCGCATTGATGAATTTTACAGTCTATGTTTGATTCCATGATAACCTTATAGCCATTTGCAAACTTTCGCAGAAATTTAATAAATTGAGTGGCATTGCTTCTTACAGAAATATATGGAAAGTTGGATGTCACCTCTTGAGATACTGATGTTATGGTTACCGGCTTGCATTACTTCATTAGTTTCTTCTTGTTCTTCTTCTTTCAGATGGGCCAGCTAAGGACCACGACGTTCAACTTTTCAGTTTGGCGAGGGACTTGATGTTTGCCCAATATTCGCGCATTCTCTGGCTATGTTTCTCCTTTCTCTCTTTTGTCCAGATTATGCGGGTTTTCTTACAGGGTGGTCTGTCCTGAAAACTCTTCTGTTGAAGTATATTTCTGAGATGTGATCGGCTTCTAATATCATTTTCCATTATCTTCAGTTCTTGGATGTCCTTGTTAACTTCTGTTAGCCACGGTGTCACGCTCTTTCTATTCTCCTGGTAGTTGAGAAGCCGGTTGTTTAGTCTTGTTGGGTTCATCCTTGAGACATGTCTGCAGAAAGCCAGACGTCTCTTCCTGGCCACATCTGTGATTTTCTCAGTATATCCATATAGCTCCTGATTTGGTCTTCTTCTGTACTCGTCATCTATTTATTAGTTTATTAAATGAAATTAGTTTTATGGGAATATCTCAGAAACGTGGTTTTAGAGCCTTAAAACGTAGTAGCCTCCGAACCACCGAGGGGATGAAAATGAGCCTTGTCTCGTCCTTGTATGCCATAATATAATAATAATCATAATAATCATTTAATAATATAGGGATATGGATAGGATAGAATTTCAGTACCACACCCGCACGTGTAAATCGCGTGAAAAAATCTAGAGTACCCCTTGACACCCTCAAACGCATTATATATTGATGAATTTTACAGCTTAAGTTTGTTCCGTGATAACCCTATAGCCGTTTGTAAGCTTTCACAGTAATGTAATAAATGGAATGGCATTGCGTCTCACAGAAATAGATGGACTTCTAAGATTGTGTTGCCATGGTTACCGGCTTGCATTCTTTCATTAGTTTCACCTTCTTCTTCTTCTTCTTCTTTCGAATTTGGCCAACTATGGACCTCATAGAACTTAAGGCTCATTGGTCTTCCTTCTTTTTTCTTCCCAGAACCTCTTTTTTCTTTCGCTCCTTATCTTTCTCTCCTCCTCGAAAATGATCCGCACGGGTCTGTTTGTAATTGGTTTCTCTTCAAATGATTTTGAACTGTCTACCTTTCTTCTAAACTCAGTCCTATTGTGGATCAACTCTGGAGTAATTCCAACTTCTGCTGCATCCCTCTTGACCTCTTCTAACCACTTAGAGGTGGTCTTTAATCCCATGATGTATTTGAAGATCCTTTTGATCAGTCGGTTCTCGTCCAATCTTACCAGGTGTCCATAGAATATCAGCCTTCTTTTCCGCATTGTGTCCGTGATCCTTTCAGAACACTTGTAGAGCTCCTCGTTTTTTCTCTTCTTCCAAGTTCCATCAGACGTCTCCTGAGGTCCCAGAATTTTCCTCAGAACCTTCCTTTCCTTTTTCTCGAGTTCTTGCAGCTCCCCTTTTTTACTTAAAATTAGACACTCTGAAGCGTACAATCCTTCTGGTTTTATCACTAAGTTATAGTGTCGGATTTTAGCCTTGTATGATATTGCTCGTTTGATATACCTGTTGTTAGGTTCACTTCTCAATAAATCACATAGACTCCTCTAGAATGCATATTTTATTATTTGTTGTGGAAAGGTTCACAATTCACACGATATACCATATTGTTTTTGACACTGAACTTCACTGATATCAAAGACTATGTCAAAGATACTGCACTACACTCTTGTGCTTGCTGCCAACACAACATTCTCCCACCTTGAGTTGTGGAAACAACTCAACAAAACAATAAAATAACATAACACATATATTTTCACAAAATAAATGAACACAGAAATAAATAAGTCACTCAAAATATCTCTTTGGTTTAACCACCACTCTCCCCCTACTGGTTTTGATGAGATCAGAAGTATTAGTAGATGGTTTAACAGTCTTTGGATTTTTCTCCTTCTTCTCATTTTCATTCCGCTCAACTTGCAGTCTTAAAGCATGATCTTCTCCAGATGTCACTTCAAGTGGATACACCCTCTGTACTGGCCTCAGTAGCTCTCCTTTTGTAGTCGCCAAGCGAACAACTCTCACGACACCACCTTTGCCAGGGATGACCTCCGTCACTCTTGCCAGCGGCCAGTCTAGTCTCTTCGTGTTGTCACTGGCTACCAGTACTACTTCACCTACGCAGGGTTTGTGATGACTTTTCCTAATGTGGTTCTTCTGTATTAGCTGTCCAAGATATTCATTCCTGAATCTTACCCTTAATGTTTCCTTTACTTTCCGAATGTACCTGAACCTTCTGTCAAGTTTTATGTCCTCTATCATGTCGATATCGGGCATTCGAATCTCCTTGACTTCCTGTAGGAACATTGCAGGGGTGATTGCCATCAAGTCTTCTCCATCATTGGACAGGTAAGTAAATGGTCGTGAATTCATGACAGCTTCAATATCACACAGAACAGTCATCATTTCTTGGTACTGCCCCCATAAATTGAATTATACTGAGACCACGGTGGCTGTATTGGTATATGTGAATAAAGTTATGGCCGTCATAGTTGTGACGTGTATGTTCATGACGTAGGCACGGATGACGCAGACTTTATGCAAGTAGGCTGGATGAGCTGAGATTCTTGGTGACGTCATGGTTTTGTTCGAGAAGGATCTGAGATTTACGACGCAGTCGCAGGGAAGCAAGGAATTGTGCTGAGGAAGAAGTTACGCTATTGGAGGAGAGGCTCGAACCAATGAATGATAGCTTGGAGGGAGACGGAGATTGCTGAAATTACCATATTTAATTACTTTTGGCATGCAGAATTGTGGAAATCTATTTTCAGTTATGGCATTGATTTGGAATTTTGAAGAAATTAATTATGAGTTTTTGAAATTTGAAAATCCGTCAAGTATAGCCAAAGTTAGAACTTCTAGCGATGACGGAGGAACAAGCTATGGTAGGGATGGATACGCCCCTTAAGAAGTTGATAAAAGGCCTTGCACAGCAGAGAGGAAGCTCTCATGGCTCATTTTCTCATTCTCATATTGTCAGACTTCGAGTTCTTAATTCTGATAGAACAAGTATATATTATTCAGTGAAGCAAGTCGTCATTAGCAAGTGTGGTAGAGCCCACAGCATCGAACAAGCACTGAGCGTGCAGCAGTGCAATTTTACGGTTACTAAAACTAGGCGAAGTTGGAGCGCACACATAAACGAGTCTACAAGATTATCTATCAAGAGTTAGCTACTGCATTTATGCTAATTCAATTGTGCATTACAATATTGAGGCGTGTACGAAAGTTGAACATTTTCACTATTATACTTGGGAAGATATTCGCATTTTAAGACTGCAGACAAAAGTGATTTTCTCGACACCTGAGAAGCACTTTTATAATACCACATTCTACGCTACGGATGACACATGTATTGCAACCGTGATACTGAAGATTACATTTGGTGATACAACGCTACATTCTACAATGGAACTATATAATCTGGCAGTACTTTCGACTATTATTATAACGGAAGTGGAGATGGAAGACTAAAACTTTAATGCAATTGGGACATATATCAATGGAGTGAAATAGCAACATGGAGCTTCGTTAATCGTCATTCTACAAAAGCGAGCATGTAGTGAACATCCAACTAAACTCATGCATCGTAATCCATCGCTGAATTACATCAAATGGCAGTGGAAATATCTTCATACTCCACAATTATGAACATTTCTGCGGAAATAATTGCAATAAACTTCATGGCGAATTTCTACCAGAACTTCAAGGAACTTTCAAGAGAGGCCAGGGTGGACCCGGCTCACACAGAAGAGTTTTGCCAGAAGGATGTCTATCGTCTACACGGAGCAGTGCTATTTCCGGAGGAGGAAACTGTTCTATTCTCCGAGGGCGCAGGTTCCAGGTTCGAGGTCGGAGCACATCTTTACGGTGGTGAAATGGAACCAACAGCAGTCTTCTTTGGAAATTTTCCTCTAGAACTTCAATCAACAGATAAGGTAGTCGTGAACGTTTCTTGATTTATTTGAGCCATTTAGCGATATCTGAGCAACCATTTTTCCCATATTTTCTGTCCCATATATTTTGCCCCATATTCTTGCTTGATATTTCTGTACTCTGTACACTTTGCTGATTTATGCCCTTTTCTACGATTTATTGAGACATTATTATGTCATTGGCATATTTATATAATTTTTGGATCAGTTGAGACTGATAATTTATGTTCTTTCAGTAATTTGCATATTTTTGTAGTCACGATTTGACTGTAAAGTTAACGATTCTCTATGGCAAGTTTGAATTCAGACAGCGTGTCATTTTATTAAAGTAATTCTATTCAGTAAATTACTTTGACCAATTTTCTGTCATCCTCAAGAAAGAAGAATGATTAAAAGATTTTAGAGCGTTAAAATCTACTACTTTATCGACGATCTTAGAAATACTAGTCGTTTTATGAACATGATTGCAACATAGACATTTATCGTCAATTCTGAAATACCATTGCATTATAGACAATTTTATGAAATATGAACTTTGAGTACGATTTATTGAGTACACTATAGTAATGAACATTTGATAGGAGTTTTTCTCAATTCTAGATTGGAACAATAATGTTTGCAGTCCACAGTCTAATTGTATTCTATTCGACTATTTATGCAGTTTAGATGAACTTTGATTGAAGATAGTATTTTTATACTGCGATACTTTGATGATATTAATCTCAATTTTGATAGACCAGGGAGGCGTGTCTAATCGTATTTGCTATTAAATTTATTTGTGACTGGCAAATTTTTACTTCATATCGCTTCATGAATGAAACCCACGAAGGTTAAATATAATAACAGTTTTTGATACAATTGATGAATATAAGAATTTTTAAAGAGGAACTATGGATGTATAATCGTTAGTTCAGTGGACGTGTAAAAGTCGCTGATAAATAATGCCCTGTAATAAGTGAAGGAGGTTCCCACAGTAATATTGATGATGATGATGAATTTATAAGTGGAGGTTTTTTTGTGTGTATTGTGGAAGATTTTGATGCCATATATATTGAGATATATGATGAATTCTGGGCCAATTTTGGAGCAATTTTGTGCGTTTTGAGCGAGGTATTTTTCCGCTGAGTGTATTGTTCAGGTCCATTGAAAATTATTCATGTGAAGTTACTGTTAAAATTAACAAGAGTGTTTAAATAATTTGAGATAAAGATTTTGAATGGAGGTTACCGTCACAAATAATAATTATTAAATCTTATTAAACCTGAATCTAAAATTTAAATATAACTAACCTTCATTGGTCGATTATATCACCACGATTTAAGTAATTATCAACCGGATAAACGTGTGGTTTAATGTATTTCTAATATAAATAATATAAATAATGTAAATAACTATGTAAATATCTTTAATAATAATTTGAAACGAACGGGATTAATAGAGGCGTGTATACATTTTTCAATTGTCGTTTGACAATGTTATAAACAATTTAAAATGTTATAAATAATTAATGAACATTTTGTTATAAACATTAAGCGTTTTCGTTATTATACTCTAAACAACGCTAGTTCAACAATTGGATTATACAATTACACAAGATTTGGGATTATTAGAGTAATCCATTGATATTTGAACGGAGCATTTAAAAGATTTGCGTGATAATATTTGAGTTGAGATGTGGACATTTAAAGTGTTTTGAAAAGGAGCTAGGCTCTGAGGTAACTAGCATATGCTAACATTGGTTGGACAGGTGTGTCCATTTGACGAAGTAAGCATGCGACACGGTGCAGGGTGTATCGCAGGTGGCCAGATAACTGTATGATAGAGGCCAAGGTCATCTACATAGCAGCCTTGCGGTTATAAATAAAATGTGAAGTTCATGAAAAAGGAAACAAATGCTATATGTCTCGTCCCAGCTCCCTTATCCATTCCAAAGTGCATTGTTGTTATTATTACGTTCTTTTGAGCTAGAGAAAGCTGAATTTTTGTATGTGAAGTCTACAAGTCCTACAGGAGGACATGGTTGCATAGACAATGGCTTCTGATTGCCACGTATATTTTGTTGTTAAATTTTGTTAAATTATTTTTCTCTTTATGTGAAATAAATTATTGTGCAGTTTAAATTTTCTTGTTTCCGACTTGGTTCATTTTAAATATCGTGGTGGAGGTTATTGTGAGGGCATACTATTAAGTGATCCAGTTGAAAACCCAGACCCGAGATTAAATTGAATAGGTAAGTAAAAGGTAAGTATGAACCCCCGTATATTTTGGTGTGTTCCACAATAATTTCATGTTAACTACTGTGCTCTAATCTCGGTAGTATCTGTCAGTGTCATTTTCATTGATGTAGCTGTGCCGGTGCGATTGATTATTGGCAATCCGATTGAGGGGGCGGATATCTGACAGCCTACTATCCGGATTATCGGGGACAGTAGGATTGGCACCGCAATTTCGTGGGGCTCGACAAAACTGGATTACCATGTTGAACGCCAGTTGGATTGGTGCAATCAACGTGTGGAACGTTCGAATAACATTGGATTACCAAGTTATCGATGTCAATGGGATTGTGAAGACTCAAATAAAGAGGTTGATTCTTTGTTAGATGTCTTGGCCAATTGTAGAATTTGAGAGTGTGATTATATAGGGATTAAATGTTGTGTTGTATTAGGAAAATTACACTCAGAAAAGATCAGATCTTATACAACTTGAGAGAGATTAAATAGGCTGGAAACTTAGAAAAATCGCCTATGATCTGGAGTCTTATTTTATTTGACCGGCTTATGACATGTTTAGTCATATTAAAGATAAAATTAAACTATTTGGATTGTAAATGTAAATTATTTGTGTTAGGATACTTTAAAAATGAACCAAAGAAACTTGAACATGTGCTTGAGTTTGTTTCAACATGAAGTGTCTACGAAAGTTAATTATAAGGTAATTATAAGTTAGATTTAAGACTGAAAATTGCTCAAACTTATATATGGTGAAAGATGTTGCTCAGATGTTGTTATCTTGCTCTATTTGATGTATGTCCCTAACGCAGTCTATTATTGAAACATTATTGAGATGGCAGATGAGAGTATGAGAAAGATGTTGGAGGAGATGTCCAACAGTTTGAAAGCTAGCATGAATAACAGTATGAAGCAGATGATGGAGGAGAATACTAGTCGAATGGAGGAGAATATGAAAGTTCTTCAGACCAGTTCTGCAAACTTGGAAAATAATGTGTCGCGTTTACAGACCAGTACCCAGGGAATCCAGAATGCCGTGACTGACATTCACAAGGATGTCTCGGATGTTAAAGTAGATTTATCCAATGTCCATAAAGATGTTTCCAATGTACATAAGGACCTTAATATGTTGAATCTTGATGTTGCTAATGTCCGGGGTGATATTTCATGTGCTAGAGCAGAAGTAATCGTTGTTAGGAATGATGTTGCTACTGTACAAGACAAGGTAGAAGAAGTTCAAAGAGAGATTAGAAATGTTCGAACCGATGTGTCAAACGTTCAAGTAGATATAAATAATATTCATTCTGATGTTAATGATATGCAAATCGATATCAATAAGGTGCAAATAGAAGTTAATACAGTTTTGTAGACATTGCCAAAGTTCAAACTGATGTTAATAAGGTTAGAGAAGAAATTGAAACTTCAAAAACGCTTTGTACTCGTAACATTAGTGCTTTAACAACTAGGTTGGTTGACGAGTCTGTTAGGACAACAGCTTCACTAGCTGGATTAAAACATGATGTAGAGGTCATGAGGACCCAAGTCTTAGATCATAATCGTTTACTTAAGGAAGACATTGAAGTAGATATTGCTGAAATGTTAACTGCAAATGTAACGGTTTGGAAAGATGAATGGAACAGGTCAAGTGGGGAACATGTCAATCAGATTCAGGAGCGAATTGAACGAAAACTTGCCAGTACACAGGTAGATATAAATAATGAGGTAGTTCAAATTAGAAAGGACTTGAATATAAGGATGGATTCGCTATCCGAAAAGCAGGTAGAGGATAGAACTCAAATAGGCCAGGACGTGCAAGCATTAAAAACCGCGTTAGAGGAACAAATTCATAAGGTTGCCTCTGATGTCAATGAAACTACGAGCAAACTTCAGAATTTGAAACTAGGAGAAGCTAGCATGATGGAAACGTATAAAGAAGAGTTGATTAGGAAAGTCATCACGGAAATCACAGATAAGGATCCAGAAGGGTTGACTTGTGAAGATAATAGAAATTACGTGAGAAGATGTAACCTCGCTACTGAAGAGAGAGATATTAGTCCTGAGGAACGTATATTCAGATTCCGAGAAGAAGAAGAGGATAGGAATATTGAACCTGAATGGAAATATCGTGATAGTGGGAAGAATTACATGGATTCATATCCAAGAAATGTGACAGTCATCCGAAACTTTGAGGACAAGCCTCAGAAATTTAGTGATACAGATAGTCTAACACCGATAGAGTATATCAGGAACCTGAAAGACTATTTTATTGAAGCCCATATTCCTAGAGAAAGAGAAATGAGAATCGTAGAAAGATTTCTAGCTGGAGGAACCCTTGAGTGGTTCAGTGCATTTCGGTACACTTTTAGTAATTTCGATGAATTTGCAGAGGCACTGATAAAACGATTCTGGTCAATAGAAGCACAAAATTCATTAAGAGCTGAGGTATACTCGAGGAAGTATTCGGGTACTCTTCCAACACGATACGCTGATTTCTTCACAAGCCAGTTATCGCGCTTGAGATTTTTACAACCCCCATTGTCGACAGAGCAGTTGATAGATGCTGTTTCTCGTATGCTACCTATGGAGGTAAGAAGACTTATCATATCGTCAAATATCAGGGATTTGACCAGCATGGACGAACTATTGAGAAGGCTTGATTACACGAGTCCAATGCCAAATTTGGTTCAAAAAGGTCAGAGGCACGAATTCAAAGACATTAATACAGTCTACATGGATCAAGTTCAGCAAACTGATACGCCTGCTGAAGAGAAAACTGAAAATGTAGGTCCTCACAGGAACAATTATTTTCGCAACAACGGATCACAAGGTTACCGTCCATATCAGCAAAGACGAGGCTGGAATAACAATAGAGGGAATTATAATAACGGAAGAGGTAGATATTATAATAACAATGGGTACAATAGGAACTACAACAGAAATAACCAGTACCAGAACCGGAATCAGAATTCTCAAGGTCAGGTTATGACACCGGACAAGTATCAAGAGAGAAAGAAAGTCAGCAGTATTTGAAGGAATTAAGAGAGAAGGAAGCTGAAAACCAGAAGAAAAGACAGGATTTAGTGATCGATCCTGGTCCTTCTACAAGCCAGCAGAATTTGGAAAACAGGAATACAGGACAGAAGAGAAAGTAGGGAGGAGAGAATGCATTAACCACACACAACCCAGAGAAGAAGAGACTTATGATTAAGGAACATAGAGGAAATATCATACAAGAGTAGAATTATAATTCAATTTCGTGTTCAAGTGAATTCAGATATTTATAACAGAGTTTAAAAACAATTTGCAACTGTTTTTAAAACGTGGTGAAGGGAGAATGCCCCCGTAAATTGAATTATACTGAGACCACGGTGGCTGTATTGGCATATGTGAATAAAGTTATGGCCGTCATAGTTGTGACGTGTATGTTCATGACGTAGGCACGGATGACGCAGACTTTATGCAAGTAGGCTGGATGAGCTGAGATTCTTGGTGACGTCATGATTTTGTTCGAGAAGGATCTGAGATTTACGACGCAGTCGCAGGGAAGCAAGGAATTGTGCTGAGGAAGAAGTTACGCTATTGGAGGAGAGGCTCGAACCAATGAATGATAGCTTGGAGGGAGACGGAGATTGCTGAAATTACCATATTTAATTACTTTTGGCATGCAGAATTGTGGAAATCTATTTTCAGTTATGGCATTGATTTGGAATTTTGAAGAAATTAATTATGAGTTTTTGAAATTTGAAAATCCGTCAAGTATAGCCAAAGTTAGAACTTCTAGCGATGACGGAGAAACAAGCTATGGTAGGGATGGATACGCCCCTTAAGAAGTTGATAAAAGGCCTTGCACAGCAGAGAGGAAGCTCTCATGGCTCATTTTCTCATTCTCATATTGTCAGACTTCGAGTTCTTAATTCTGATAGAACAAGTATATATTATTCAGTGAAGCAAGTCGTCATTAGCAAGTGTGGTAGAGCCCACAGCATCGAACAAGCACTGAGCGTGCAGCAGTGCAATTTTACGGTTACTAAAACTAGGCGAAGTTGGAGCGCACACATAAACGAGTCTACAAGATTATCTATCAAGAGTTAGCTACTGCATTTATGCTAATTCAATTGTGCATTACAATATTGAGGCGTGTACGAAAGTTGAACATTTTCACTATTATACTTTGGAAGATATTCGCATTTTAAGACTGCAGACAAAAGTGATTTTCTCGACACCTGAGAAGCACTTTTATAATACCACATTCTACGCTACGGATGACACATGTATTGCAACCGTGATACTGAAGATTACATTTGGTGATACAACGCTACATTCTACAATGGAACTATATAATCTGGCAGTACTTTCGACTATTATTATAACGGAAGTGGAGATGGAAGACTAAAACTTTAATGCAATTGGGACATATATCAATGGAGTGAAATAGCAACATGGAGCTTCGTTAATCGTCATTCTACAAAAGCGAGCATGTAGTGAACATCCAACTAAACTCATGCATCGTAATCCATCGCTGAATTACATCAAATGGCAGTGGAAATATCTTCATACTCCACAATTATGAACATTTCTGCGGAAATAATTGCAATAAACTTCATGGCGAATTTCTACCAGAACTTCAAGGAACTTTCAAGAGAGGCCAGGGTGGACCCGGCTCACACAGAAGAGTTTTGCCAGAAGGATGTCTATCGTCTACACGGAGCAGTGCTATTTCCGGAGGAGGAAACTGTTCTATTCTCCGAGGGCGCAGGTTCCAGGTTCGAGGTCGGAGCACATCTTTACGGTGGTGAAATGGAACCAACAGCAGTCTTCTTTGGAAATTTTCCTCTAGAACTTCAATCAACAGATAAGGTAGTCGTGAACGTTTCTTGATTTATTTGAGCCATTTAGCGATATCTGAGCAACCATTTTTCCCATATTTTCTGTCCCATATATTTTGCCCCATATTCTTGCTTGATATTTCTGTACTCTGTACACTTTGCTGATTTATGCCCTTTTCTACGATTTATTGAGACATTATTATGTCATTGGCATATTTATATAATTTTGGATCAGTTGAGACTGATAATTTATATTCTTTCAGTAATTTGCATATTTTTGTAGTCACGATTTGACTGTAAAGTTAACGATTCTCTATGGCAAGTTTGAATTCAGACAGCGTGTCATTTTATTAAAGTAATTCTATTCAGTAAATTACTTTGACCAATTTTCTGTCATCCTCAAGAAAGAAGAATGATTAAAAGATTTTAGAGCGTTAAAATCTACTACTTTATCGACGATCTTAGAAATACTAGTCGTTTTATGAACATGATTGCAACATAGACATTTATCGTCAATTCTGAAATACCATTGCATTATAGACAATTTTATGAAATATGAACTTTGAGTACGATTTATTGAGTACACTATAGTAATGAACATTTGATAGGAGTTTTTCTCAATTCTAGATTGGAACAATAATGTTTGCAGTCCACAGTCTAATTGTATTCTATTCGACTATTTATGCAGTTTAGATGAACTTTGATTGAAGATAGTATTTTTATACTGCGATACTTTGATGATATTAATCTCAATTTTGATAGACCAGGGAGGCGTGTCTAATCGTATTTGCTATTAAATTTATTTGTGACTGGCAAATTTTTACTTCATATCGCTTCATGAATGAAACCCACGAAGGTTAAATATAATAACAGTTTTTGATACAATTGATGAATATAAGAATTTTTAAAGAGGAACTATGGATGTATAATCGTTAGTTCAGTGGACGTGTAAAAGTCGCTGATAAATAATGCCCTGTAATAAGTGAAGGAGGTTCCCACAGTAATATTGATGATGATGATGAATTTATAAGTGGAGGTTTTTTTGTGTGTATTGTGGAAGATTTTGATGCCATATATATTGAGATATATGATGAATTCTGGGCCAATTTTGGAGCAATTTTGTGCGTTTTGAGCGAGGTATTTTTCCGCTGAGTGTATTGTTCAGGTCCATTGAAAATTATTCATGTGAAGTTACTGTTAAAATTAACAAGAGTGTTTAAATAATTTGAGATAAAGATTTTGAATGGAGGTTACCGTCACAAATAATAATTATTAAATCTTATTAAACCTGAATCTAAAATTTAAATATAACTAACCTTCATTGGTCGATTATATCACCACGATTTAAGTAATTATCAACCGGATAAACGTGTGGTTTAATGTATTTCTAATATAAATAATATAAATAATGTAAATAACTATGTAAATATCTTTAATAATAATTTGAAACGAACGGGATTAATAGAGGCGTGTATACATTTATCAATTGTCGTTTGACAATGTTATAAACAATTTAAAATGTTATAAATAATTAATGAACATTTTGTTATAAACATTAAGCGTTTTCGTTATTATACTCTAAACAACGCTAGTTCAACAATTGGATTATACAATTACACAAGATTTGGGATTATTAGAGTAATCCATTGATATTTGAACGGAGCATTTAAAAGATTTGCGTGATAATATTTGAGTTGAGATGTGGACATTTAAAGTGTTTTGAAAAGGAGCTAGGCTCTGAGGTAACTAGCATATGCTAACATTGGTTGGACAGGTGTGTCCATTTGACGAAGTAAGCATGCGACACGGTGCAGGGTGTATCGCAGGTGGCCAGATAACTGTATGATAGAGGCCAAGGTCATCTACATAGCAGCCTTGCGGTTATAAATAAAATGTGAAGTTCATGAAAAAGGAAACAAATGCTATATGTCTCGTCCCAGCTCCCTTATCCATTCCAAAGTGCATTGTTGTTATTATTACGTTCTTTTGAGCTAGAGAAAGCTGAATTTTTGTATGTGAAGTCTACAAGTCCTACAGGAGGACATGGTTGCATAGACAATGGCTTCTGATTGCCACGTATATTTTGTTGTTAAATTTTGTTAAATTATTTTTCTCTTTATGTGAAATAAATTATTGTGCAGTTTAAATTTTCTTGTTTCCGACTTGGTTCATTTTAAATATCGTGGTGGAGGTTATTGTGAGGGCATACTATTAAGTGATCCAGTTGAAAACCCAGACCCGAGATTAAATTGAATAGGTAAGTAAAAGGTAAGTATGAACCCCCGTATATTTTGGTGTGTTCCACAATAATTTCATGTTAACTACTGTGCTCTAATCTCGGTAGTATCTGTCAGTGTCATTTTCATTGATGTAGCTGTGCCGGTGCGATTGATTATTGGCAATCCGATTGAGGGGGCGGATATCTGACAGCCTACTATCCGGATTATCGGGGACAGTACGACAGACATGACTTTCCCAAAACTTTCCTGAGCAATTGTTTGAGGACACCAATCAGCCTCTCCCACCATCCTCCCCACCATGCTGCAGTGGGAGGATTGAATTTCCATTTTATTTGGTGTTCAGAACTATATTCAGCAATTTTATCCCACTGAATTTTCTCCAACATATTGCAGGTGCCTTGAAAGTTTGTCCCATTGTCACTATAGACAATCATTGGCCTTCCACGTCTGGACACGAAGCGCCGAAAAGCTTCGAGGAATGTTGCAGTAGCCAAAGATGTTACTAGCTCCAGGTGTACTGCACGAAAAACCGCACACGTGAACAGACAGACCCAGGCTTTCTCTCCACCTTTCAAAATCAGAGGCCCGGCAAAGTCGACCCCTGTTATTTCAAAAATTGAGGCTTCTCTTACTCTGTCTATGGGGAGATGTGTTTGTTCTGCTTCAAGATGTCTTCCATGGTACCTTCTGCAGACAACACATGTTTTAATTGCACCCTTCACCGTTCTCCTTCCTCCAAGGATCCAATATTTCTGTCTGAGCCCACTGAGCACAATCTGGGTTCCAGCATGACATAAGACTTTGTGCTTCTCCCTAATGAGAGCGTGAACTGCTGTATGCTTCGCAGGAAGGATAGCAGGACAACGGAAAGCATAATCATCGTTGCGCGATATAATTTTTGTTTTCCGTCTCATCACTCCCTCATCATCCATGAAAACACATAGTGAGTTGAATCTTTCATCCTTTTCACCAACAAAACACTCCTTTTGTATGAACTTCATCACGACTTTTTCTGCTTCTGTGGTTTCTTCAATGGACAGTTCGGTAATTCTTCTATTATTTTTCTGTCAACAATTATACAGAAACCTCAAGAACCATCCTATCATACGAACTGTTCTACGGAAACTTGAGAAATAGTCAAGGTGCCATTCTTGGGTATTGGACTTGTCTTCTAACACCGTCATAGTGTTGACTTTCTTTTTTCTTTCTCGGAAGACTTCATCATCGTTTGTTGAAATTTCGGGGCTAGGCCATTGTGTAGTGGATTGTTTTAGCCATTTTGGCCCTTCCCACCATCTCTGTTGAAGTAACTGTTTTGTGCTACATCCCCTTGATGCCAGGTCAGCTGGATTCATGGTTCCTGGAACATGCCGCCACTGATCTATTCTGGAATTTCTTGCACTCTGTTCCACACGAAGGTCTCCCAAGGTTCGTCTAACTTAATCCAGGACAACACAGTCGACGAGTCACTCCAATAATAAGTAACGATTTCTTTTGCAGTTAATGTTGGCAGTACTAACGTCACTAGTCGAACCCCTATTGTAGCTGCTAATAATTCCAGGCGTGGTATGGTGATACACTTCTTGGGTGCCACTCTTGTCTTGGCTTGTACAAATCGTAGCTCTATATTGTCAACCCTCTGTATTCGCAAGAATATAACTGCAGCATACGCAGTTTGACTGGCGTCGCAGAACACGTGAAGAGATATATCTTCAACCGACTGGACACTACCGATCAAACATCTAGGAATCTTAATCTCAGACAGCTGAGGTAGTTCTGCCAACCACTTCATGAATCTTCTCTTTGTTGTTTCGTCTACTCTGGTGTCCCAACCCAAGTCAGTGGCCCATAGTTCTTGCAAGATTAATTTTGGACAGAGAAATACTGGACATGAGAAGCCAATAGGGTCAAACACCTTATGTGCAGCTCCTAGTATAACTCTTTTGGTGATTACATCATATTTGAAATCGTTAATATGAGTTAGATTCAGTTCGATGGTATCTTCTCCTTTATTCCAAACGAGCCCCAGCACATGAGTAAGATTTTCAGCTGTACCATCCTGAGAATACTCCCACCCTCGGAGATTGAAAGATGCCTTATCCATTATTATGCTTGCCTCTCGCATGAATGAATGGTCATTTCTGTTTGTAACACTAATAGCACAGTTATCCACATAAAAATATTTTTCCAATCTTTCTTTTGTTGAAGTTGAGTAGGAACTATTATCGACTGTTTGTCTCTTCAACTCGTTCAAGTGGAGTTGGATGGTTGCCGACAATAGGAACGGAGAACATGCAAGTCCAAAGACAACTCTATTGTGACGGAACACTTCTACCTTCCCTGTGCTTTCCTCCTCCCACCAAAGGAATCTCAGAAAATCACGGTCTCTAGGATTGACACTTATTTGAAGAAATGCTTTTTCTACATCGGCCGTCACACCGATCTCATTTTCTCTGAACTTCAGTAGCGAACTAGGGATCAACTCTATGAAGTTAAGCCCTTTTTCAATACATTCGTTCAGAGATGGAGCGTTTCTCTGCTTCGCCGAGGCATCAAAAACAGACCTGATCTTGGTGGTGCTGTTTTCTTTGAAGACAGGTCGGTGAGGAAGATAGTGTCCACTATTCTTCAGTTCTTCTTCAGGTACCCTCTCGATGATTCCTTGCTCCAACCAACTTCGTAAGACATTATCATACTCCTGATAATGTTGTTCAGCTTGTAGTTTCTTTGTAGTGATTTCTAATCTGTGCTGAGCAATTTCTCTGTTGTCAGGGAGAGGTGGATGTTGTTCACTCCAAGGCAGACACACTTCATATCTGTTATCTTCATTCAGTCGTGCAGTCTCAAGGAAGTTATTTCTAACACGCTCATTCCTCTCGACGATATATTCTTTCACAACAGGGTCAGTAATTCCAAAAATTTCTAAGTCCCAGAGATCAGAAATTCTTGTATGTTGGGAAAACAATGATGACACTAATAATGATGCCGAATCCCTTTGGGCCTTGTTACCTATGACTTTTCCCATTAGTGTCCACCCTAGGGAAGTCTCCACCAAAACTAGGCCACATTTTAGTTGATGTTTCCTCCCAGTGAGCAGTTCACCCGCCTTATCGGCCCCAATCAGAATCTGCACAGGCCCTCTCTCTCGTACATCAGTTAAACATATTTTCAGATCCCTTATCTCCTCACTCCAAGAACCATTCTTAATATATGGGACATCTTCACAAATTATCTCTTGGCTTAAAACTTCCAGCTCCTTGGAATAGTTTCCCTCCAATCGCTTTAAACTTATTCTGTAACAGTCGTGTTTTGCTTCTCGAGAACGCACTCCACCAAACAAGGAATGTATTAACGTTTCCTTCCTGATTGACTGATACCCCATTTCTTCGGCTAGGTCACGTGCAATGTAGGATTTAGTAGACCCAGTATCAATGACAGCTCGTACAGTTTTTTGTTTACCCTTTCCTTTAACGACAACTGCCAGGGTTTGCAAGTACACCTCAGGAGAACAAGACACATTAGCTAAAGCCTTATCCACATTATTGCCATCCTGGTGAACCAAATTCCTGTCTCCCTCGTAATTCTGTTTGGACACACTCTCATTTTCTTTGTCACGGAGCTTATAACACATTAATACCACATGTTTACCACCACAAACAATGCATCTGACAATCGATTTACAAGCTCTACTTGCATGGCCCCTCTTTAAACAATTGAAGCAACAGTGTTTATCAGTTAAGATTTTCCTTTTCTCCCCTACAGTCATTTTTTGAGCCTTAATGCACTCTGGGCTCGAATGAGGTTTAAGACAAAAAACACACCCATGTCTCTTAGAAACATCAGCAAACAAAGCAGAAGCAGTAGGTATATTTGGTTCAATGACATCCCTTGGTTTCTTGTCTCCCTTAATCTTAGATCCTTGGGATGGGCTAATACTAAACCCTTTCATAGCCAATGAAATTCTTTCTTCACTTACTACTTCATTTTGAAGAAAAGCCATGAGCTGCTGCAAACGATCTTTGGATACGGAATCACACCTGAAGGAAGTATTCCTCTGCCATGCTCTTAATAGGTCTTCTGTCAAAGATGATTCAATTAGGGGATACAGCATTGCAATACATTTTTCTGTAGTAACGCCTAAACTTTCCAGCGATCTGAGATGTGACTCTAATTTATCATACAAGCTACTCAGTGTTGGCCTTTCTTTGGAATTGACTGCATTCGTCAATACTAGTTTGAGCAATTCACGAACATAAACTTCCACCTGCAAGTCCTCTCTACCAAATCGAGCTTGAAGACTCTCTATAGCTTTGTCATAATTCTCGGCAGTGGGTGGAAAACTAGTAACTAATTCATATGCTCTGGAACCTTCTGTTATAGCCTGAATTAAATATTGGAATTTATCTTCCTTCCCAATGTCCTCATCCTCGTGAATTTTACGGAACTGGCTCCAAAAATATAACCAATCAATTATTTCACCAGAAAATTTCTTAAATTCTCTTCTTGGAAGTCTATATTTCTTTTTATCACAAACATTGTCATTCACTACACTTTGTGGAGGGGTAACGGAAACAACGGGATTCATAAAACGTGTTGCTTTTGTTCTACAGCAAGTTCTACAGCTAAGGAATTTGTGTTTGTAATCATCAGCTGATTCACATTCCGTTTCTATTTCGTCATCATCACGCTCGTCGTCTATCATCTGTTGAAATATTAATCCATCTAAATTAAAGATATCATCATACTTTTCTTGAAGGATTTCAAGTTGTACTTGCACTTTTTCCGTTTCAGTTTGATCATCTTCTAACGACGTCATTAGTTGATTGTGTGAGAGCGTAAATAACAGCCGCTTTACGGTTCTTTCTTTAGCGAGTCTTTCCATTCTTTATTCACGGGAGCCTTTTACTATGAATGAATCGTGTCACTGGTCGCCATAAAATATTAGGTTCACTTCTCAATAAATCACATAGACTCCTCTAGAATGCATATTTTATTATTTGTTGTGGAAAGGTTCACAATTCACACGATATACCATATTGTTTTTGACACTGAACTTCACTGATATCAAAGACTATGTCAAAGATACTGCACTACACTCTTGTGCTTGCTGCCAACACAACACCTGTTCTGTGTTAGCTTGTAGGCCAGGTCTTATTTTTTGGCTCTTCCCTTGTTTGCCTCTTTATCCAGTCCGTTGGGTTGGATCCATTCTCCCATGTATTTGAATGACTCTGTTCTTTTAATTTTCCCATGTTTTACCTCCATATACCTCTCGTGTTGGTGCCTGTACTCTATATATTCTGTCTTTTCATAAGAAACTTTAAGACCCGCTTTTTCGGCGATTTCATGCAGGATCTCCAGCATCTTTTGAGCGTCTTCCCGGTTTTGGCTAAGAGGGCAAGGTCATCGGAAAAAAGGTAAACACTTGATTTCTAGGTTCTGTCCTTTCCTTCCAAGGTGTACTCCGCTTATTCCTTCCACTTTCAGAGCTTCTTCCCATGCTTTCATTATTTTTTCTAGTACGATGTTGAAGAGGAACGGGGATAATCCGTCTCCTTGCCTGACCCCTGCCTGTATTCCAAATGGATCAGAGACTTCTCCGAAGAACTTCACTTTTGAGGTGGTGTCGGTCAGGGTTAGCTTTATGATTGCCCTCGTTTTCTTGTCAATTCCAAACTCCTCCAAGGCACTGAATAAGGTTTGCCTGTCAATAGAGCCATATGCTTTCTCGAAGTCGATAAAGGTGACCACGGTGTTCTGGCTCCTTATCGCTCTTGTTCGCAGGATGCATTTGAGGTTGAATATCTGCTCCGCGCATGACCTCGCTTTTCGGAAACCAGCTTGGTATTCTCCAATGAGATGATCAGCCTGTTTTTCAATCCTGATCATCAAGGCCTTAGAGAGTATCTTATAGACGATTGAAGTAAAGAGATCCCTCTGTAGTTGTTTGGATCCATGCGGTTACCTTTCTTATGGAGCGGGTGTATGAGTGCACATTTCCAGACATTAGGGATCTTTTCATTAGTTTATTAAATGAAATTAGTTTTCTGGGAATATCTCAAACACTGTTGGTTTTAGGACCTTAAAATGTGGTTTTCGGGGACCCGTAAGGCCTCCGAGTTTTGTTTCTCACATTGAGACGCTGGAAATGAGCTTTGCCTCGTCTTTCTACGCCCATTTCAGCATGTATTTTAAAGGGGTAGGCCCCCTTTTATTAGAGGCACGGAGAAGAGATACGTCAATGATTACTTTCGTGCCTCTGATGGACATCTGTACCAAATTGTACGTTGATCCACGCAGCCGTTCTCGAGTGATGCGCGTACAAAGTTGTACACAGACAGGTAGACAGACAAAAATTTGTTTTTGCGCGCAACCGTCATAAAACAGTCTGAAACGCGTTAATAACTCAAATTTCTGGGGAAATTCAGAAAAAAGACAGACAAACTTTCATTTATATATATTACTAGCTGTTACCCACGGCTTCGCCCGCAATAACATTCGGAATCCCGTTATAACATTAGTTAAATAGATAGATGAGCATGGGTCCTAGTGGAAAAGAATTCTATCACAAGAAACCAAAAAAGCATGGGACGAAAAAAAACATCAAAATATCATGTTGGTTTCGGACCCTAAAAGACGTGAAAAATATAATAAAAGTATTAAAAAAAACTATTTTTTGAAATTTCATTCGAATCAATTTTTATGTCATTCCTGGGACTTAGAAAATTCCGGCCAAAAAGTACAAAATAATTAATAACTCCCTAAGTATTCGTCGTATGATGAAATAGCAAGAGACAAAAAGATGTAATGTGTTATTGTCTACAACATAGGCCATGTATAATTTTACACTCAGACATATTACGTTTCCCCACCCATAATTTCACCCCTCCCCATGAGCCCCTTAAATTGGATTTAGGAAAAAACGGTCAAACACCTGTTTAGTTATATTTATGTTGATTTTTTTCGGCTGAGTTCCAAACTCCTTGCCTATAATTATGTCGTTTAAGAGATACACGCTCCGTTAGGAATCCTTCAACCCCGACTTTTCACCCCTTTCACCTCATAATATACACCACATAGAAAAACCCTCAGACACGTGTCTTCTTATTTTTAATGATGAGTTTATATGCCGAGTATCACATCCCCCAATGAAACCAATCGGGAGATAGGCTATTGCTATTCAATGAAATGCAGGTCTACCCCCTTAACACCCCTTTAGAACCTGAATATCCAAAAATCATTTCTTATTGGGTGTTTGCGGCCCTTGAGGAAGCTGCATACCAAATTTCATTCCAATCCGTTCGGTGGTTTCTGAGATTTCGTGATGAATGAATGAGTGAGTCAGTCAGTGAGTTAGTGGTATTTGAGCTTTATATAGTAGATAATTTCAAGATGACGCTTGCGCGTAATATTCCCAGTCATATGCTCATAACGTTGGTAACAGATGGTCCTTATACAGTGTGGTCCTTCTCTATAGAACGGAACTTCGCAGCTAGATTGTAGCGTGTCAAGCATGGCTCTGGTGCTAGCAGTAGCGTAGTTTGACACATTTTACACATTTTAACGTATTTAATAATCATTATTGCCTACACGAATTTCAGAGCATTTGCTGGAAATGCTGTCCTTCATTTTATACGCACACGTTGCACTAACGGGGGAAGTTTTGGTACACTAGCTGTAATTCATCTTCACTGATATTTCGTATCAGTGATGATATTTCGGATTAGTGCAATTATTTGGTTCTCGAGAGCCTCCAGAGTACGTGGATTGTTTCTGTATACAGTTTGTTTGAGATTCTCCCACAATAAAATAAAACCTTATAAGATGCTTCATATGCCCAAAACAAAAGAACATTGGCACCATAGATTCAAGATGGCGGTTAGGCGTACGTAAAGTATACACATTAGTAACTAAGGATGCTATTGTACAATTAATGCGAAACTTGGCAAAAGAGGAGTATTACGTAAAAGGCGTCAGCAGAGTTGGTTATCATACTGAATATAGCGCGCAGCGGTCATTCTGAAATTTCATAATTTTAAAATATAATAACTTTCAATGTTTTAGAGCTACATTAACGAAAATGGTAGAAACCTATATGGAAAATTGTATGCTCAAAGCAAAATAATAGCGACTCTAAATTTTCAACACGGTGGCTGGTCGTAATATTGACACGAAATAGTGATTGATTCAAATGTAATTGCGCAATTAAAACGAAACTTAGTAAGACAGAAGTACCATATAAGGGACCTTGCTGAAATAAGCCATAACACTCTGAATACAACGCGTGGCTGCCATCTTGAAAATATAGAATATTATAACAAATAACTCAACGTATTTTTAAGATACAACCACGAAAATTGGCAGTAATGTAGAACCTTGTAAGTGCTTCTCCTGACCAAGTCAAAATAATAGCGACTCTATACGTTCACAATGGCAGCTGAGCGTATTCTGAAAACTTGAATATATTTAACTCACGATATAATAGCACAATTAATGCAAAATTTAGTAAGAGAGGTGTAAGGCTACCACACAAAAGACTTCGTTACTGTTATTCGCAGGAATATCTCGCTAAATATAGCGCGCAGCGTCCATCTTGAAATTATACAATATACAATCAAATAACTATATATTTCAGAGGCACAATATCTCAAATCAATGTAGAACAGTACACAGGCTTTGTATGCCAAACGCAAAAGAACGACCTCGCCGTATATTCAAGATGGTGGCTGTGCATACTTTTAAAACGTCAAAATCAATAACTAAGGATTCAATTGTGCAATTGATACGAAACTTTGTAAGAGAGGACAAACAGATAAGATACCTCGCTTGCATTAGGCATAAGACTATCACACTGCATACCGGTAGAGCTTGCAGCCGTCATCTAGAATGTAATACATTAATATCGACAATCCACTATTCAATACAGTTACAATTAGGAAAGGCAGCAAATATACAGTCTCACATAAAAGGCTTTCTCTGCAGAAGGTGCAAGATAAACAATTCCATACATTCAAGATGGTGGATGGGCGTACTTTTCTAATGTTACAATCAATTCCTGGTTGTTTGGTTCCTCAGTTTAGGGGCTGCGAAAACGCGGTCATATAGCCCCGTGTACCTTGGGTGAGTGTAGAATCTGTCTGATAACCGGTGTTAATTGTGATGGGTGTATTAGAGTGTGTTATCTGTAATTCAGGTAAGGATTGCAGACGATCAATTTCAAGTAGTTCCTACTTTTGCTACCAAATACTACCGTCAACGACACCTAGCTGTGAACTTGGCTACTAGATGCCACCTCAACTGGCACTTGGTGGCGAACGTTGGAACGTATTAATAGAGCGTTAATCAAATCTAACCTACAAATTAAGTTTCACACCATTGTAGTTAGTGGAAGGTTCTTTTACATGCCATAAATCTATGACATGGGCCCGCCGGCTTTACTTCTCCTCCGAAGGAAGGTATACTGAGGGATTTTAACGCTCTTAAAAATCTGACGACTTTGGCCGGATATGAACCTGCAACCTTCGGCATAGAAGTTCAGCATGCTACCAACTACTCCACCGAAGCCGACTACAATCAATTCCTCTATATGCAGAAGCGTAATTACGTCATAATTAATAAGCGGGGAGTGTTCTTTAGGGTACAAGAACATTCAATTACACTTCTTGATAAAGACAATGATTTATAACTATACCCATACAGTTAGGTGAAAGTAGGCTACATGCTATTTACTGCTATCTTGTTTAAAATTGTCTACGACCAGAAGTAGGGAGAGATTTTCTACTGTATGATTATTGTAGTCACTCTAACTCTACTGGTTTTCTCTCGACGAAGGATGTGTTAATATTGATTTCTTGCTATATATTCCATTGGGTGAGTGTAATTTAAAGGGCAAGGCTGTCCTCCATTTTCTGTCATTTTTGTTTCTTTTCTGCGGTGGCGGGGATATTACTTAGAAGTTGTCACTTCACGTCACCGACGGGTAAGGATAGCTTGTATTATATCTAATTATAAAGATGACTTTGTTAGTTAGACTTAGGTTTCAGTGTGACATTTCATAATTCAGCGTTGTAGCTTCCGTTAGATGACAGTTCATTCAAATTTGCAAGCTAATTTATTCTTCCAGGTCTAAAAGTGTGTTCGTGAGACTTTCTGGAAAATTGTTTCATAAGTGAATTTTCCTACATTTTACAAATGTTCACTTGAAATTCATCATTGTATGGAAGTAGTCTATATATGTGTTTGAATGTGCTTTTTAAGCTTGGAAAGCTGTTCAGTCAAAAGAGAGAACCAGCATTGAATAGCGGCTTCGGTGGCGTAGTCGGTAGCATGCTGAGCTTCTATGCCCAAGATAGTGAGTTCAAACCCGGCCGAAGCCATCGGATTTTTTAAGAGTGTTAAAAATCCCTCAGTATGCCTTCCTTCGGAGGGGAAGTAAAGCCGGCGGTCCCATGTCATAGATTTATGGCATGTTAAAGAACCTTCCACTAATTGCACCTGTGTGAAGCTAAATTGGATAGGTTAAGAATGTAAAAAACGCTCTTAGGTTTCTACGTTCGTTGCCAAGAGCCGACTGCGGTGGCGTCTAGTAGCTAAGTCCTGAACTTGGCCTCTTTTTTTTTTTTTTTTTTTAGCGTATGGCTTTTTTAGTGCCGGGAGTTTCCGAGGACATGTTCGGCTCGCCAGTTTCTGTAGCTGCTTCGAGACGGACACCCAATGGGTGAGGTACAAGTACCGTTGGGGAGGGAAGGAGGGAAGTTGGAATGTAAGGACGAGGAGATGGAAGGTAGCGGCTGTGGCCTATAGTTAGGGACCAACCCCGGCATTTGCCTGGAAGGAAGAAGGGAAACCACAGAAGACCATCTTCAAGGTTGCCGGCGGGGGGATTCGAACCTCCTCGCCTCCCGGATGGGAGCGACTGCCATCAGTCATGCCGTAACCACCACGGCTAACTCACCCGGTTGAACTTGGCCTAATAGTCGTTGACGGTGGCGCTTAGCGGCAAAAGTAGGAACTATTTGAAAAATTCTATGTTGCAGTACTTAAATTTAAAAAAAAACAACAGATAACACACACTAATACAGTCATCACAATTAACACCGGTTATCAGACAGATTCTACACACACCCAAAGTACACGGGGCTACATGACCGCGTTGTCGCAGCCCCTAAACTTAAGAACCAACCAACCAAATTAGTGAATATCAGTTTCCTGGGTAAATACAGTTTACGGGTACCGGCAAGTAATAAATAATTAAATTTCCTGTAAAATCACATAGTTTATGTGATTCCCCTACCCTTCAAATGCATAATGTAGTAGAAGTGAAGGTCCTCACTCTTTCATTAAGAAGTTTCAAGCAATGAAAGCATGACCACGATGTCGCAAAGCCCTAAATCAATCAACAACAACAATCTCTAGTTTCAATGTTCCGCTTAACATTGCCCTCTGGAGCTCTATAGGTGACCTGTGACCTAGGTATAATTAATTTTGTCTACTAATCACTAAACGTGACAAGACAGATCTTTAACGAGCCTATGACTCCGAGTGCCACCCATCATAGGCCTGGAATCGAATCAGTGATCTTGGGACCATGAAGATGTTCCACCGAGGGAGCGCTGCGAGTTATAAATGCAAGAAAGCATGCAGCCAATATATAATAATATGGAATGTGATTCTGTAGTGGTCAAGCTGTTTGCCTCTCACGAAGGTACACATGGTTCGATTCCCGGTCAATGCACGTGCGATTTTCGAAGTGAAAAAGCACGGCATGTGGTTCGGAATCTACGTATAAATGGAGGTCTCGTGGTTCATTATCGCAAGATTAATGGTCCCGTAAAGTTACAAGCTTCCTTCCTTCCTAATATCAAAGAATGTATGTTATTGTTGTTGCTTCACGTAGGGGTTAGAGAAACCTTTGTTCATCAGCCCCGTGTGTGTTTCATTGACGTCCGTGGCTCTCGCTGCCAATTGTATTTAGGAGTCACCCCTCAGTCAATGGCTAGAGGGGTGTACTGTGGGTACAGTTCTGTTATATATTTTTTCAGGTGTTAGGAACATATTGGTCATATCCCCGTGTACTTGAGTGTGTATGGATTCTGTTTGTAAACCTGTAATGACAGGCTTTAAATTGTGATGGTTGCCTCAAGAACAGACAACGTAGAGCTGGGGTGTCAAACTCAATTTTGCAGAGGGCCATATATTAAATTTAGAATGTGTAGGCGGGCCAGATTCAAATAAAAAATGTACTGAATTATTATAACATTTTATTTACTTAATTATATAGTATATAATATACGGTTGTTAAAAATCATATCAAAGTTACAAAAGAGGGTAATTATTTTGAGCTCGAGGATCCAGATACCTGACCTCTCTTGTTTTTGATAAGCTCATTGATGTCAGGTATCATATTCGTTGTAATTATTTTAAGAATTGATTGGAGATGTTCATTCGTAAGTCTTGTGCGATGTTTGTTCTTATTTATTTTCATGACGGAAAACATCTGCTCACATAAATAGGTGCTACCAAACATGCACAGAATGCGTGCTGCATGCTTTTTTAATTGCGGGTAGTTATCCAAACTCTTGAAATATTGTGTATAAACTGTAAGAGCGTTAACCTCTTTAAATTTTTCTTTCAAAATACTGTCTGATTGAAGATCTATCAACTCCATTTGCAAGTGAACTGGTGCCTGTGAAGCTTCAAAATTGAATGGATTGCTGAAAATTGGGAATTCCATTTCATTCATTATGTGGAAGTCTTCAAAACGATTGTTGAATTCCGTGATCAGATTTTGCAGAAGTTGAGAATATTGATCCAATTTATTTTCGTTCACCGTGCCAAATGATTTTAAATGAGGGAAATGATCCAAAGTTTGATTTTTTACCTGATTTTCCAACAGCCTCAAATTTGTTTCAAAGGCTTGAATACATGAATACATTTGAGTGACAATCAGATTTTTACCCTGTAACTTTACATTCAGATCAGTCAAGTGTTTATTCATATCTACTAAAAAGGCACAATCAACCCACCAGTCATTGTCATAATCAATTGGGTTGCCTTTTTCTAACATGAAAGCTTGAATAGGGTCACGTAATGCAAAAAATCTTTCTAAAACTACTCTTCGACTGAGCCAACGAACTTCGGTGAAATAAGGGACATCAGAAAACTTTTCGTCCAAATCTTGTAAAAACTGCCTGAACTGTCGGTGATTTAGTCCTCTGCTCCTTATAAAATTTACTATTTTAATTATAGGTTGCATGACATGGTCCATTTTTAAATGTTTGGATGCCAATGATTCCTGATGAATTATACAGTGAAATCCCACAAAATTCCCTGATGTTTTCTGTTTTAACACAACGCCCGAATGTTTGCCAGCCATGGCAGGAGCGCCATCCGTAGTTGTGCTGCTAAGTATATTCCAGTCGAGTTCATATTCTGCTATCAAATGCTCAATTGCAGAATAAATATAATTTGCTCTTGTAGTACCTGTCAATGGGACGCACTTTAATAGTTCTTCAGTTATTTCAAAGTTAAGGTTAATACCTCGTATAAAAACAGCAAGTTGAGCTGTATCCTCAGTATCAGTGCTCTCGTCAACAACCAGTGAAAAGTTTGTAAATTCCTTAATTTTCTCCTTCAGTTGAAGAACCAAATTTTGAGACAAATCATTTATTCTTGAAGCAACATCGTTTCTTGACAGCGAAATATTTTTAACTGTTGACTTTTGAAATGGAAATGAAACATCGGCCACTTTCAACATGCAGTCTTTAATAAACTCACCATCAGTGAAAGGTTTTGATCTCTTCGCGATTTCTAATGCAATAATAAAACTTGATTTCAGGGCATCTTCGCTCTCAGTATTAGCTTTAGTAAACATCGATTGTTGACCTTGAAGTTTAGATTTTAAAGATGACAATGTGTCCATTCTTATTTTTTCAGTGCAACAAACGAATTTTGATTTATGATTCGTATCATAGTGTCTCTTCAAGTTAAACTCCTTACAAACAGCAACTGTTTGATTGCAAATCAAACACAGTGGTTTACCTTTCCATTCTATGAAAAAATATGCAATTTCCCATTTAGACTGAAAAACTCTGCACTCACTATCAACTTTACGTTTTTGTGACCTTATGCCAAAATCGTAACAATTATGGAACTCGACACAACAATTATAGATATCGCATGCGCACGACACAAACAAATGCACAATACCTTCACAATCACTGGACTTCACAATCACTATGTCGCAGTACAGCTAAATTAACTAAAACCTTTCTCCGACCGTATCGCTTCGATTACTCGACTCAACTGACTAACGTCATGCCGACGCACTCCTTTTATATCAATAAGGAAGGTTCTAGTCTAGACTCGAAGCGCGTGGAAGATTCTAGCCTTCGTGGTATTTCCGCTTGTTGCTAAGAGATGGCGTTACTGTCTACCTCTCTCGCTTGTCTAGGCACGCGCTGCCCTTGAAATTACTTATAAATGTTGTAGTGTGCGCATTTTAAAACTTCCGAAGAGGAATCGAGTGAAGTCATGATTCTTCGGCCTGTCACACATTGCGATCGCGGGCCGTATCTTTGACATCCCTGACGTAGAGAGTGGTTCGTGTGAAGTTCATCGTTGTCACTGCAAAATTGGATACGTCTCCAGACCATTTACGATATATTACAGAATAATAGTTATTTGAATGCCTATGTAGTATTGTAGTGATAATATGATATAATATGATAGGTTATTGTTGTTTTAGGGGCTTTGCGATATCGTGGTATGTAGCCACGTGTACTTGGGTGTGTGAAGAAGCTGTGTGATAACATGTGTCACTGTGGTGTCTGTACTAGTGTGAGTATTTGTAATCGAGGTAGGATTTGGGTAGGAAGCGGCCGTGGCCTTAAATTAGGCACCATCCCGGTATTTACCTGGAGTAGAGGTAGGAAACGACAAAAAAAACTACTTCCAGGATGGCTGAGGTAGGAATCAAACCTGAAACACTGCCTCTTCTCAGTTTTGCCTCACGAGGCTGAGTGCACCCCATTCCAGCCCTCAGACCAGAATTAAATGACAGAGACGGAAATCAAACCCGGACCTCTGTGGTGACAGCCGAGAATGTCAGCCACTGCGCAACGAGGCTAACTGATATGATATCCTGGAATTCTTTGTCAAAAGGTACACGGTTGTACCTTACAATAAACAAAAGACATTGAAAGAGCTGCCTGCCGCACGTCGCGTCGCAGCGTAACTCGCTCTAGTGCAGGAGGTTACAACCCGCCTAACACGAAAGTTAAAAGGGTTGCCGCTTAAGGCTACGTCTCGGTGCGACGTGGCTCACCATTTCACAGGAGTTACTAACGGCCTAATAAAACAGTTAATGGGATGTTTGCTAACGCTACCTTTCAGCGTAAAAACCCACCCTACTGTTGACGTTGGTCGGTTGATTGATTAATTCCAAAACAATCTACCGTAGGCCTAATTTCTTACGACATTTCATAGTTACAAAATCACTAAATTAGCAATACTCAGACCTGAATTGTGTTTCACAGTACTCTCGAACCAAGAATGTGCCCAAAAGAGTGGCGAGGAAAGAGATAATCCATTGTTTAAAACACTCGTTAATTTGGAATACATCTGATATACTGTACCGAGGTGAACTTTGGTACAGGCGTCAAACCCGCACTAGTTTAACTCAAGAGAACCAAGGAAATATACAGTTTGGTAGAAATGTAAAAGAACCGAAATGGTTAATGCTAAACGCACAACTAGATGACGCATAAAGCAATAAAGATTAGAGTTGAGCAAGAAGGCTCAGCTGCATATGATGTCATTGCTAGTGATGCAGAAAGAGATGACGCACGATTATAAATAGGACCTTATAAAATTTCCATTCACGACGAAGACAACAGATGAAACAGAGAAGTACGAACTCAGCGATAAAATGGCAACGCTGCAAGCAGGAAATTAGCAAAAATTATTGATATTGGCTAAAATATGCAATATTATTAAAGGATCTTTCCACAGATAACACTTATTTTGGAAGTTAGAATTTTAAGAATGATAAAAGTTTCTAAGAGTTATGCCTAACGAAAAGCCATGTCAGCAATATATTAAAGGGACTTCACCGACTCACGAAGTGGGAGTAAGGCAAACAGAAACGTCTACCCACGCGATTGGAGGAGCGATTTAAATTAATTAAAATAGGTTCTCACAATGCGATTGTTAAATAATAAACAGACTTAAAACGTTTAGATTAAAGGCTGTAAGATGATATGTTTTTCATAAAAATACCACGGTTGGTTTGGGAGATAATTTCAAGAAGGAGGCCATTTTTGTTTAATTTTCGTTGTTGTTTGAGTCTTCAGTCTTTTGACTGGTTTGATGCAGCTCTCCATGCCTCCCTGTCCTGAGCTAATCGTTTCATCTCTACATAGCTACCACACCCTACATCCGAGGCAATCTGTTTAACATATTCTAACCTTGGTCTACCCCTACAGTTCTTGTCCTCGACCCTTCCTTCCATAACTAAGCTTGCTATTCCTGGGTGCCTTAGTATGTGTCCTACCAACCTATCTCTTCTCTTCATTAGCAGTCGCCAGAAACATCTCTCCTCACCCACTCGTCTTAATACCTCTTTGTTTGTAACCCTATCTACCCATCTGATCTTCATCATTCTCCTGTAACACCACATTTCAAATGCTTCAATTCTCCTCTTTTCTGCTGCACCAATAGTCCAAGTTTCACTTCCATAGAGCGCCACGCTCCAGACAAAGGCTTTCAAAAATGACTTCCTAATACCTAAATCTATATTCGATGTCAGCAGATTCCTTTTTTGTAGAAATGCTTTTCTTGCCTGAGCCAACCTACTTTTTATATCCTCTTTGCTTCGTCCATCACTGGTTATTCTGCTTCCTAAGTAACAGAAATCTCCTACTTCCTTCAGCTTTTCACCTGCCAATTTGATCTCCATAGAGGTTTCTGATTTATTTCGGCTGCATTCCAGTATTTTTGTTTTACATTTATTAATTTTCATCATGAATTCTTTCCGTAATACGGAGTCCATACCATTCAAAAACTCATTCAAATCCTCAGGCTTGTTGGCCAAGATGACGATGTCATCAGCAAATCTCAGAGTTGAAATTATTTCTCCTTGAATCTTCACTCCCACTTTAAATTTTTCTCTAATTTCCTTCATTGCTTGTTCAATGTAAAGACTGAAAAGTATGGGTGATAAGTTGCAGCCTTGCCTTACACCTTTCTGAATACCAGCTTCTCTCTCATGTCCTTCAACTCGAATGACTGCTGTCTGGTTTCTGTATAGATTGTATATCACCCTCCTATCCCTGTACTTTATTCCAATCGATTTCAAAATGTCAAACAATTTAGTCCAATCAACGTTATCAAAAGCCTTTTCTAAGTCTACAAAAGCCATGAACGTTCTCTTATCTTTCCTTATTCTACCTTCCAAAATCAGCCTAAGACTTAGTACAGCTTCCCTTGTTCCTACATTTCTCCTGAAACCAAACTGGTCTTCACCCAACTCCGTTTCTATCTGGCTCTCAATCCTCTTGTAAATTATTCTAGACAGGATCTTTGAAGCATGAGTAATCAAGCTGATTGTACGGTAATCTTCACATCTGTCACCTCCCACTTTCTTTGGTATAGGGATGATTACATTCTTCTTGAAATCAGGGGGTACCTCACCTGTCTCATAAATCCTACACACCAAGTGAAATAACCTGATCAGACCTTCCTCTCCTATGCAGCGTAGCAACTCAATCGGTATATCATCTATGCCTGGTGCTTTGTTCCTGCTTAAGTCTTCCAAAGCTCTATCAAATTCTGATCTCAATATTAAATCTCCTTTCGCATCCTCATCAATTTCCTCCTCCCTTTCCATTACATGATTCTCAATCTCCTTTCCCTTATACAAACTCTCTATGTAAGCTTTCCATCTCTCAACCTTTTCTTCCCTATCTGTTAGAGGCTTTCCATTTGTGTCCTTAATATTACAGCACTTAGTCTTCTTTTCCCCAAAAGTATTCTTAATCCTTCGATAAGCTGTGTCTACTTTTCCTAATTTCAGACAATTTTCTATACCAGCACATTTCTCTTTCAACCATTCTTCTTTCGCTTCCTTGCACTTCTTGTTAACCTCATTTCTCAGACGTCTGTATTCTGCTTTCCCCTTTTCATCTCTTACATTCTTGTGCTTCCGCCTTTCATCCATCAATTCGAGTATATCCTGAGTGATCCACGGTTTTCTACCTATTCTCTCTTTCCTACCAATGTTTTCTTCTGCGGATTTTGTTATTTCATTCCTCAAAAGTGCCCATTCGTCTGCAATTGAAGTTTGTTTAGGGTTTTTCATTAGTCCTTCCTTTATACTCTTCTTGAATCTTTCGTTTACATCCTTCTCTTTCAGTCTGTCTATTGCCCACCTTTTTGGCTTTTGACTTTTCTTCAGTTTCTTCAACTTTAATCTGCATTTCATTACAACCAGATTGTGGTCAGAGTTTATGTCAGCACCAGGATATGTTTTACAATCCAAAATCTGGTTTCGAAACCTCTGCTTGACCATAATGAAGTCGATTTGGTAACGCCCTGTATCTCCTGGTCTCATCCATGTGTATATTCTTCTATTGTGGTTATTGAATAAGGTGTTAGCTATGACCAACTCATGCTCAGTGCAGAATTCTACCAGCCTGCTTCCTCGATCATTCCTTTCACCTAATCCGAAATCTCCTACTATCTTCCCTTCTCTCCCTTTTCCTACCACAGCATTCCAATCTCCCATTACTATAACATTTTCATCACCCTTGATATACCTCAGAATTTCGTCTATTTCATCGTAGACCTTTTCAACATCCTCATCTTCAGCTTGACTGGTAGGCATATAGACTTGTACCACTGTGGTGCAGGTAGGTTTAGTATTTATTTTTGCTACAATAATCCGTTCACTATATTGCTCATAATATTCCACCCGCTGTCCAAGTTTCCTACTCAATATGAGGCCAACCCCTGCTTGGCCATTGTTTGATTTAGTGCTAATGACCCTATAGTCTCCTGACCAATAGTCCTGTTCTTCCTGCCAGCGCATTTCACTAATCCCAACCAAATCCAACCTCAACCTATCCATTTCCCTTTCTAAGTTTTCTAACCTTCCATTTCCTAGCAGACTTCTAACATTCCACGCTCCGATCCGTAGAATGTCAGAGTTCCTCTTTGTCACTTCTGTGATGTTAACCCCCTCTCGAGTAGTCCCCACCCGGAGATCCGAACGGGGGACTAGTTTACCTGTTTTATATTCGTAAATCATATAAATTGAGCCTGTTAGCCAGAGGAAGCATGCAGTTTAAGAACACTCCTGAGCGGAGGTGCTGGATCGCATTCAGTTTTCGGACAGCCCGAGAGGGGGCGTGACGCTGGATCATCGAAGGCAGTTTCATTCAGTCTACAACCCATGCAGTAGCGTGTGGTACCGTTCGCAGTCAATCAGTCGACCACGGACTTCTGAAGGAAGTTTATCATGGATAAATATGTTGCTTCAAATTAGCCAAAAGTTAAAGTGTCGAGAATAATCTTTATCAGAAAAATGATAAAATATTGTATTCACAAGTCCAAATAACTGTGTGAGAATACGAAGACTGTCACCTCGATTATGACGTTCCTCAATAGTACTCAGTTCCACAACGAACCTTTGAAAGTTCATGTGTTGGTCGTCACATTCAGATCACGATTTAGGAAGGATGCTGGATCGCAGCATGAGACCATTAAGTACAGTATGCTCACCGTAACAGAACCTACGGGTCATCGTGTCGTTACTTAAAGTTGATCACTATAGCGCCTGGCGTTCGATCAAGTAAAATTCGCGACGAAAATCAGTTACAGAGCGTCAAGTGAAGGAACACTAATACTGTCAAAAGTGCGGGCCAGTATAATTAAATACGCAAAGCTGAAAGTATACAGAAAGACGCGAAATAAGAGTGATAGTTACGGAACATTAAATTTTGAAAAGACAATATTTAAAAATTATAAATCGGTGTCTCAGGGACACGAAATATAAATCCACTACATCAAAGAAAGACAGCATAAACAGCGAATCCTAGAAATAAATAATACCAACGAGTATTAATCACGAAGTATATGAGTAGGGACCTAGAAGACTGCGGGTTCGATACTCAAGACAAAGCATCCAAAAATACGAGATAAACAAGCTAGGAACTATATCAGTAGAACGAAGAAAGATCACGAAACGAGTAAGGGTGAACACGAGGAACATTTATATTCAGGAAGAAATAGGATCGAGTGAGCAGGAATGCGGATTAGAGACTTTCACGGAGAACAGGAAATCAGGAACGTCGGTAAACAAGGAAGGAGCCAATTAGCACGTCCAAAGCAGAAACGCGAGGTATCGTCAGGAACCATCAAATGCGAGAAACCAGTGCCAAAGCTTTGAGATATGGGTGTGTGCTAGAAGAAAAAGTGTTAAGTGTTAAAATTTCTATAATGTGAGCGTGTTACAATATGTTTTTAAGTGTCATGAAAATTATAAATAAGTGTAGTGTAGAAATGTCAGGAAAAAGTGTTGAAATGGAAGACTAAGATATCCAGACGAAGGGTGAATCTGTCTGGGAATGGAGTAATGGCCTGGGTGAGTTGATGAAACATTATTAATATGTCTTTGTGCTGTACTGTGCTAATATCAATTGAGACATTCGTCGACTGGGGAGTTAGACGAATGACTCATTGAAAATATAAATATGCAAATAATTGAAATATTGAAAAAGATGATGGTTATTCACGAGGACCGCCTCGGTGGAAATAAAGCATTATTGGGATTAGTTAAAATAAAGAAATAAAGCCCGGTAACGAAATATGTAATAAAAATGAATTTGAAAGAAGGAATAAAGTAATGGTTCAAATGGCTGAAATTATTGCCTAAATTAGGAATTAAATACGCACCATAATAAATATAAATCAAAGAGATAAGTTAAATAAAAAGGGTTAATTTGTATATCAAATAACAGATGCCAAGATAATAAAATGTTATAACAAGATTGAGTAAAAATGTGAATAATAAGAATACAAGTAATAATAATCAAAAGGGGAATAAAGTTATATTAAATGATCCGTGTCTAGGAACTCAAAGTAAAATTCGAGCGAGAAATAATATGTTAATAAATTATGAAATGATAAATATCCAAGTAAATGGTAAAAATAAAATATCCAAGAACGAATGTATTACCTGTTAGGCCACTGTGCCATGGTTGTAAAATTAAATTGTAGGAATGCCGAAATCAGGCTATTGTTGTAAAGAATCCAAGCAAGTTGCATTGCCGTAAGGGCCAATAAAAATGATAAAGTATAGTAAAGTTGGATATAAATATGCGTTAAGCCAGAATAGATTGATTCGCAAGATGGAAATGTAGTAAAAATCGTCGAAATGCGTGGAGGTAAATTCCCACTGAATATATTATAGAAGCCTCGAATATTTTTGCCTAATGAATCGTCGTATAGTGTATCGTGGAGGTATAAATTCCCTCTAAAAGTTGAATGAAATGTCTTATATTGTTGTATTGTGGAGGTATAAATTCCCACTAAAAGTTGAATAAATCGTCGTATATTGTTGTATCGTGGAGGTATAAATTCCCACTAAAAGTGAATGAGTCGTCGTATATTGTTGTATGTAATTTCCGCTGTAGGATGAATATCCCAGCTAGGTGTTGTTGCAATATGATAGACATTGTTGTCGTGAGGCATTGTTGAAATGAAGTATTGTTGTAAGAGACATTATCAGCGTCGTGAAAAGGTTATAATAATAAACTACCGTATAGCCTCTCCGAATCAAAAATTCAATATCCTGGGAACGAAAGAATAATAATAATAATTGGACGGAGCAAATATCCGTATTGAAGTGAATTTTATATCATGGAAACTTTATGGTTAAAAGCTACGGTACCCTGGCATGAATGCAGGGAGTGTCGGCCTGCTATCGTAAATCTTATTGTCACGCACCACAGGAGGAGGGGACGACTTGTGTAGACGACCTTGCCCTTGTGGGAGAGAAAGATGAAACCTCTTAATGAATCCGGCCGTAAACTAGGGGCGCGCCGAGAATAATGGAAAGGAAATTATTACACGGAAATTATAATATTTAAAACGAAGGGTGCAAGTAAAACTAATTGTAGAATTGTTGTAATGGGGATGAAAATGTCTATATAAAAGATTGACGGATTGGTCAAAAATAAATTGTTGGTAAAGAAAATTCCTTCTTTCATGAATAAATAAATAGCGGGTTAAGGAATAATGGAACATTGTTATAAATAAATATCCCACAGTAATAAACAGTACAATGCACAGTACAGCACAAAACAAAATCACCTAGATGCATGGAGGGTAACTGGAGAGTTACGAGTTCGTTCAACGGACTAGGCATGTTTTTGTACAGTATGGTATTATGTTTAACATCTAAGGCTTTGAGGAGAGTTGTTTTGAAGGTCCAAAGGACTAAATAGATGGTGAATAAACAGATATTAAAGTAACATAAATAGTAAAGAAACCCTGAATGGTAAATTGAAACTAATATAAATATCCAAAGCCTTGGAGAAAATATTAGATTTAAATGATAGGCGCGCTCGACGCCTAAGTGAAATAAAATTTAAATAATTATTTATGATTTAATTTAAGCAAGACAAAGTATCCGCGAAATTTCACAGAACAATGAAATGACATTACAGTGAATTTTAGTGATTCTAGTCGTGAATCTATTTTTGTGAAATGAATACTACTTGAAGAGACAATCCCAAGTGAGTTAAATTTTATATGATTTTGAATTGATTATTTTTGTGTGACACTTGAAAAGGAAATTCCAAGTGATTTTCTTTTGTGGTTTATATGTTTTGAGTGAATTGATTTTTCTTTTATTGAATAAATAATTATTTTATATTATAATGTTGAGTTTCTCCTAAAATCTTGTCAACCTTATTGTGCCTACATATCGGATGTTAAGTCAGGGTGGAGGGAACGTAACGCGCCCCGAACCGCAGTAGCCAAGCCGAGGTCTGACTGAGCATCCTCCGTTAAAAGCGGGTACAGGGGTCTCATATGCTGAGGTACTTGATATGTGCATAAGGTGACAAGAAAAGACGGTCCAAGTAATGTTAAAGTAAAAGTAAACGTAAAAGATAGCGACCGCAATAACCCGCATGAACCCTATATAAACATTTGAAAATGAGGTTACCCCTTCTCATTTTATGGTCTAGTCCCAACGTGGGGCTTGGCTAAATCTCATTTTATGGCGCCCATCTTTAGGGGAGGATTTTCCCAAGAAAAACCAGGAAAACTCGAGTTTTTCCGGATTTTTTGGGGGAAATTTCGAGATTTCCAAGATTTTAAATTTTAAAAAGAAAATGTCTTGCTTAATGTAGATAATGGTTTTGAAGGAGGGACGTGCGAACGGGTTCGTATACGGACGCACCCGTTGGACATTTCACCTCAATATGAAAGGAAAACAATACAGGCATGTCAGATCGAGCTCGGGATTACCTGGTATGCATGGCTCATTCTTGGATAGTAGTAACCCATCTATTCTCAAATATTGTAAGAGAATGGAGAGTGAGGAGAAAAGAGAGACTTCTGATGTTTGGAGTAGGGAGGAAATGTTAGAGAAATTTAAGGAAAGAGATGAGGTGTTGAAATACATAGATAAAAGGTAAAAACAGGTGAAGGAAGTAGGAGGTTGGAATAAAGCATTTGAAGAAGTATTCAAGCGAGCGAGGAGCGGCTATTATGAGAATAGGAATTTATTAATTGAGACATGGCAGCTTAGCTATCCAAATGACAAATTAGAGTAAAATGGAATTGTACTTTTTAACCCAACAATAAAGGTTGAGCATGTTAAGGGAAATAATGAAACAGGTACACCTGTTCAGGTAGAGATAAACGAGGAAAATATGGAAGTTGCAGAAACAGCAACAAATAAAGAAATTGAAGTTATTAAACAAGAAGCCACGAAAATTACAAAACCAAAAGAAAGTGCTGAAACCGTAAAACCAGGGGAAAGAAAGGCTCCTCGGTGGAACGTTAAGGAAATGCACTTGAAGTATATAAGAGAAAAGGACGATATAGTGAAAGAATATAGTGAAAGAGAGCAAGGAAAACGAGGTTCAATGTATAGAAGGAGGATTGAGTGGAATATAAATTACGCAACGGAAAGTAGAACAAAACTTATTAATGAATGGAATGAAGACCATCCAGATGATCCAATAACTGAGGATGAAATCCAAGGCATTACACCAATGCAGGATGAAACCCAAGTAATAAAGAATGAAAGTGTAGAGCAAGTCATAAAGCCAAGTGAAAATGCATAGCCCGCTGTAGATGAGAAAACAAAGAAGCTCCTGGAGAGATATGAGAAAAAGTTTAAGAAAATACGCCAGGAATACGAGGAAACATTGATGAAGTTTGGAGATCTGCATTTCGAACTGAAATCTGAAGTACAAAAGGAAATTAACGAGCATATCTCGGATATTCACAAAGGAATTGATAAAATCAATAAAATTCTTAGCGAATCCCGAGAAGATGGGAGCAAGAAAGCTAAAGAAGCGTTAGGAGAATTATACATTCAAGTTGCAATGAATATGGAAGATACAAGAGGAAGACTCACAGGACGTCTGAATAAAGAGGGATTACTCAAACTAAGTTCTTGGACAGAACTGGAAGAAGTTATAGACGAAATAATGGGAGTCAGAAAGAAAATGTATGAAATAAGAAAGAAATGGGACAGTATCTACTTAGAAATTGATTACAAGGGAAAGGATCGGAAGGAGTACGTCCACGAACAAAGGGCTCAAGTAAGAGAAAGGATTGAAAAAATGACTGGTTCCAGACAAGAAATATTGGATAAAGCCAACGCAATAACGGTTGAGGTATTAACCGAATCTAGGAAGGGTAAATTCCAGGAATTCAGAGAAATGTTAGAGGCTGCCGAAGGTGTATACAATAAATATATACAGGTAGGGGTAGAAGTAAAAGATATTGTAGAAATTGTAAACATAAATCTTGAGGACAAGATCGAGTCAATTGAAGTACATGACAGAGTAATGTCAAGGGAAAATAGTAAGGATGTTGTACTAGTAGAAAATATAGCAACAAATGTTATAGAAATAAGTTTAGAAAATAAGAGTGCATTTATTAATGAAAATTAAAATTGTGTTGAAAATGAAATGCAAGTTAACAAGGGTCAAAATGAAGATATCTATGTGCGTAATATTAAGGAAAAGAAAAATTTTAAGGAATGTAAAATGCCTGTTGAAAATTGCCCAGATGAAAATATTGTTATGTCTAGTTTTAAGGAAAGTGAACATATAAACTATATTGATGAAGATGAAATGCATGTTGAAAATGTAAATGTATTTAGTATTAAGGGAAATGAATCTTGAGATAAGAGAAATAAGCATAAAAATGTGCTAGAGAATATTAATGAACATGAATTGGTGAAAACAGACACTATAAATGAATGTGAATTTGAAAAGGTATATGAGAGAAATAATTGTGAGTTAATAGGAAATCAACACGCGAACCATATCTCAAAGATTTTGCGCGATGATAATCAAAATTTGAGTACTGACATGGTGGTAGAGAAACCCGAAGATAGCGAAGAAATAAGAGCTAAAATCAGCTTCTTAAACGGAGAAGCGGTCAGAATTCAATCCAATTATTATCGATGGCATTTTAGGAATAAGCGATATTTTTCCGCCGAATGCGACAGAAGTCAACTTAGAGATAGAAATGACCGAAGTTAGGGATTGGATGGCAGAAATTGAAGAGGAAAAACGGGAGCAGGAAAAGATAGCTAAAAGGGACGAATGTAGATATGTAAAATCACGAGAAAGAGAACGATCGGGTAGGTTTTATCAAAGACCAGGAAAGAAGAAAGAGACTAAAAGAAGAGGTAGAAAGAAATCAAGAATAGTCAAAAGAAAATCACGACTTTGGAAAGGAGTGAAAAAGAAGCTAAATTTGAGATTAACAACGAGTGAATTGCCGATTTGGGGACAGAGAATTCCTCGAGGGAGAATTAAAAAGCCCAAAATAGAGAGAAAAATACAGGAAGAAGTAAATAACGACAGTTCAGGAGTAGAGAACACGATTATCTACTATCAGAGAGCGTTAGAGAGATGTAGACATGCAGAAGGCACAATGCTGTACTGCTTAAATATTTTGAATCATTTACCAATAAATGTTGGGTATTTAGAAACAACATTATTAGGAAAAACTGTGAACGAACTGAGACACTATGGAGGAGAAGTAGAAATAAAAGCCCGAAAATTAGTGACGAAATGGAAAGAAATTGCGAATCAAGAAATAGATGCAGAAGAAGAAAATAAAACAAGGAATGAAAATTGGAAAGAGGATCCTGTAGGACAAATTGAAGAAGAAATGAAAGGAGAAGGAGAAGATGAGAATTATTTTGAAGACGAAATGGATATAGAAGGAGAGGATGGAAATTACTTTGAAGAAGCAGAAGAAGAAGAAGATGAGAATTACTCTGAAGACGGAATGGATATAGAAGAAGAGGTTGAAAATTACTTTGAAGAAGAAGAAGAAGATGAGGCGGAAATAGACGAAGAAATATTCAGAGAACTCAGATTTAGGAGGAAACCTGGATAGGGCCCATAAACAAAGAAATAAGGAAATAGTTGGGTGTCTATAAACCTAAGATGAGAAATATACATAATTATGAATTAAGATTTTGTTTATTAGAAATAGTATGTAAAATAATCGATAAGAATATAGAATAAAAGGGAATGACACTGAGAAAGAAAGAATGAGACCATATCTCAAAGTGGGAAGGAATGATAAACAAATTATACACCTCACGGTGGAAAGGAAACCACGGAAAAATAAGAAAGAAATGGTTGAGAGCCGAGAGGTTGCAGTCCACATTGTATGGAGTCGCACGGCCCACAGTTATAAATAGAACCGTGAAGAAGTGACAGACCGATGATGTCGAGACAAACACACTTAATAAGGTCGTAAAATTTAATAGCAACAAGGGGTGACCCTGTAAGAAGAGCCATTGAGCTAGACAACCAGGAGCCTCTGTCAGAAAGAAAGGTATCCACAGGCGTGTTGAAGATTTGAAAAGCTAACGGTATAAAGCGTGTACCAAGAATTTTTCCAATTTTTTTGTATTTTAAATTCAAAACAGGTTAAGGTGTCTACGTACCCATATCAGGATAATTAGCGAAAAGGAATAGAAAGCACAGAGTGTGCCAAAAGTTGAAGGAAAATCAATTATTTGAAAATAAATTTTCTCAAAAATTTTCAAAAATGTATTTCCTTTGAAAGAGGGATCTGTACCCAAGTGAACTTTGGTACAGGTGTCAAAACCACACTAGTTTAACTCAAGAGAACCATGGAAAAATACAGTTTGGTAGAAATGTAAAAGAACCGAAAGGGTTAATGCTAAACGCACAACTAGATGACGCATAAAGCAATAAAGATTAGAGTTGAGCAAGAAGGCTCAGCTGCATATGATGTCATTGCTAGTGATGCAGGAAAGAGTTGACGCACGATTATAAATAGGACCTTATAAAATTTCCATTCACGACGAAGACAGCAGATGAAACAGAGAAGTACGAACTCAACGATAAAATGGCAACGCTGCAAGCAGGAAATTAGCAAAAATTATTGATATTGGCTAAAATATGCAATATTATTAAAGGATCTTTCCACATATAACACTTATTTTGGAAGTTAGAATTTTATGAATGATAAAAGTTTTTAAGAGTTATGCCTAACAGAAAAGCCATGTCAGCAATATATTAAAGGTACTTCACCGACTCACGAAGTGGGAGTAAGGCAAACAGAAACGTCTACCCACGCGATTGGAGGAGCGATTTAAATTAATTAAATAGGTTCTCACGATGCGATTGTTAAATAATAAACAGACTTAAAACGTTTAGATTAAAGGCTGTAAGATGATATGTTTTTCATAAAAATACCACGGTTGGTTTGGGAGATAATTTCAAGAAGGAGGCCATTTTTGTTTAATTTTCGTAAATCATATAAATTGAGCCTGTTAGCCAGAGGAAGCATGCAGTTTAAGAGCACTCCTGAGCGGAGGTGCTGGATCGCATTCAGTTTTCGGACAGCCCGAGAGGGGGCGTGACGCTGGATCATCGAAGACAGTTTCATTCAGTCTACAACCCATGCAGTAGCGTGTGGTACCGTTCGCAGTCAATCAGTCGACCACGGACTTTTGAAGGAAGCCGTGCCGTTCCGCAATAATACTCAGTTCCACAACGAACCTTTGAAAGTTCATGTGTTGGTCGTCACATTCAGATCACGATTTAGGAAGGATGCTGGATCGCAGCATGAGACCATTAAGTACAGTATGCTCACCGTAACAGAACCTACGGGTCATCGTGTCGTTACTTAAAGTTGATCACTATAGCGCCTGGCGTTCGATCAAGTAAAATTCGCGACGAAAATCAGTTACAGAGCGTCAAGTGAAGGAACACTAATACCGTCAAAAGTGCGGGCCAGTATAATTAAATACGCAAAGCTGAAAGTATACAGAAAGACGCGAAATAAGAGTGATAGTTACGGAACATTAAATTTTGAAAAGACAATATTTAAAAATTATAAATCGGTGTCTCAGGGACACGAAATATAAATCCACTACATCAAAGAAAGACAACATAAACAGCGAATCCTAGAAATAAATAATACCAACGAGTATTAATCACGAAGTATATGAGTAGGGACCTAGAAGACTGCGGGTTCGATACTCAAGACAAAGCATCCAAAAATACGAGATAAACAAGCTAGGAACTATATCAGTAGAACGAAGAAAGATCACGAAACGAGTAAGGGTGAACACGAGGAACATTTATATTCAGGAAGAAATAGGATCGAGTGAGCAGGAATGCGGATTAGAGACTTTCACGGAGAACAGGAAATCAGGAACGTCGGTAAACAAGGAAGGAGCCAATTAGCACGTCCAAAGCAGAAACGCGAGGTATCGTCAGGAACCATCCAATGCGAGAAATCAGTGCCAAAGCTTTGAGATATGGGTGTGTGCTAGAAGAAAAAGTGTTAAGTGTTAAAATTTCTATAATGTGAGCGTGTTACAATATGTTTTTAAGTGTCATGAAAATTATAAATAAGTGTAGTGTAGAAATGTCAGGAAAAAGTGTTGAAATGGAAGACTAAGATATCCAGACGAAGGGTGAATCTGTCTGGGAATGGAGTAATGGCCTGGGTGAGTTGATGAAACATTATTAATATGTATTTGTGTTGTACTGTGCTAATATCAATTGAGACATTCGTCGACTGGGGAGTTAGACGAATGACTCATTGAAAATATAAATATGCAAATAATTGAAATATTGAAAAAGATGATGGTTATTCACGAGGACCGCCTCGGTGGAAATAAAGCATTATTGGGATTAGTTAAAATAAAGAAATAAAGCCCGGTAACGAAATATGTAATAAAAATAAATTTGAAAGAAGGAATAAAGTAATGGTTCAAATGGCTGAAATTATTGCCTAAATTAGGAATTAAATACGCACCATAATAAATATAAATCAAAGAGATAAGTTAAATAAAAAGGAAGGAAGGAAGGAAGATTGTAGTTTTACGTGACCGTGAATCTTGTGATTATGAGCCACGGGACCTCCTTTTTACGTGGAATCCGAACCACAGGACATGGCATTTCACTTCGAAAATCTCACATGCATTGACCGGGAATCGAACCCGGACCGCCTTGGGTTAATTTGTATATCAAATAACAGATGCCAAGATAATAAAATGTTATAACAAGATTGAGTAAAAATGTGAATAATAAGAATACAAGTAATAATAATCAAAAGGGGAATAAAGTTATATTAAATGATCCGTGTCTAGAAACTCAAAGTAAAATTCGAGCGAGAAATAATATGTTAATAAATTATGAAATGATAAATATCCAAGTAAATGGAAAAAATAAAATATCCAAGAACGAATGTATTACCTGTTAGGCCACTGTGCCATGGTTGTAAAATTAAATTGTAGGAATGCCGAAATCAGGCTATTGTTGTAAAATATCCAAGCAAGTTGCATTGCCGTAAGGGCCAATAAAAATGATAAAGTATAGTAAAGTTGAATATAAATATGCCTTAAGCCAGAATAGATTGATTCGCGAGATGGAAATGTAGTAAAAATCGTCGAAATGCGTGGAGGTAAATTCCCACTGAATATATTATAGAAGCCTCGTATATTTTGGCATAATGAATCGTCGTATAGTGTTGTATCGTGAAGGTATAAATTCCCACTAAAAGTTGAATGAATTGTCGTATATTGTTGTATGTAATTTCCGCTGTAGGATGAATATCTCAGCTAGGTGTTGTTGCAATATGATGGGCATTGTTGTCGTGAGGCATTGTTGAAATGAAGTATTGTTGTAAGAGACATTATCAGCGTCGTGAAAAGGTTATAATAATAAACTACCGTATAGATTCTCCGAATCAAAAATTCAATATCCTGGGAACGGAATAATAATAATAATAATTGGACGGAGCAAATATCCGTATTGAAGTGAATTTTAAATCAAGGAAACTTTACGGTTGAAAGCTACCCTGGCATGAATGCAGGGAGTGTCGGCCAGCTATCGTAAATCTTATTGTCACGCACCACAGGAGGAGGGGACGACTTGTGTAGACGACCTTGCCCTTGTGGGAGAGAAAGATGAAACCTCTTAATGAATCCGTCCGTAAACTAGGGGCGCACCCTGAATAATGGAAAGGAAATTATTATACGGAAATTATAATATTTAAAACGAAGGGTGCAAGTAAAACTAATTGTAGAATTGTTGTTATGGGGATGAAAATGTCATCCCAAGTCAAGTTTTAAAAGGCTATATAAAAGATTGACGGATTGGTCTAAAATAAATTGTTGATGAAGAAAATTCCTTCTTTCATGAATAAATAAATAACGGGTTAAGGAATAATGGAACATTGTTATAAATAAATATCCCACAGTAATAAACAGTACAATGCACAGTACAGCACAAAACAAAATCACCTAGATGCATGGAGGGTAACTGGAGAGTTACGAGTTCGATCAACAGACATGGCATGTTTTTGTACAGTATGGTATTATGTTTAACATCTAAGGCTTTGAAAAGAGTTGTTTTGAAGGTCCAAAGGACTAAATAAATGGTGAATAAACATATATTATAGTAACATAAATAGTGAAGAAACCCTGAATGGTAAATTGAAACGAATATAAATATCCAAAGCCTTGGAGAAAGTATTAGATTTAAATGATAGGCGCGCTCGACGCCTAAGTGAAAGAAAATTTAAACAAATATTTATGATTTAATTTAAGCAAGACAAAGTATCCGCGAAATTTCACAGAACAATGAAATGACATTACAGTGAATTTTAGTGATTCTAGTCGTGAATCTATTTTTGTGAAATGAATACTACTTGAAGAGACAATCCCAAGTGAGTTAAATTTTATATGTTTTTGAATTGATTATTTTTGTGTGACACTTGAAAAGGAAATTCCAAGTGATTTTCTTTTGTGGTTTACATGTTGAGTGAATTGATTTTTCTTTTATTGAATAAATAATTATTTTAAATTATAATATTGAGTTTTTCCTAAAATCTTGTCAACCTTATTGTGCCTACATATCGGATGTTAAGTCAGGGTGGAGGGAACGCAACGCGCCCCGAACCGCGTAGCCAAGCTGAGGTCTGACTGAGCATCCTCCGTTAAAATCGGGTACAATACCATGGCATTATGACGTTACAATTAACCCTTCTACTCAAGTATTGTGATGATGAATTGTGTGTTCGAAAGAATGTATTGTGTGTTTAAACAAGGTGTTCAGCAAAGAACATTATATCCTACTTTCTCCTAAATGTATGGGTATACTTACAACTCTTTGTCCTCACCCCCAAAACAATCACCTCCACCACCATGTATTTTGTGTTTTCTTTTATATTGATAGTAAGCCCGTAAGTGTCTAAATCAATAGTATATACTTTATGATGATTGAATATCAAAACTACTAACTTATTACTGTAATGCATTCACGTCCGTTAATCTCGATATTAAACCTCCAAACTTAAGAATCCTACGTTTTAGGTATCTTCCCCTTTAAAAAACCGCGGCAATCACAGTAGGTTGGTGCTGCAACCTAGCAGTGAATTAATATCTTAAAAGCCTATGAGTGTTGAATGGGCAGGCAGATAAAATCAACCGGGAGGTGATCCAGCTGGCAGTGCTTGAAGGTAGTCCGAGCGCGGTCACGGCTAGAAGTTGAACTCATACAAAATTGCCATAATTCAGGAGGCCAGGGATTTACAAAGCGGAATGTTTAGAACAATTACCCACGTAACCCACAAGAGGACAGTACCGTACAGAGGCATTGAGAAGGCTGTGGTTGATAACAACGTGTATCTTGCGAATTGTGCTCAGTACTTTTTCATGCCAAATGTGCAGATATAGTGTAGACATATTGTTTATATTGTACCCTTGTAGCCAGAAATATGCCAATCACAGTATACCAGCGTAGCTCAATTCGGAAATTTCGGGGCAGCGGTAAGTTCCCCCACTCTGTGACTCACATATTTTGGATTAATTAGAGGATACACTTGCAAAAATAACAACAAAATCAACTCCTATTTTAACACATTTAATTAATAAAATTAATGGCGCTACAAACACTTTAACAATTTAATTACTGACCCATAATCATCTACTTGCTCCAAATGAACAAGGAATCACAAATATAATAAAACAAATATTGTATTCAAACATATGGTTTCCACATAAACCAACAATTCCTACTTAGTCTTACTTCCATAAAGCATCACTATAAGTTTTATATAACTCCGAGCTCTTTTGGCTCCATGCTTTACATAATAATGGTGTCATTCTTGTACACCTCAAATACTATCCTTTATATCTTCTTAATTCTCAAAGACAAATTTATAATTACATTTAAAATCTATGTTAATTATCTAACTCAATATTTTGGGCATGTCCACACATTCAGTTGTTATCATCTCTCTTTATTTCACAAATATATTAAGGTAATCAGGAAATCAATTGTGTACTCCAGAGCGTGAAGATACTTGACACAGTCAAAAAACTATAGTTACTCCCGAAACTTAGTTGTCTTCAATTAACTCGTGGAATCCTACGTCCATCCAATACTACAATAGGGATTATTATTTATCTCTTATATTTTATAAGACCATTATCATATAAGAAACGACGATCTGAACAGGCAAACGAAAATATCAATCTACAAGGACCTCGGTTCAACGCCCGGGTCGTTAACAACTTTAAACCCTCCTGGTGTATTCATTTCTCTTTACAACATCTTACGAGACGGTTTCCGGTCCCTCTCGTTCTAAGAGAGCTAGACCCTTATACTCGGGCGCGATTTATGACACGTAGGGTGACGGCGACTCCCTGTCTAACCCACGTTAATAGCTTATTTCCAAGGCTTTCAAAACAGACCTTCACATTATATTCAGTTCTGGGGAGAGACCGGGCTTTACAGTACCGTACTCATTCAAACAACTATTCTTTGGTTCAAAGACCACTTTCGTAACCTTGGCATTTATTAATTATGAGAGGGTCCTCATTGATTGGGAAGATTAATACACATTCAACGAAGAAGAATAAAGGGGCTTTTATCATAAGAAGATTCTGCGTTCGAATCTCTTCACGTGCCTCGGGAACCATTCCCTTACAGACGACTTATACAAAATGCGATTTAAAGTAGGCCGTGGCCCATATGACATACGCTCAATAATACCATATATTAGCTCCCTTTCAAATACATACACAATGCCTCGTGATACTACGTCACAAATAGAGGACTTATACAATTATCAATTCACTGCAATCAACTACCCTCCATAAGTAATCTACCAAGTATTTTAACCACTACGCGTTCCTAGCGTGACATTTTAATATTATTGGCGCTCTTTTGCGCTATGGATTATTTTAAGCCGAAATGTCTTCCCAAGAACTGATAAATCTCATTAGTAACAATTCATATTATTTTAATTCTCATATTAATCTTTTCCGTTGCCGATAAATCGCTCCCTTTTTAAGATATTCCCTTGAACATCATATCTTACACATACATTAAGGCTTTAACGCTCTTATGTCCACATCAATTTATTTGATCTTTATTTAATATTTCCATATTTAGTTATTATTATTATCTTTATTCTTTACACAAGCTCAAAAGCTATTTCTTTCATATTTCAACATTACTTTATTTGAATATCTTTCATGATAATCATTGATATTTCGCTTGCTCTTATTACATTTGTTAAATACATTAACATTTTATTCACTTATTTCCTCTACGGGATTTATTCTTTACATAATCATTTATACTTCTCAAATTTCTATTATTGTTCAGACCGCGTTCTTGCTTATTCAGTATTTATTTATTAAAACACATCCCTTTTACTCAAAAACTCCGGTGGATTTGTACACAACCAATCTCTGACACCAAAATAGAATGAAATTCAGTACTCACATGTTATTAAGATCGTCCCATGATCTTTATTCTTGTGCGGTGCTTCATTTTGGGCCCACTTTGAACTTTTTACTCCATATTAAAAGAATTCATCTTATGTATAAACACTTTTTGACATATAATTAAGACACTAAACATTGACGACATTTTTATACACTGATGTGTCCCTTTTGAACACATAATAAACACTAAAAATATTAATTTAACACACAATCTTGATAATTTTTACACTTCACAATTCTTGATCACTAGGCCGTATTTCTGAGCCTATCACACGTGATCTTCTTAATTTCCCGTTTCCAAGGGTGAAATTTATTCGATGTCGGCTTCCTATCCTGCAGAATATGAAAGTCTCGAAACATCTATTGTTCCCTGGAACCCAAATTCTTCTACTCCTATCCTGGATGACCGGCTATTTATCTAGCTTGAACGGCTTCTTTGTAGATCTGTTTGTCGATCCTAGCGAAAGTCTATTCGGATCGAGGTCTCCTCAATGACCTATAGATTTAGTCTATAGCAGCTAGTATTTCTCGAGTCTAGTACTTTTAGAATAGTTCGCCTGCTTTCTGGAGATAATGTTTATAGTCTCCTATCTTCTCTATTTGATCGGTTCTAGCATTCCTACGTTTCTGACATACGTTCCGAACCTTATTCTGTTCTTCCCTTTTTGGGTTCTTTAATTTAAATACCAGTTTATCTTTCTGGTAAGGTACTTCCGTACGTTATGATCTATTTGTTCGTCTAATTAACGACCTATCGCCTTTAAGTCCGACGTTCGCGGCCTGCTCTGACTATATCTTACGAACTTTCACTATAACTTGTATACAGTCGGGCCTAAATCCTGTAACTAGGATTTTCCTACTCTTTCAATACGGCGATACTTTAAATTTCTTCTTGACCACTCCTTATGGAGGCAAGCAAGTCTTTACTACTGCGACGCCTATGGCTATCGGATATTACTTCTGCGGTGTAACACAGTATTTCTCCCTCAAGGAGTACTGGTAACTTTCCTCGATGTGACGCAGAGTTACGCCCCAAACGGCTGTCTGAATACTGATGTGCTGTGATGTAGTCTTACGCCCCTCACGGGCTGTCGGAAACTGCGTGCGTAGTAACACCCTCACGGGTTGTCAGAATAACTGCATGTGCTGATGATCCAGCGTCACGTCCCCCTGGACGGATTTGTACTGCGTGATGCGTGATTAAACCCCTCACGGGCTGTTCGAGACTGCATGATTGGCTTGGTGAAGCCCGAAGCTTTATACTATTTTACTACAAAAAAATAAGACTCTAGCCTTTTCTGTGGTCAACTTCTAAAATAATGGTGCCACAAATATAAAAATTATACCTTCCGAAAGCTCGTCTTCTCAATGTCAAATACTCTCATTGCACCTAAGAATCGATCGTGCAATTCGGAGATATTAATTAATTTCTCGTCCTCAAATGTGTGGGTGTTGCATTTCTTTTGCTCTCTCCCCTCCACACAGGCTTCGGTACTTCCCCAATGACGTCGTCTTGCGTTGGCAGTTTTTTTTCTGCGCAATTATTAAATGGTTTCTCTTTACTGAAAAATCTCTCATTCAAAATGATTCACTGTACTGTACTTGTTTACCCATTATTATACTTTTAAACGGGTTAAATTTAATTATTCCTCTCCTGGCGCATAAGCGGTGTTGTCAATTTCCAGCAACGTCAGCTCGAATTCCGATTCAGGTCTCCTTGTCTAATCGTTGGAAAGTTCCACTCGGTTATTAATACTCGTGACTCGCTCCCTTCAGAATGTCAAGAGGGATGATATCATCCTCTCGAACACCTGGTTCTCGTTAGTTGCACAACCTTATACTGGCCTCCTAGCTTGATCTTTCTTTAAAGTACATTAGAAACTGTACGTTTCTTTGATTTCTTCCTCAAATGCATGGATTCGACCATCCATGGACCTGATGGCACATGGGTTCATCTCTCCCCTCCTTAGGTAAATAAATTTTCGAAAATTTTTGAGGAAATTTATTTCAATTAAATTTGTATTTCTTTATTCGTCGAAGCCATCATAACGTTGTCCGTACCTTCCGTTGTTTTTACTTCTTTAAAGTCGTATCCGGTAATTGTGTAGGTCGGGTATGCTCTGTCCCTACCCTTTCTTTCTTTCTTTCTTTATTTGTCTGGACTTTAAGTTCCCAGAACCTCATTCTTCCTTACGGGTTTGGTCTAGCCCTACCCGTTTCCTTATTTCATCATTCTCTTTTCTTAAATTGGAATTTTCTTCTTCAATAAATTCAATTATTTCTTTAATTTCCCAATATAATTTCTCCAATTCGCATTCGCACTCGAATGCTTGAGCTCTATTTTCTATTTCTTCCTTATTCTTGTTTATGTCAAAAGCGGATTCATCTCTAAATGTTTCCATAACCAGGGCTTGTTCATTTTCTTCATCAAAATCTTCGGGAGGGTAATATAATTTCAAATTTGCTGAATTCATGGTCACTTCGTGATCCGTTTCACAGTGCCGAATTCTATATGCGTTATTCCTCAAATCTCTGATTATTTGATATGGTCCGTGGTACATTTTCTGGAATTTCTTGTACACACGATTCCCTGGATCCGAAATGGCTGGTCTTTTTACTAACACCATTTCTCCTGCTAATAATGGTCGATGATACCTCTTATGCCTATTTCTTCTCTGCCTCCTGTCGGCTTGAGCTTTTAGATGCTCAAAGGCTCTTCTAATACGTACATCTCTTCCGGGCTGAGCGTCTGCTGGCCTAGGAATTACCTGACTCCAAGGTCTTTCTGGTTGCTCATTCCGATGTAACGTTATGGGTATCTCTCATGTGGATTCATGGATTGTATTATTTATACAAAATTCGATAATATCCAAGATATCTTTTCACTTCCAATTTTCTTCGGCACAGTATATTCTACAATACTTGGCCGTCTCTCTCATAACTCTTTCTACAGGATTTGCCTCAGGATGGCCAATACTTGACAAAATCTGACGTATTCCAAGTCTTTCTAATTCTCGTCTGAACTCTACACTGGTGAAACAACTGCCGTGATCCGACAACAAATTCTCAGGTTTCCCCAGAATCGGTATCACTTTTTCTTTAAGTCGTTTTAACACCTGTTTGGTACTAGTCTTCTGTATGGGAGCAAGGACAACCATTTTAGTGAAGACATCCATAGCCACCATTATGTGTCGATTTCCTCTTCTTGCCTTTGGCAAAGGTCCAAAATTATCAATAGATATGATTTGGCCGGGCCTTTCGGGCACCAATGGTATAGGCTTCTGTCTCATCAGAAATGCATTAGGTTTGATCCTTTGACATAGATCACATGTCTTTAGTGTATCCCTTACAGTTTCTCTCAGTCTCGGCCATACAAATGCTTCTTTCAGCATCGAGACGGTTTTGTCGACTCCCATATGTCCGAACGATCTATGGGCTAACCATACTATTTTCCTCTGTAAAATTGCAGGTACAACAATCCTTAATTTTGTATGGTCAGAGTCTACAAACTTATATAACAATCCATTATAAAACGTGTAGTCTTGAGCTATCTTATCAGCTTCCGTGTACGCTGGTGTTCCTCTTATCAAGCTTCCCTCAAGGAATGATATGAGCATGTTCATCCATGGATCCTCCCGTTGTCTTTGACTAATGCTTCTTAATTCATTAAGAGTACGCTGATCCCTGTCTTCCAACTCTATAGCCATTACTTCCTCTTCTATGGACTCTGGCTGTCTACTTAAGTAGTCTGGAACTATATTTTCTTTTCCTGGGCAGTACTCTATCTTGACATCAAATTGTTGAATGTATAAAGCCCAACGCATCAACCTTTGACTGGATAAATCAGTCTTCATCAAAAAGGTTAAGGCTTTATGATCCGTCCTTAGAATGACCTGAAACCCATATACGATCTTCCGCCAATATTGCAACGCGTGCAATATCGCTAACAGCTCGATCTCGCTGATCGTATAATTTTTCTCGTGTGGTTTCAGTCTCCTACTTGTGAAAGCTAGATAGTTCTTCTTATCAGGGTTTTCCGGGTTCTCCTGATATAGCATTGCCCCTATTCCAACCTGGGATGCGTCTGTTTGAATGATAAATCTCTGATTAAAATCAGGATATCCTAGCTTCACGTAATTTAAGAGCATTTCCTTGGCCTCCACGAATGCTTTTTCTGCTTCCTCCGTCCATTTCCACTTGCCCCCCTTCTTCAGAAGGTCCTGTAGTGGTGCAACAGTTTTGGTGTATGATGGACAATGTCTTGAGAAGAACCCAATCGATCCCAAAAACTGGCGAACGTTCTTCACCTTCAACGGCCTTGGAAAATCCCTTATCGATTCCAATTTGCATGGATTTGGTTTAACACCATCCTTATCAATCACATGCCCTAAAAATGTCACTTGCCTTTGACAAAAATTCGACTTCTTTAAATTTATTTTAAAATTTGCCCTTCTTAAGTCTTCCAATAATTTCTTCAAATTTTCTAAATGTTCCTCAATGTTCTCCGAGGTAAGCAAAATGTCGTCCACGTATCGGATAGTGCAATTTTTCACTTCCTCTGACAGGTTTCGATCAAGCGCTCTTATTAATGCAGATCCTGCAGTCTTTAATCCAAACGGACATCTTCTAAAGCAGTATGTTTGTTGGTCGAACTGAAATCCAGTCAACAAGCTGGTTTTCTCTTCCAGTTCGAGATGATGATACGAAGAAGTCATGTCAATATTTGTGAAAATCTTCTTGCCTTTGAACTTCCTCAGTATTTCTTTTATGGGTGGTGCCGAATCATTTTCTGGTATGATTTTTGCATTTAAATTTCTGGCATCTAAACACACCCTTACTGAGCCATCCGGTTTACTCACAATCACTAATGGACTAACATATGGTGTCGCCATCTTTTCTATAACACCTGCATTCATCATCTCCTGCAGTGTTTTCTTAGTTTGTGGGTAATGTTTTTCCGCAACCGGGTATGGTTTTTGTTTGAACGGTGCCCAATCATTGACTTGGAACGCGTATTTAAAATTTTCAATCTTCCCTGGCTTGGAATCAAATACGTCCCTATAATCCAATAATAATTTCTTTAACTGTTCCTTAATTTCGAGGCTGACTTTAGCTTCCTCCACTTTTCCTGACAGGTTGGTCTCGAACTCATTTTCCACATTATCTTCGAGTTCTAAGTTGAGGACTTCAAATATCCTTTCTATGTCCTTATAATCTTCCTCAATCACTTCTTCCATATGCCATCCCTGTTCTTCTATTTTCGCATCCTGTTCCTGTAGGTTAATGTTTTGTTCATCCACATCCTCTCTTTGAATTCTAATGCAGTTTTGCGCTAGGTCTATGATGACCTTGTTCTCACGGATAAAATCAATACCTAATATGACATTATACGGTAATTGATTTACCAGCAAAAAGCACTGCGAAATTTCAGCGTTACCCATGATCAGATCAATGTATACCTGAAATTTACATGTCAAAGATTTTTCAGGGATAATTCCCTTAATCTTTACACTTGATGTGGGAATCTTTAATACTCGGCCCCTTGTTTCCAATTCATTTAAAAGGGTTTGTGTAATTAGACTTATTGTGGATCCAGTATCAATCAATGCTCTGACCAATAATCCTTCTATCCTAAGCATAATTATAGGTAGTTCTCTTTTAACAGGTGGGATTCCTTCCACATCCTCGTTAATTAGTTCATCTGGTCTAGCTATCCAATTTACAATTTCTACCTCCTCCCAGCTCCTGGTATGTTTCCACTTTTGACAATTTAAATTTGGAGTTTTTTTAATCCTGAGGGCTCCCTTTTCCCTCGTTCTTTAACTGAGCTTGTAGTTCCAAGCTTTGAGCTCCGTCTAGTCGGTCGGGTGATTTCCGGTTCTTGATTGCCTCACTCCAACGGACTTTTTGCCTATCAGGTTCATCTGGTCTTTCGTTCATATAACGAAGACTTTCCTGATATCTTTCTTCTATTTCGGCCCGATATTCATCATCCCTATCGTCTGGCCTTACATTTCTTCTGGGATAATTCTCCCATTTCTTCCTGTTTTCTTGCCTTTGATGGTTATTATTATAGGGTCGGCTTTCTTGTTGCCTATAACCCGTAGTTCTAGGATTTCTTCCTCGATATCCTCCCCTGTAATATGGCTGTATCCTTCTAGGTTCCTGATGCCCATACTCTCGATCTAGTCCTTGAGTATCCGTAATGGTGGACTGATTCCTGGTCGCTGGTTTTTCTCCTGTTTCCTGACTGCTGGCCATGTGTACTTGCTCAGTCTGTCTTTGATGCCGAGGAGTTACGTGCGAAGTCGTCATATCTAACTGACGTAATACACTTTCCACTTCCACAGCACTTCTGGCTTTGGATGAGATTAGCAGCCTCTGAATCTCATACGGAAGCTGTCTTGCAATGGCGGCACACAGGTCGTTCTCCGCCGGAGCAATATCCAGTTCGCGGAATTTACACAGCTGAGCGGTGAAAAATTCCGAGTATTTAGTAGGTGCATTTGTGCTGTACTTCCTAGAGTACAGATCTAGCCTTAAATTCTCTTGGACGTCTGCTGCCCAATATCGTTTTAAAAATGCTTCCCTAAAGCCTTCCACCGTATCAAAAGTGTATCTGAAGCTTCTGAACCAGGTGAGACAATCACCTGCCAACAGCTTTTCAATAGCTCTCAGTCTCCGATCCTGAGGAACCTTCATTTCGTTTAGATACTCTGCCACTTCTTTTAGCCAGTATTTTGGAGTAATAGACATGTTATTACCCGTAAACTTTACTGGTCTGTCCTCATTGGATTTAATAATGTTTATTATCTGGCCATTTGTCTGATTCATGTACGGGGTTGACATCGCCATCGGATATCCTGGGTTCTTATAAGGGCTCTCCCCTCCTAAGTCCCTCTCCGTATCTGTGCCTTGTTCACGAGAATCTACCCATCCTGTCTTTGGAAACTCCTCCTGATTCTCAAATTCTAACTTCCTTTCCCTCCGGGCACTTTCTTCATTAGCCATGAGTTGGATTTCCATTTGACTATTCTTATGTTCAGTCCTCTCTAATCGGGATCTTAATTCATTCTGAATTCTTTCTTGATTCCTTTTAATATCTTCCTCTACCTTTTTGGATTGGAATTTCTCATCCCTGTAACTATCCCTGAATTCATTTAGTTGTTCTTCTACCTCTTTCTTAAAGATCATGACCCTTTGGTCTATAATTTCTGGCTTAATGTCACCTATGGTCTCCAGGCCCTCTCATATCTCCTTTATTTGCTTTTCCACTTCTTTTCGTCCTTTGACCATATCTAATTCAATTCCTTTCAACTTTCCTTCCGTCTTCTTAGACACTTCCGTTAATTCATCTTTGATCAGTTTTACTTCATTATTAGTTTTTCCTACTCGCCCTTCTAATTTTCCGATAGTTTCCTGGACATCATTAATTCCCTGACTTATTTCATCTATCTTATGGTTACTTTCCTTACTTTCGTCCTCTCGTTGTTTTCTTTCACTCTGGAGATGCCCCTCGTATATACCTAATCTTTGATCTATTTTCGTTTCGTATGTCTTCAGATTCTCATCTACCTGCCCGGTAAAACGATCAATCTGATCTTTCATCTCCTGAACATCCTTTAGATTTTGATTTTTCATCTCAGTTACTTCAGTCTGAACTGCACTGATTTTGTTATCGAGGGTCCCTACTTTCTCCTCAACCCCTTCAAATCTATCTCCTAGCTTATTCACGCTTTGTTTTATTTCATCCCGGGATGCCTCACAAATATCGCTGTTAGATTTTATCTGAGCTTCTAACTTTTCCTGCACACCTTGGATCTGGGTTACAAGTTTCTTTTCACAATCATCACCCTTTGTTTCTATGTCAATTAATCTAGTTTCTAAAATTTTAAATTTTTCTTGACATGTAGTTTGGGAATCTACCATATTTGTGTTCATAGTCTTTATTTGGACTTGCAATCCTGAATGAAATCCTTCATTTTCCTTTTTAATTTCACTTAACTTAGTCTCCAACCCCTTATCAAGAATTTTAATTTAGTATCCATTGTATTTTCTATTTCAGCCTTCAGTACTCCATTGTTTTCGTTACTGTTGGCTTTCAGAGACTCTAACGTCTCCGTTTTCATCACTTCCCACTGTTGTTTAATGTTATCCCCATTTTCTGTTTTCAATTTTTCTATCTCAGCCTTCAGTTCCTTATTCATGTTTATACAGTCGGCTTCGATAGCTTCTAATCTAGTTCCCATGGTATCAGTTTTAACTTCGATATCTACTAATTTGGTTCCCATGGTATCAGTTTTAACTTCGATATCTACTAATTTAGTTCCCATATTAGCACTATCAGTTTTTATTGACTCCAAACTTTCATTTATGGATTCGAACACTTCTTTATTTTCAGTCTGTTGCCTATCCAACTTATTCAAACTCTCATTTATGGATTCGAACACTTTGTTATTTTCATCTTTTTGGAGACCCAATGTATTGTCTATTGTTCCCAATTTATTGTTCATGGCCTCCAAAAGCCTTTGCACTTCCTCACTAAATGCCATCTTATGAGAATACAGTGGGCCACTAATGCCACCACACTAGTACATGCTTGAGAGATGATACTCTGAATCAATGTGTCCCAATTTCTTTTAAAATTTTACTTTGGTACGGGTATTCACTTACAACGTACCCTTTTGATACTTTTATTCATTTTCATAAACCTTTATGGAAGTATTTTAAAAATTCAAAATTTCGAAAAACCATTTTTTTTTCAAAAAAATGAAAATTTTGATTTTTCGAGAAAACTCGGGTTTTCCCTAGGAAAACTCAGCCCTGCGTACTGGGCGCCATGTTTAATGTTTGCTAGGGGGTTGTTAATATAATACAGGGCTGCTCGGTATGAGTTTCTAGGGACCCATGCGGTCAGTTAATATTTTACGTTGTAGCTACACCTATCATTACTTTACTTTACATGAAATGACCGTCTTAAGTGTTCCTCTAGTTATTAATCCAGTACATTACTTATATGACCCCCATGTACCCTTGTAGCCAGAAATATGCCAATCACAGTATACCAGCGTAGCTCAATTCGGAAATTTCGGGGCAGCGGTAAGTTCCCCCACTCTGTGACTCACATATTTTGGATTAATTAGAGGATACACTTGCAAAAATAACAACAAAATCAACTCCTATTTTAACACATTTAATTAATAAAATTAATGGCGCTACAAACACTTTAACAATTTAATTACTGACCCATAATCATCTACTTGCTCCAAATGAACAAGGAATCACAAATATAATAAAACAAATATTGTATTCAAACATATGGTTTCCACATAAACCAACAATTCCTACTTAGTCTTACTTCCATAAAGCATCACTATAAGTTTTATATAACTCCGAGCTCTTTTGGCTCCATGCTTTACATAATAATGGTGTCATTCTTGTACACCTCAAATACTATCCTTTATATCTTCTTAATTCTCAAAGACAAATTTATAATTACATTTAAAATCTATGTTAATTATCTAACTCAATATTTTGGGCATGTCCACACATTCAGTTGTTATCATCTCTCTTTATTTCACAAATATATTAAGGTAATCAGGAAATCAATTGTGTACTCCAGAGCGTGAAGATACTTGACACAGTCAAAAAACTATAGTTACTCCCGAAACTTAGTTGTCTTCAATTAACTCGTGGAATCCTACGTCCATCCAATACTACAATAGGGATTATTATTTATCTCTTATATTTTATAAGACCATTATCATATAAGAAACGACGATCTGAACAGGCAAACGAAAATATCAATCTACAAGGACCTCGGTTCAACGCCCGGGTCGTTAACAACTTTAAACCCTCCTGGTGTATTCATTTCTCTTTACAACATCTTACGAGACGGTTTCCGGTCCCTCTCGTTCTAAGAGAGCTAGACCCTTATACTCGGGCGCGATTTATGACACGTAGGGTGACGGCGACTCCCTGTCTAACCCACGTTAATAGCTTATTTCCAAGGCTTTCAAAACAGACCTTCACATTATATTCAGTTCTGGGGAGAGACCGGGCTTTACAGTACCGTACTCATTCAAACAACTATTCTTTGGTTCAAAGACCACTTTCGTAACCTTGGCATTTATTAATTATGAGAGGGTCCTCATTGATTGGGAAGATTAATACACATTCAACGACGAAGAATAAAGGGGCTTTTATCATAAGAAGATTCTGCGTTCGAATCTCTTCACGTGCCTCGGGAACCATTCCCTTACAGAGGACTTATACAAAATGCGATTTAAAGTCGGCCGTGGCCCATATGACATACGCTCAATAATACCATATATTAGCTCCCTTGCAAATACATACACAATGCCTCGTGGATACTACGTCACAAATAGAGGACTTATACAATTATCAATTCACTGCAATCAACTACCCTCCATAAGTAATCTACCAAGTATTTTAACCACTACGCGTTCCTAGCGTGACATTTTAATATTATTGGCGCTCTTTTGCGCTATGGATTATTTTAAGCTGAAATGTCTTCCCAAGAACTGATAAATCTCATTAGTAACAATTCATATTATTTTAATTCTCATATTAATCTTTTCCGTTGCCGATAAATCGCTCCCTTTTTAAGATATTCCCTTGAACATCATATCTTACACATACATTAAGGCTTTAACGCTCTTATGTTCACATCAATTTATTTGATCTTTATTTAATATTTCCATATTTAGTTATTATTATTATCTTTATTCTTTACACAAGCTCAAAAGCTATTTCTTTCATATTTCAACATTACTTTATTTGAATATCTTTCATGATAATCATTGATATTTCGCTTGCTCTTATTACATTTGTTAAATACATTAACATTTTATTCACTTATTTCCTCTACGGGATTTATTCTTTACATAATCATTTATACTTCTCAAATTTCTATTATTGTTCAGACCGCGTTCTTGCTTATTCAGTATTTATTTATTAAAACACATCCCTTTTACTCAAAAACTCCGGTGGATTTGTACACAACCAATCTCTGACACCAAAATAGAATGAAATTCAGTACTCACATGTTATTAAGATCGTCCCATGATCTTTATTCTTGTGCGGTGCTTCATTTTGGGCCCACTTTGAACTTTTTACTCCATATTAAAAGAATTCATCTTATGTATAAACACTTTTTGACATATAATTAAGACACTAAACATTGACGACATTTTTATACACTGATGTGTCCCTTTTGAACACATAATAAACACTAAAAATATTAATTTAACACACAATCTTGATAATTTTTACACTTCACAATTCTTGATCACTAGGCCGTATTTCTGAGCCTATCACACGTGATCTTCTTAATTTCCCGTTTCCAAGGGTGAAATTTATTCGATGTCGGCTTCCTATCCTGCAGAATATGAAAGTCTCGAAACATCTATTGTTCCCTGGAACCCAAATTCTTCTACTCCTATCCTGGATGACCGGCTATTTATCTAGCTTGAACGGCTTCTTTGTAGATCTGTTTGTCGATCCTAGCGAAAGTCTATTCGGATCGAGGTCTCCTCAATGACCTATAGATTTAGTCTATAGCAGCTAGTATTTCTCGAGTCTAGTACTTTTAGAATAGTTCGCCTGCTTTCTGGAGATAATGTTTATAGTCTCCTATCTTCTCTATTTGATCGGTTCTAGCATTCCTACGTTTCTGACATACGTTCCGAACCTTATTCTGTTCTTCCCTTTTTGGGTTCTTTAATTTAAATACCAGTTTATCTTTCTGGTAAGGTACTTCCGTACGTTATGATCTATTTGTTCGTCTAATTAACGACCTATCGCCTTTAAGTCCGACGTTCGCGGCCTGCTCTGACTATATCTTACGAACTTTCACTATAACTTGTATACAGTCGGGCCTAAATCCTGTAACTAGGATTTTCCTACTCTTTCAATACGGCGATACTTTAAATTTCTTCTTGACCACTCCTTATGGAGGCAAGCAAGTCTTTACTACTGCGACACCTATGGCTATCGGATATTACTTCTGCGGTGTAACACAGTATTTCTCCCTCAAGGAGTACTGGTAACTTTCCTCGATGTGACGCAGAGTTACGCCCCAAACGGCTGTCTGAATACTGATGTGCTGTGATGTAGTCTTACGCCCCTCACGGGCTGTCGGAAACTGCGTGCGTAGTAACACCCTCACGGGTTGTCAGAATAACTGCATGTGCTGATGATCCAGCGTCACGTCCCCCTGGACGGATTTGTACTGCGTGATGCGTGATTAAACCCCTCACGGGCTGTTCGAGACTGCATGATTGGCTTGGTGAAGCCCGAAGCTTTATACTATTTTACTACAAAAAAATAAGACTCTAGCCTTTTCTGTGGTCAACTTCTAAAATAATGGTGCCACAAATATAAAAATTATACCTTCCGAAAGCTCGTCTTCTCAATGTCAAATACTCTCATTGCACCTAAGAATCGATCGTGCAATTCGGAGATATTAATTAATTTCTCGTCCTCAAATGTGTGGGTGTTGCATTTCTTTTGCTCTCTCCCCTCCACACAGGCTTCGGTACTTCCCCAATGACGTCGTCTTGCGTTGGCAGTTTTTTTTTCTGCGCAATTATTAAATGGTTTCTCTTTACTGAAAAATCTCTCATTCAAAATGATTCACTGTACTGTACTTGTTTACTCATTATTATACTTGTAAACGGGTTAAATTTAATTATTCCTCTCCTGGCGCATAAGCGGTGTTGTCAATTTCCAGCAACGTCAGCTCGAATTCCGATTCAGGTCTCCTTGTCTAATCGTTGGAAAGTTCCACTCGGTTATTAATACTCGTGACTCGCTCCCTTCAGAATGTCAAGAGGGATGATATCATCCTCTCGAACACCTGGTTCTCGTTAGTTGCACAACCTTATACTGGCCTCCTAGCTTGATCTTTCTTTAAAGTACATTAGAAACTGTACGTTTCTTTGATTTCTTCCTCAAATGCATGGATTCGACCATCCATGGACCTGATGGCACATGGGTTCAATATTCAATCATCTTGCTTAAAAGTGAGTACAAGTGTTCCAGTATCGGTATCAGATATAATATATTACTTGAGTTTATTTGCTCATATGTAGTTCATTCTCGAACTCTCCTTTCATAAGGAGCCATTTTGGTAGCGTGATCCATAGAGGTCACAGAGTAGGATCATATTTTCCACCACTGACAATAACTGAGTTTCTAGTCAGTAACCAGAGAATAAAAGATTTGGCATATCAAGCAATAGTCATACTATTACTGCATGCTAGATACCATGCCAGACGTTTGTACTCAACAAGCCATGACATCAATGGATTGTGCGTCGGAAAGCAACCTTGATACTTGCCTCATCTGTGAACGGAAGGTGGAAGGTGAGTGGTGTCTTCCTGGTTGCGGTCATTCCAGATTGCGTTCACCTCATTAGTAGTCCAGATTGCGGTCACCTTCATTTTAGGGAAGAGCTATGAACATTCCAGCGTCCAGATTGCGATCACTTTTCTTCGGAGAGAGGTCCGGTTGTAACTCTCCTGGGGATTTCCTCACCTTTCACTTCCACCCCTCTTGCCAATGTTGACAGGCGCGGATTCAAGGGGGGGGGGGGTCGCGGGGGTCATACCCCCCCCCCCCCAAACAGAGACCAAATTTTTTTGCAAACTCAAAAAACTTAACACAATAACCAGACAAATAAAACCTAACGAATTTTAACTGAAAAACTTTTTTTTTTCATTTTATTCAATACTGAAAATATCTTTATTGCAATTATTATGTTTTGTTACAACTGTACATGTTTACAACTTCATAGGCTACCTGTTATATAAAAACGATTATTTATATAACAAAATCAACTTGTATTTTTTGTTTAGCAAACCTTGTGATTACCGAATCAATGTTTATAGTGATGTCACGATGAATGTGAAGCAACGCACGAATAGGTATTTGGGGCTTTTTTCGCACCAAACAATTTTGCCGACATCCAAACTGCAAGCTTGGTTGGCAATTTAAGCTGTGACTTTCTCCCGTTGTCGGTACCAACTCGACTTGCCGAAACTGTAACGTGCCTTGACACTTTTCTCGAAGCTCGATGTAAAAGTCGCAAAACACGCCCTTGCAGTTTGTACGAATATTTTTGGTGCGCTAAACGCATCAAATTTCTATCCATGTAGCTTGAAAAAAATTTGGTCTGGCTTTGTACGTTTGTTTATTTTGTGATTTCGATTTTAGTGATACCATTTTTCTTAACAATTTCGATTCTCTGACGACCCCGCCCCCCCCCCCCCCCCCACACACACACACACAAAGCCAAACTCTAGATCCGCGCCTGAATGTTGAGGTACACGTCATGTCTCTTTGGTCCTGATACTCTACATTAGCTGAAACCATAGTGTTCAATGTTTCTGTTTACTAACCGTGTTCTGTATCGTTATGGAGTTTATTGAAACGGAGAAGGGTAAGCCGTGTGTTTTGCTGAATGGTTATAGTTACAGACAATACAGAACGAGTAAACGTGGCGTTATTACATGGCTTTGTTTGAAGGAGAAATCCAACAGTTGCAAGGGGACACAAGCGAGGTGCTGAGATAGAAAAAGTGTACGCAAGTAGGATAAATAAGGCGATTCTGGGACAGGGGCCAATGAGCAAGATGGCCACCGCGCGCAACTACCCTATGTTATTCTTATGGAGGGTCAGTCATAGCTTGGCCATGGGCTAATGGGCAAGATGGCCGCCACACCCTGTGACCGTGAATGACGTTACAGGGAGAGTTCGACCGTGCAGTTGCTAAATTGAATATTTATTATTGTTTGCTCTCAGAGAGAATATAATTATATAATTGTGTTATTTCCACAGTTGGCAAAGGACATTTATTTATGAGTAGGTTGGCAGCAGTGACCTAGAGACAGAGAGTGAAGTTGCCATCATGGCTGAATGTGTTTGTGTTTCGGAGCATCAGCTCCTTCGCATATCAAGTGTTGTGTCTTTGTAACATGTACATTTTTGTAAATACAGTCCACTAGAGTTAATTCGACATTTTCATTTATCCCCTGATGTTTCATCTGGGGCACGTATGTCGCAGACAGACATATGTTTTGGTCCAACACGGGCAGGATTCCCGCTATGTCAACTGACGCCATGTGGTCTCGACAAACGCTAAAACTGCTGTATTTAAGTGAACCAGTGCGAAATACGTATGTAGAGACAATACTAGTACATTATTGTGAACAATGCAGGTGCAATTGCAATTTATTTATCAATGTTTGTGAGTTTGATCTAACTTATTTTGAAAAGTGAGCATAGTGGCTGCCATACGAAGCCACGATTGTGCTTTGGCTTCGTGTCGCCTCGGCTAGCATCGGCAAGCTTCGATACACGTGCTTGATGGCAGGGCCAGCAGGCAGCGCTCGCCAGCCTACTTGATCCATGTTTACAACGCAGCTGTTGTATTACAAATTTACTACGTATTTGAATAAGTTAATACATGCAGCGGGACTTGCAAAATTAATCATGATGAATTGTATATTCGTAAAAGCATATCCAGTATTGTGAACGTTTCGGTATGCAGTTGAAAGCATCAATGGACGCATGTTTGAGGCCATCCGTGAGTTCTCGCGAGTTCCATTCAGTAGTGCAGCCTTCGATTCCTGACGGACACAGTTCCATTCAGCAGTGCAGCCTTCGATTCCTGACGGACACAGTTCCATTCAGTAGTGCAGCCTTCGATTCCTGACGGACACAGTTCCATTCAGTCAGTAGTGCAGCCTTCGATTCCTGACGGACACAGTTCCATTTAGCAGTGCAGCCTTCGATTCCTGACGGACGCAGTTCCATTCAGCAGTGCAGCCTTCGATTCCTGACGGACGCAGTTCCATTCAGCAGTGCAGCCTTCGATTACTGACGGACGCAGTTCCATTCAGCGGTGCAGCCTTCGATTCCTGATGGACGCAGTTCCATTCAGCGGTGCAGCCTTCGATTCCTGACAGACGCAGTTCCATTCAGACGTCCTGACTTCGATATCCGACCGTTGGGTGACGACGCAGACTGAAAGAACCTCTACACCAGATAAGTTAACAAAGGCATTTCATAGCAATTCCTTCCCATACTCAGCAATCCTTCCTGTGCATGAACCATTTTAAGCATGTCTACTGAACGTGAGATAAAGTCACTGACCAAGCGCAGAGGTGTTCTCCGAGCATCCCTCACGAGACTCCATACCCAAATTAATGAATTTAATAATGAGACTCCTGCTGAAGTATTAAATGTGAAGAATGAACGTTTATTAGCTCTATTACCAGAATTTAATGAAATTCAAAGCAAATTGGAGGATTTGGATGACAAAAATCCTCATGAGCAGATCCGGTGTGAATTCGAAGATGATTATGATGAACTTAGGGCTAAGCTACAACAGTTACTAAATACCCATTGCACACATGCCTCATCTGTCTCTAGCAATACAGGTTCGTACAGTTTGCCCAAGATACGGTTACCAGAATTTTCAGGTGATGTTACACAATTCATGCATTTCCATGACCTGTTTGATTCATTAATACTGAAGAATCAGTCTTTGGGTAATGTTGAAAGGTTCCATTACTTAATGTCAGCACTGCGTGGCAATGCTCATCAACTCATTCAAAACATTCCTCTTACTGCAGATAACTTTGAGCTAGCTTGGGAAACGGTCTGCAAGCGATACCGCAATTCAAAGGTAATAGTAAATGCACATATCCAATTACTGTTATCTCCAGATATCGTCCAAAGGGAATCATCTTCTAGTCTACGCACACTTTTGAATCAAGTACAGTCCAATTTAAAGGCTGTTGAGTCTTTGAATTTGAATATTCCCCTACATGAAATCATAATAGGTCAAATCATACTTGACAAGTTAGTTACCTGAAGCCACACGTAAGCAATGGGAAATGAGCAACAAATCCAAGGAACTATCTACACTTACGGAGTTGTTAGAATATCTTGAAAGGCGGGCTCAAACCCTTGAATTAATTGATTTTTCACCTACTAAGGGTCACAGTGATAAGATCAGCAGATTGTCTCAAGATAAAACTTCTAAGCATGGTTTCAAGCATGAGAAACAACCATTTACAAGTAGTTCATACATTGCAATTAACAATAATTGTGAAGCCTGTAAGGGGCAACATCCAATCTTCAGATGTGATAAATTTTTAGGTTATGATGTTAATCGTAGATACAACCTAGTTAAGCAGCATAAGCTTTGCTACAACTGTTTGCATGAATCACACGCTATAAGTTCTTGTCCTTCGAAGTCAACATGCAAAACTTGCAACGGTCGTCACAACTCACTGTTGCATTTTGATTCTGGGAATCAGCAATTCAATGCCAACTCGTCTAAACAGTCTCAGCAAGGAGCTATCAGCAGATGCTCAAACCCCGAGTCAAACCAGGCTCACAATGCTCAAGTTCGTGGTAACTCCTCCAGTTATTGCACTATGAAACTCAAACCACAAACTCAAGTTCTACTTTCTACAGCAATAGTAAAGGTCAAGGATAGTGCTGGTAGGCTACACTTAGCTCGTTGCTTATTGGATAGTGGCAGTCAAAGCAATTTTGTAACCGAGAGTTTGGTTCAAAATTTGGGCTTAAGAAAGGTCAAGAATCTCACACCCATCGAAGGTATTTCTCAGTCCATGTCTGAAGCCAAGTATAGTGTGAGCGTTGAAGTGCAATCTTCCATAAGCAACACACGTCACAATGTTGAATGTCTGATCCTATCCAAAATTACAAGCGACATGCCTAGTCAGCAGGTACCCTATGAAGAGTGGGAGCTCCCTAATGATATTCAGTTAGCAGATCCGAGATTTTATGCCCCAGCCAAGATAGACATGCTTCTCGGTGCTGATGTATTCTTTAGAATTCTACAGAGGGGACACAGGACGAGACCAGGGAAGTTTCCAGTACTACAAAACACAGATTTTGGATGGATTGTGTCAGGTTCATATGAATCCACCTCGAGAAATAGAAACAATGCAGCAGGAACGTTTTTCCTTCGTAATGATGTTCACCTTCATAACCAAGTACAACGATTTTGGGAGATCGAAGAACTTCACGAGCCAGTCAAGTCGCAAGAAGAGATTGAATGTGAACAGCATTTTTCTGATCATGTGACACGAGATGCATCTGGGAAATACATAGTCAGACTACCATTTAAGCAGGATCTAAGTATATTAGGCAATTCTTTACAAACAGCAACTAGCAGATTTCAATACCTTGAGCGTAGACTTAACAATGATACGCAACTGAAGGTAGATTATGACCAGTTTCTCACTGAATACCAGGAACTAGGTCACATGGATATTGTTAATTCTAGTATGGCAACATCGGTAGCATACTACATGCCGCACCATCCGGTATTCAAGAAATCCAGCACTACTACAAAAACTAGAGTTGTCTTCGACGCTTCTTGTAAATCGAGGTCAGGAAAGTCACTTAATGATATTTTAATGACGGGTCCTACTATTCAACAAGATTTATGTTCGATTGTCGCTAGATTTAGAACTCACGCCATAGGCTTTACAGCTGACATCGAGAAGATGTACAGACAAGTTAAGGTTGATTCCAGAGACAGCAGCCTTCAACGCATCCTTTGGAGAGCTTCTCCTAATGAGCCTATCAAGCAGTACCAACTTCAGACGGTCACATATGGCACATCATCAGCTCCATTTCTAGCAATAAGATGTTTAAGGCAATTGGCATATGATGAGGGACAACAGTATCCGCAGGCAGCATCTGTCCTTCTTCGTGATTTTTATGTAGACGACTGCATTTCAGGAACAAGTAAGGTTGACAATGCATTACTCCTACAACGTGAACTGATCCAATTGTTATCCAAGGGAGGCTTCAAGCTCCGCAAGTGGTGCTCTAACCATCCAGCATTGTTAGAGGCGGTTCCAAAAGACTGCAGAGAAACGCAGCTTCCCCTTCAGATTGATTCTGGAGAAAATATAAAGACTTTAGGTCTACTTTGGCATCCAGCGACAGACAAACTACAGATATCCAGTGGTGTGCAGAAAGAACAAGGAAGTGGATCTCCAGAGACCAAACGCAAGGTGTTATCGATTGTGTCGTCAGTTTATGACCCTATTGGGCTAATCAGTCCTATTGTCATCGCATTCAAGATGTTTCTGCAGCAACTATGGCAAGAGAAGATAGGATGGGATGATGAACTTCCAACGGAACTTCTTACAAGATGGCGTACTCTGCATTCTCAAGTACCCTTGATTGACAATATATATATTAACAGATTTGTGCTTCAAGAAAATTGTACTCAGGTGCAGTTGCATGGCTTCGCTGATGCATCCTTGAAGGGCTACGGTGCATGTTTATTCCTACGCTCGTCAACAGATCAAGGTCACGTAATAACACATTTCCTGTGCTCCAAGTCCAGAGTGGCTCCACTGAAACAGATCACGCTACCCAGACTAGAGTTGTGTGCAGCAGTACTATTGTCACACGTGGTTAAAAAGATGTGTCATGTTCTCAATATTGAATTCCATAGTATTCATCTGTGGACAGACTCAAAGATTGTTCTCGCATGGTTAGCAGGTGAACCGTCAAAATGGAAAACTTTTGTTGCGCACCGTGTGGCTGAAGTGCAAGGCAATACTTCAGTCAAGGATTGGAAGCACGTAGCATCAGCAGACAATCCTGCAGATCTAATTTCTCGAGGAACTGATCCTACAAACCTTTTAAATAATCATCTTTGGTGGCATGGCCCTGAATGGCTACAGTGTTCGGAACGGAACTGGCCCACTTCCAGTGAACAACCTGAATCAGAGATTCCTGAGCAACGCAAGATAGTGCTTAGTTGTTCAGTCCACTCTAATCCTGCAGACGTGCTCACAAGATTTTCTTCCCATCTCAAGCTACAAAGAGTGCTAGCATACTGTTTAAGATTCGTGCACAACACTAAACACAAACCTTCAGAACGGAAACATGGTCCATTAACAATAGAAGAGTTGCAGCAAACCAACATGACATGTGTTAGACTAGTCCAGTCAATAGCATTCCGCGAGGAAATAGCTGATCTTTTGAAACACAATGCAGTGTCAAGACGTAGCAAACTTCAAAGTTTAGTACCATTTTTAGACAAGGATCAAATCTTGAGAGTTGGAGGAAGACTAGAGAACTCCAATCAAGACTACGATTTCAAACATCAGATGATTTTGCCCCCTAAACATCAGTTTACTGATTTAATAATCAAGAGGGAACATGAAAGACTCCAACATTCAGGAAACCAGTTGACTTTAGCATCCATCAGACAGTGCTACTGGATCATCAATGGAAAGTCGGTGGTTCGAAGAGTTATTAACACTTGTACAAAATGCTTCAGGTTCAAAGCCAAAACTACACAGCAAGTAATGGGACAGTTGCCCTCAGTTCGTGTGTCTCAAGCAAGACCATTCCGCAACACCGGCACAGACTTCACGGGCCCTTTCTACTTGAAGATCGGCAATCCACGTAGCAAGACCATTGTCAAGAGTTACATATGCATTTTCATATGTATGTGCACCAAGGCCATTCATTTAGAAATAGTTTCCGACCTAACCATTCAAGATTTCCTCGCAGCACTCAGGAGATTCATCGCAAGAAGAGGATTATGCAGCAACATGTACTCCGACAATGGTGCAAATTTCCAAGGTGCTAGTAGAGAGCTCAAGGAGCTCAAGAAATTGTTCACTCAGGAATGGACTAGAGAGGAGATCAGTAACTTCGCCAGTAGTTGTGGAGTTAAGTGGCATTTCATACTGTGCCCGTTTAGACCGGAGTCCGCACGACCACATATGCATTTTACCAATAATCAGTCAGCACGAGAGTCAAAATATCCCGGAGCGCCAGATGGGTTAAAGCAAATCGCAAAAACGACATCAAATTTATAAAAAATGCTTTACTGATTTTTGGCTCAATGCAACAATAAGGATAGAAGGAGATTCAATTGGGTGAAACACATCTGGTAAAATTATCTCAGTTTATTTAAAGTTAAAATCTGACTGCAAAAATGCTTAAAGCAGCATCACTCCACGTGTGGCGATCCACACTCTTATTTACACACAATATACAGAAATCTTCCAAACACATTTGACAATCTTTTGGAAACACAAGTCCGATTAATAGTCCTGTGGACTGTGTTCCAAAATTATTAATATTTAATTCCAGTTAAAAATTAATTGTCCATACTGGAAATAACGTTGATCACTGTTTGACTATTTACATGATATTAACACTCGTAGAATAAATGTTTATAGAATTTCTTAAACTTTCATTTGTTTTCCAGTTTTCAAAAATATATCGTTGAAAATATTATCATCATCGAAGAAACACAAATTATTAACACATATTAATAACATCTGAAAAGTATTTGACCATTGAGCATAGCATCGAAGAACTGTGCGAAGCACAACAACAATTAATCGTTCTTCTGACATTAAACATTCGAGAAGTGACTCGATTATGAACTTTAAGTTCCAAACAAAATATATGATTTCTGAATCATCAACTAGATCAATAAATGGTTGAACCATTCAACTATTAGATTTTCCACTTGCAATCATTATGAAAATATTTATATTCATGGCCATTCTTAGCAATTTTTACAACTTGCAATTCTTCGACAGAATGCGGAAATTAGAATTGTAGTTTTATAATGAATTCATTTAGTTCATGGCACTAGGATTGAAAATATCCTTCAAATTATTCGTGGTTAAAGAATTATTTTTAATTGGCAGTGGCCCATTCTATTATTTGTGTAAGAACACAATATTACAACAACAACAACGGCAAAGGTCTTCCTCTGAAGAAGAATAAACTACTATCATGACAAATCCGGGTTCTAGCAAAATCAAAGTCTAAATGGAATTCGTAAATAAGGTTGAAATAAGAACTGATGGTTTTAAAGAAATAACCTTCGGGTCATTCATCCGACGAAATGTGTGGCTCCAATACTCCTACTATAAACCTGAGCCATCGAACCTGCTATTTGATTGATGCTCGAAAAAACCTTCATTCCTGCGACTTAACATGCGCACCTGGGAATGGCATTTCAACTACTCCACACACATAAATTATCTTCCCAAAATTTATACAATAAATCAAGCCTCTGCTTGTTATCAACACTGGAAGATTAATAAACTTACAAGTTTATTTTATTTTACCATTCAGTTCAACCCGTGAATTTACCATACATGTGAAAATCTTTATTTCACTTTCGAGTGTATTTACGTCATGATTTTATATAAATACAAAAATATCCTATTTGATACAAATATCATTTGCTTCCCGTTTCATGCCTCTCCGTGTTATCTGAAACATATACTTTGCTCATTGCAAATATCAACTGTTCAACCAGAACTGATATGTTGGTTGAATGCGGGCTTGCGCTAACCACTCTCCTTCGGAAAATCTCCTGTTCCAAACTAGAAATGTTTAAACTACTTCATAGGCTCTTTCTCAATACATATGATTATTAGAAAATATAATATCCAAGAATTATTTAGAAAAATTATGAAAATTATTATTATTATTATTAGTGGATTATTATTATTATTATTATTATTTGTTAGATGTTTAATTATCATCTCATTATGTGAGAATCCACATGTTCGAACCTTCGAATATGGAAAAAATATCCATTCCTCAACAAAAATAAATTTAACTTTTACAGTTACATCGGCTGATTACCGTGATTTCCCAAAAATATGAAATATTCAAATAAATGCTCGAAATGCTCGGTCATCGATCCTAAACTGTTCTGAGTGCTGAAAATGCTCAGAATAACTCTAACAAGTCTTGCGTAAATCATTACAAGCTTTAAATACGACGAAAAAAATGTGTTGGTCATCTGCAGAAAAATAGTTTGTTCCAATTAGCTAGGCATAATATAATTCAAATGTGGCTTACATTTCTTGATGGTCTTGAAGTGTAGTAAACCTGGTCTATACCAGATTTATCCATAGACATGCCCTATCGGACAAGCACGTATAATCCTTGTATCGGCCGCCATTGTAGACCCACAAATCGTCTAGTCAGACATAGTGGTAGTATCTTTCGACGTTTGAATAAACTGTGGTTCCATTTTAATATGAGCTTCTATTAAAGCCATAACAGTTTGTTTGAATAGGGTCAGATCTAAGTGATCTCTTCTTAAATATGTCAGTTGTAACATAACTCACTGTAATCTCATCAGTACAAGAAAAACGTTGACAGTCTAAGCAGTTAACGGCTGTTCTGAAGATCGTTCCCTGGGCATGGTTTATTAATATCACCATCTGCCATGCGCTAGACAACTTGCAGTTTCCCTTGCGTAGACTAATGAACGCTACCGTTATAGACTATTCTTCAATGTACTGACAGATCGAAGTGGTTAACTAGTTACAAAAATGAAAACTGACTTGAAATGGATTTAAACATCCAAGTATTAAGTTACTATTGGACTGTGACAAAATACTATTTCCTAGACAAAGTCTAGCATATGTCCTTTTGGAAATATAAATATTTCCACCAATGTCTGTAGAAATCAATCACCTCAGTGATTCTCCTCACCAGAAACTTACTAAGTTCCAACTCGTTTGCGCAGCACTTCTCGTGACTATCACGATTTGAAAAGAACTTCTGCGTAGATACGGCAACCATGTGCCTTGGCTCAGCGTAGACGCAACTTGCTTGCCAAGTGCTTGTGTTGAAGTGAGCTGACAGTGCCTCCTCCAGCTGGCTTTTATTCAAAACGGTCAGGGTCACGCGTCATCGCCTGATATCTAGAAATCCTCATATCTCTTGAATCCCTGGTCCGATTTACTTGATACTAATTGCATTCTCTTTCATTTGGCCGTGCCAGTAATCTGATCCCAGTCTCAAGTCTCTACTCCGTAGTTAACTATTTAATCAATAAATAGCCTCCACCTCTGCTGTTACTCGCTACGTCACTTGACATCCAACTATCGGTAAAATCCTTCGAAATGCTTCGAGAAGCAATGTAGCGCGATATTCAAATATCTGAACTTTCAAAAGCGGCTACAGCCTTTCCCTTGATATCTAGGTGTCTGATACTTGGAATACCCATTCCTAGAGTTGGGCACATCCACCCCACACCTAGCAAAAAAATAAAAATTGAAAAATTTTTATTTTTCCTATCTACACATTAAATCATCTGGTTCTTGAATAATAGATCTTCAAATTCGATGCATTATAAGTTCCCACGATGTTACCAGTTCGTGTATTGGCTACTTCATAGCTTCCATTATTGTTTACTTCCACAATATTCAAAATCTTTAATTTCACCAGGCTTAATGTCAAAAATATCGTGATACTCTTCCAAAATCTTCCCTAGCTCTGGGGACTCCTTCTCAGTGTAGACTTCTCTTCCTTCAGCTTCATGAAAAATCAGAGACCATTGAACATCTCCCTCGATGTCTTCCTCTTCTTTTCCCTCGAAGTTAATCTCTTCGGTATTCTTGAATTTGATCGTCTCTGTCTTCATATCTATCACTGCTTGATATTTCTGAATGAAATCTGCTCCCAATATCATGTCAAAAGCCATGTCCTTCATTACAACAAACACATGTCGGAAATCATGTCCTCCAATCGTAATACATGAGTATAATTGTGTTTTACACAGAGATATTTTATTGGGTATTATTCCTTGGATCTTAATTCCTGATACTGGAATTTCTTCTAAATTCTCTTTGAGCTTCCACAGAATATAAAGCTTCTCACTCACCAGACAAAGCATAGCCCCAGTATCGATCAAAGTATCGACAGGCATACCGAATACTTCGCATGATATGATTGGCATTCTAATTCTGGTACCCATTTCTTTTCGTTCGTCATTCTGTTGAATTAAGTCATCATCCTCTGCTTGCCATTTAATAATTCTGGAAGTGAAAGTATTCAAAATTCTATCTTCTACTGTGAATTCGAAGTTTTTTTTTCATTACCATTCCCCCGGGATTGTTGTGTTCCCGATGGACCTGGTTCGTTGGGCCTCTGCTCCACAAATTGCAAGTTATCTTGGTGTCTTGCTTCCAAATTTTTCCTCGTCTCCTTGTTAAACTCTTCATTGGACTGACGAGTATCTACATTCCCTCTGTTGTTGTAGTTATTTCTACCATAGGATCTTCTTTCCTGGTACCTTCCTTGAGTATCTCGTGGTCTTCTCCATCGAGTATTGTATCGATTACCACCATCCGGTCTCGCATATGGCTTGTAACTGTATCTGTTACTGTATTGGTTCCATCCTCTCTTATTCGGATCTTCCCTCGGCGATTTCTCTTCTCGCTCCTCTCGAATCTCTCGAGGTGTCTGAGAATAACCGTCAGCCATAACAGCGTACACAGCGTTGTTACTCTTTGCTCCCTTCTGATGGAAGAATTGAGCGTTTCTATGATCCAGCTTCTGTAATACTTCATCAAATTGTTCCATATTATAGATATCAGCAGCGATCAAAGTCCTCTGGACGTCTGCTGGAAATTTACGTATCAATGCAGTAATCAACTCGTTATCTGGCATCGGCGGATCTAAATGTTGGAGTTTAGACAGCTGTCCAGAAAAGTACGTAGAGTATCGAGTAGGTTGTGACGTCGAGAATCTCTTCGAATATAACTCTGCTCTGACTTGCTGTTGGGTTTCAGGGGACCAAAACTTCTTCAATAGCCCACGAGAAAACTCCTCAAAAGTGGTTAGAGTGGATCTAAATGCTCTAAACCACAAAAGTGCAGGACCTTCCAAGAACTTCCCTATCACTCGGATCTGTCTTTCTTTAGGGATCTTAGAATCTTTCAGGTAATCACCTGCTTCTCTCAAAAATTCCACGGGTGTTACAGAATCTCGCCCTGAAAATTTAGAAGGCTTGTCTTCTATATTCTTAAATACAGTTATGGGGTTGGATTGAAATACTGTCCTGACCTCATCCTGTCTTTCAGTCTCTCTAGCTGCTCCTAGATTTATCTGTATCTGTTCCTTTCCGCGTACATTTGGCATTTTTAACAGATGATCAGACTGTTTCTCATCCTTTATTTGACTTTTCATAGCCTCAAGTTCCTTCTGGTTTTCTTCTGCCATCTTCTTAATTGCTTCAGTCTCTTTACAATTGTCCTTAACATCAATGGATATCTGGTTCATAACAGCCTCATGACTTTTCAATGACCCTGTCATATCTGATATGTCCTTCTGAGTTGCTTGGATATCTTTGGCAATTACTTCAATATGGGATGACAAAGATTCCCTAATCTCCTTGATTCCCTCTTGATTCTCCAGCTTGAGTGTGTCTTTAATTTCATTGACAACTGTGGTTTTGATTTCAGTTTGCAATTCACTAATCACACCTTCTCTTATTTCTCCCATGACAAGTTCTTTGAATTGTTCCGTTAAACGTTGAACAACTAGAATTCCCATCTCGTTACTCTCCTTCTTCACTCTGACTTCCAGGTTGACCATGTCTTCACCAACTTTCCTAAGACCATGTTCTATCCTATCAGCTAAGCTTTGGGATCGAAGATCGGCATCGCGAAATTTATCGTCCATTAAACTTGCGTTAGTAGCTAATGAAGTTTCGAGCTCATGTGTTTTGTCGCATAATTTATTCATTTTACTTTCAAGTGTCATTTTCAAAATTTCAGAATTCTCTTTAAATTTACTTTCCATTGAATTAAATTTACTATTTAAATTTTCCTTTAAGTTATATTTTAACCTGCTCTCTAACAAATCGGAATTTTCTTTGAGTTTATCCTCTAAACTTTCTTTTAAATTACCTTTTAACCTGCTTTCTAAAGAATCAGAATTTTCTTTAAGTTTATTTTCCAAAGAATCAGAATTTTCTTTAAGTTTATTTTCCAAAGAATCAGAATTTTCTTTAAGTTTTTCATCTAAACTTTCTTTCAAATTATCAGAATTTTCTTTAAGTTTACTTTCTAAAGAATCAGAATTTTCTTTAAGTTTCTTTTCTAAAGCCTCTGTATTTTCTTTCATAATAGCGGCTACACGCCGTCCAGCCTGTTTTGAACTCTCCTCCAAACTCCTCATCATCCTCATCATTTCTTCCATAATTTTCAATTATTATTCAAACTTAGGGGTATACAACAGTGGCAAACACAAGCTTATAACTAGAACAAGAAATATGAATAGCTAATTGGAACACTATAATAAAATGAGATTTGTCCTAATGTCGACGTGATGGAAAAACAAAATTCTCTACTTTTACGAATTACTTTTACCACAATATCACAAGAAAATATGCAAGTACTCAAATATCCTCCACCTGGATGCTAATAATGTGTATGTCCAGTCATCGAACGTTTACTACTGAATTTACTTGACGCCCTAATGGTTAAGCCATTATCAAAAATAATCAAACCCATTCTAATTATTAACCAAGTTAAATTTTTAATTTTCCCCACTAATTGGGTTTCCTACTAATTTATTCATCCAAACCAGACATCTCTCAACTCCCAAAATATTTCTATAAAAATTATCACAATTTCAAATCGGCATGCGATTGACCATGTCTAAATCGGGACCCACGTTCGAAGCCATTTCTCTCTCTATCTTATTTTATGTGCCCGTTTAGACCGGAGTCCGCACGACCACATATGCATTTTACCAATAATCAGTCAGCACGAGAGTCAAAATATCCCGGAGCGCCAGATGGGTTAAAGCAAATCGCAAAAACGACATCAAATTTATAAAAATTGCTTTACTGATTTTTGGCTCAATGCAACAATAAGGATAGAAGGAGATTCAATTGGGTGAAACACATCTGGTAAAATTATCTCAGTTTATTTAAAGTTAAAATCTGACTGCAAAAATGCTTAAAGCAGCATCACTCCACGTGTGGCGATCCACACTCTTATTTACACACAATATACAGAAATCTTCCAAACACATTTGACAATCTTTTGGAAACACAAGTCCGATTAATAGTCCTGTGGACTGTGTTCCAAAATTATTAATATTTAATTCCAGTTCAAAATTAATTGTCCATACTGGAAATAACGTTGATCACTGTTTGACTATTTACATGATATTAACACTCGTAGAATAAATGTTTATAGAATTTCTTAAACTTTCATTTGTTTTCCAGTTTTCAAAAATATATCGTTGAAAATATTATCATCATCGAAGCAACACAAATTATTAACACATATTAATAACATCTGAAAAGTATTTGACCATTGAGCATAGCATCGAAGAACTGTGCGAAGCACAACAACAATTAATCGTTCTTCTGACATTAAACATTCGAGAAGTGACTCGATTATGAACTTTAAGTTCCAAACAAAATATATGATTTCTGAATCATCAACTAGATCAATAAATGGTTGAACCATTCAACTATTAGATTTTCCACTTGGAATCATTATGAAAATATTTATATTCATGGCCATTCTTAGCAATTTTTACAACTTGCAATTCTTCGACAGAATGCGGAAATTAGAATTGTAGTTTTATAATGAATTCATTTAGTTCATGGCACTAGGATTGAAAATATCCTTCAAATTATTCGTGGTTAAAGAATTATTTTTAATTGGCAGTGGCCCATTCTATTATTTGTGTAAGAACACAATATTACAACAACAACAACGGCAAAGGTCTTCCTCTGAAGAAGAATAAACTACTATCATGACAAATCCGGGTTCTAGGAAAATCAAAGTCTAAATGGAATTCGTAAATAAGGTTGAAATAAGAACTGATGGTTTTAAAGAAATAACCTTCGGGTCATTCATCCGACGAAATGTGTGGCTCCAATACTCCTACTATAAACCTGAGCCATCGAACCTGCTATTTGATTGATGCTCGAAAAAACCTTCATTCCTGCGACTTAACATGCGCACCTGGGAATGGCATTTCAACTACTCCACACACATAAATTATCTTCCCAAAATTTATACAATAAATCAAGCCTCTGCTTGTTATCAACACTGGAAGATTAATAAACTTACAAGTTTATTTTATTTTACCATTCAGTTCAACCCGTGAATTTACCATACATGTGAAAATCTTTATTTCACTTTCGAGTGTATTTACGTCATGATTTTATATAAATACAAAAATATCCTATTTGATACAAATATCATTTGCTTCCCGTTTCATGCCTCTCCGTGTTATCTGAAACATATACTTTGCTCATTGCAAATATCAACTGTTCAACCAGAACTGATATGTTGGTTGAATGCGGGCTTGCGCTAACCACTCTCCTTCGGAAAATCTCCTGTTCCAAACTAGAAATGTTTAAACTACTTCATAGGCTCTTTCTCAATACATATGATTATTAGAAAATATAATATCCAAGAATTATTTAGAAAAATTATGAAAATTATTATTATTATTATTAGTGGATTATTATTATTATTATTATTTGTTAGATGTTTAATTATCATCTCATTATGTGAGAATCCACATGTTCGAACCTTCGAATACGGAAAAAATATCCATTCCTCAACAAAAATAAATTTAACTTTTACAGTTACATCGGCTGATTACCGTGATTTCCCAAAAATATGAAATATTCAAATAAATGCTCGAAATGCTCGGTCATCGATCCTAAACTGTTCTGAGTGCTGAAAATGCTCAGAATAACTCTAACAAGTCTTGCGTAAATCATTACAAGCTTTAAATACGACGAAAAAAATGTGTTGGTCATCTGCAGAAAAATAGTTTGTTCCAATTAGCTAGGCATAATATAATTCAAATGTGGCTTACATTTCTTGATGGTCTTGAAGTGTAGTAAACCTGGTCTATACCAGATTTATCCATAGACATGCCCTATCGGACAAGCACGTATAATCCTTGTATCGGCCGCCATTGTAGACCCACAAATCGTCTAGTCAGACATAGTGGTAGTATCTTTCGACGTTTGAATAAACTGTGGTTCCATTTTAATATGAGCTTCTATTAAAGCCATAACAGTTTGTTTGAATAGGGTCAGATCTAAGTGATCTCTTCTTAAATATGTCAGTTGTAACATAACTCACTGTAATCTCATCAGTACAAGAAAAACGTTGACAGTCTAAGCAGTTAACGGCTGTTCTGAAGATCGTTCCCTGGGCATGGTTTATTAATATCACCATCTGCTATGCGCTAGACAACTTGCAGTTTCCCTTGCGTAGACTAATGAACGCTACCGTTATAGACTAGTCTTCAATGTACTGACAGATCGAAGTGGTTAACTAGTTACAAAAATGAAAACTGACTTGAAATGGATTTAAACATCCAAGTATTAAGTTACTATTGGACTGTGACAAAATACTATTTCCTAGACAAAGTCTAGCATATGTCCTTTTGGAAATATAAATATTTCCACCAATGTCTGTAGAAATCAATCACCTCAGTGATTCTCCTCACCAGAAACTTACTAAGTTCCAACTCGTTTGCGCAGCACTTCTCGTGACTATCACGATTTGAAAAGAACTTCTGCGTAGATACGGCAACCATGTGCCTTGGCTCAGCGTAGACGCAACTTGCTTGCCAAGTGCTTGTGTTGAAGTGAGCTGACAGTGCCTCCTCCAGCTGGCTTTTATTCAAAACGGTCAGGGTCACGCGTCATCGCCTGATATCTAGAAATCCTCATATCTCTTGAATCCCTGGTCCGATTTACTTGATACTAATTGCATTCTCTTTCATTTGGCCGTGCCAGTAATCTGATCCCAGTCTCAAGTCTCTACTCCGTAGTTAACTATTTAATCAATAAATAGCCTCCAACTCTGCTGTTACTCGCTACGTCACTTGACATCCAACTATCGGTAAAATCCTTCGAAATGCTTCGAGAAGCAATGTAGCGCGATATTCAAATATCTGAACTTTCAAAAGCGGCTACAGCCTTTCCCTTGATATCTAGGTGTCTGAAACTTGGAATACCCATTCCTAGAGTTGGGCACAATACCTCCTCATGCCCCTAATTTTGGAGGGCTTTGGGAGGCCGGAGTAAAATCCCTCAAACATCATCTAAGAAGAGTTCTCGGAACACTTCATTTCACATATGAAGAATTGGCTACATTAACTGCGCAAATTGAGGCTTGCTTAAACTCACGTCCCCTTCTAACCCTGTCAAATGATCCTTCAGATGCATCTACCTTGACACCAGGTCACTTCCTTATAGTCGAACCCCTCACTACTCTTCCCGAACCTGATTTAACATTATGTAAACGGCCTTTGTTAACTAGATATAAGGTTCTGCAACAAAGACTCCAATCCTTTTGGAAGAGATGGTCATTAGATTACCTCACCCATCTGCAACAGCGCAGCAAATGGACGACCTCCTCCAGCAACGTATCACCAGGTACTGTGGTGCTAATACGGGAAGACAATGTTCCCACACTCCAGTGGCCCCTTGGTGTTATCACTGAAGTGCATGGTGGTAAAGACAATGTGGTAAGAGTGGTTTCAGTAAAGTGCAACAGTGGTATTTTTAAACGACCAGTTTCCAAGGTAGCTCCGCTACCAATTGAGCAGACACATAATTTTGACTGTTCAGTTAATATGTCAGTGTTTTAAGTTAGTAAATATTTTAGTGTTTCATGTCCTTGTCATTGGAACATTTCAGATTATTGAAATCCATGTATTTCAAGGTGGGGATTATGTTTGCTCTCAGAGAGAATATAATTATATAATTGTGTTATTTCCACAGTTGGCAAAGGACATTTATTTATGAGTAGGTTGGCAGCAGTGACCTAGAGACAGAGAGTGAAGTTGCCATCATGGCTGAATGTGTTTGTGTTTCGGAGCATCAGCTCCTTCGCATATCAAGTGTTGTGTCTTTGTAACATGTACATTTTTGTAAATACAGTCCACTAGAGTTAATTCGACATTTTCATTTATCCCCTGATGTTTCATCTGGGGCACGTATGTCGCAGACAATTATTATTATTATTATTATTATTATTATTTTTATTATTATTATTATTATATTTTATTATTATTATTATTATTATTATAATTATTATTAGGTAATTATTGATTGATCATGTACCATTAAGACCAGCCTTATATTGTCCACTTTATGGTTAAGTGGCTATCATTCTTGGATGTCACTGCGGAGCCCTGGGTTTGAGTCATGGCTCTGCCAAGAAATTTAATTTCTGGTCTAATGGTTGGAATGGGGTACACTCAGTCTTGTGAGGCAAAATTGTGAAAAGGCGGGTTTAATTCATACCTCGGCCATTCTGCCTAACCCTACTTCACCTAACCTCACCTAACCTAACCGAACCTAACTTCACCTAACCTAACTTAACCTAACCTAAAGCGGGTTTAATTCATACCTCGGCCATTTTGCCTAACCCAACTTCACCTAACCTCACCTAACCTAACCGATCCTAACCTAACCTAACATAACTTTACCTAACCTAACCTAACCCACAGAAACCTCATTAAAAGATTTAAATTAATGCATGTAAGATTTTGTATTTTTAACATTATTTTTAGATTTTTATTTTTAGATTTTAGATTTTAAGATTTTAGATTTTAGATTTTTGTTTTTGATTTTACATTTTTAGATATTCGATTTTTGATTTTAAATTTTACATTTTAGTTTTTCCGAAAACAGTAAACGACAAGGTCACATACCTAACCTAATCTAACCTCAGTTTCCTTTACAAACATGTCCTCACCTAACTCCACCTAACCTAACTTTACCTAACCTAACCTTTAAAGCTAAGTCAAAGGGTAATACACACACCCAAAGTATATAAGGGCACACACTTAGAGAGTAAAGTAAAAGCTAACACCTGCACTGTGGCTACTGTGCAAGATGTTCCCTACGCACAACCAGTTTAGGATTACTAAGTCAGTTAAGTTTTAAAATTAAAAGCTTTTATTCATTTTTTTGTTTTCATTTTCATATTTCACATATTGCCATTTACCAATTTCCAATTTACAGTTTTTTAAAAATGTCAGTTTTAATTTTTTTGAATTTTGTCAATATGGAAACATGGATTTTCCAATTTTGCTGTTTACACGTTTTTGATTTAGTCCATGTACAAAGTTCATTTTGCATTAGGAGTGGGGAGAGGTGGGTAGTAATTAAAATGTACAAGGAGTGTCCATACAATATTTTTATTCATTTTTATATATATATATAATATATACACATATTATATTGTTTTCGGTATAAATTGTAGAGTTGGGTTTATTTGTTCTCTATTTTTTAAATCTTAAGTATGTACCTTTTTTCTGAAATTTATTTTTGGGGTAGAGGGAGTAGAGACCTTTCATTTACGTTAAACAAACATTTTTTGGTAAAATTCTTAGTTTCCAAAATATAGACAATTTTGAAATTTGGACTTTTTTGGAAAAAAGAAAAAAATGTTAAGTTTTGTTTTAACGTTAAAGGACTTAAAGAACATTTGTTTGAGTCTATATATGACTTTTTAGAATGATACGTTTTCGAAATATTGCCTACTTTCACAATTAAACCTCTTTGGATTTTGTCCCAGAGACCTGGGACTTGGTCTATTGGTAGAGGGGGTACATACCTATCATTTATGTCAAACACACCTTTTTTTGTAAAATTCATAGTTTCCAAAATATAGCCCATTTTTTTAAATGAACATTTTTGGAAAAAATGTTAAAAACTCCATATTTTGTTCTAACGATTAAGGATATAAAAGCCATTGGTTTGAGTCTATATATGACTTTTTAGGATGATTAGTTTTCAAAATATAGCCTACTTTAGATATATTTTTTGGAAAAATTTGAAGAATATAATATTTTTTGGCTGAGAGTGGGATAGACGTAGGTGTTAGAGTTAGCATATGATTTTGTATGATTTTTAGTTTAAACATATGGCCTAATTCCCAAATTTACCTTTTTTTGAAAAATTTGAAAAATATATAATATTTTTGACTAGGCGTGGGATGAAGTTGAGAGTCAATCATTAACCTTAGAGTACTTTGGATTTTTGGAATTTTAGTGTGTTGTTGGTGATTACAAACATGGCGGTAGGCATTATGTTGTGATAAAATGGACTGAGATACTTTCCGAGACCAAGAGAAAAATCCACTAAATACATTGAAAAAATAACTTGTCAAATAAGCCAACACAAAAGCCAAAATATAAGCCGACATAAAAGGCAACATAAAAGCCAACACAAGAGCCAACACAAAAGCCAACATAAAAGCCAATATACAGAATAAGCCAACAAAAAAAAAGCCAACATAAGGCCCCCACACATAAACTAATACATAAGTTAATATGTAAAATGTTAAACACTAGCATAGTATTACATTTAAGGTAATGCAACATTCCCCATACAATTACTTCATTTAACTTTTTTACATTATTTAAACATGATATATTTGTATTAAACGATAAAGCAAACCCGGTGTGTGTATTGTTAGTGGTATGAACAAATGCGTTCATTATTGGAATGCATACTAGTAGTTGAGTGAGTTGTCATATTGACCGATAGGTAACATGCGGGTTGTTGAGTGAGTGTTGATATCGACCGCTAGATAGCATGCTGGTCGTTCAGTAATGTTGATATGGAGCGCTAGGTACCATACTGGTCGTTCAGGTAGTTCTCATAGTCACCGCTAGATAGCGGAAACATACTTTGCGTGTCGCATTTGACTATCTGGTAAAGTTTTACCGCGTGAAAACGTGCGTGTATAAACTGTCTATATTGTGCCCGTTTAGACCGGAGTCCGCACGACCACATATGCATTTTACCAATAATCAGTCAGCACGAGAATCAAAATATCCCGGAGCGCCAGATGGGTTAAAGCAAATCGCAAAAACGACATCAAATTTATAAAAATGCTTTGCTGATTTTTGGCTCAATGCAACAATAAGGATAGAAGGAGATTTACTTGGGTGAAACACATCTGGTAAAATTATCTCAGTTTATTTAAAGTTAAAATCTGACTGCAAGAATAATGCTCAAAGCAGCATCATCCACGTGTGGCGATCCACACTCTTATTTACACACAATATACAGAATCTTCCAAACACATCTGACAATCTTTTTGAAAACACAAGTCCGATTGTTAGTCCTGTGGACTGTGTTCCAAAATTATTAATATTATTCCAGCTCAAAATTAATTGTTCATACTGGAAATAACGTTGATCACTGTTTGACTATTTACATGATATTAACACTCGTAGAATAAATGTTTATAGAATTTCTTAGACTTTCATTTGTTTTCCAGTTTTCCAAAATATATCGTTGAAACTATTATTATCATCGTAGCAACACAAATTACTAACACATATTAACAACATCTGAAAAGTATTTGACCATTGAGCATAGCGTCGAAGAACTGTGCGAAGCACAACAACAATTAATTGTTCTTCTGACATTAAATATTCGAGAAGTGACTCGATTATGAACTTCAAGTTCCAAACAAAATATATGATTTCTGAATCATTAACTTGATCAATAAATGGTTGAACCATTCAACTATTAGATTTTCCACTTGGAATTATTATGAAAAAATATATTTATATTTATGGCCATTTCTAGCAACTTTCACAACTTGCAATTCTTCGACAGAATGCGAAAATTAGAATTGTAGTCTTATAATGAATTCATTTGGTTCATGGCACTAGGATTGAAAATATCCTTCAAATTATTCGTGGTTAAAGAATTATTTTAAATTGGCAGTGGCCCATTCTACTATTTGTGTAAGAACACAATATTATAACAACAACAACAACGGCAAAGGTCTTCCTCTGAAGAAGAATAAACTACTATCATGACAAATCCGGGTTCTAGCAAAATCAAATTCTAAATGGAATTCGTAAACAAGGTTGAAATAAGAACTGATGGTTTCAAAGAAATAACCTTCGGGTTATTCATACGACGAAATGTGTGGCTCCAATACTCCAACTATAAACCTGAGCCATCGAACCTGCTATTTGATTGATGCTCGAAAAAACCTTCATTCCTGCGACTTAACATGCGCACCTGGGAATGGCATTTCAACTATTCCACACACATAAATTATCTTCCCAAAATTTATACAATAAATCAAGCCTCTGCTTGTTATCAACACTGGAAGATTAATAAACTTACAAGTTTATTTTATTTTCCCATTCAGTTCAACCCGTGAATTTACCATACTTATGAAAAGCTTCAATTCACTTTCGAAGTGTATTTACGTCATGATTTTATATAAATTCAAAAATATCCTATTTGATACAAATATCAATTGCTTCCCGTTTCATGCCTCTCCGTGTTATATGAAACATATACTTTGCTCATAGCAAATATCAACTGTTCAACCAGAACTGAAATGTAGGTTGAATGCGGGCTTGCGCTAACCACTCTCCTTCAGAAAATCTCCTGTTCCATACTAGAAATGTTTCAACTACTTCATAGGCTCTTTCTCAATACATATGATTATTATAAAATATAATATCCAAGAATTATTTAGAAAAATTATGAAAATTATTATTATTATTATTAGTGGATTATTATTATTATTATTATTTCAAATATGTTGAATTATCATCTCATTATGTGAGAATCCACATGTTCGAACCTTCGAATATGGAAAAAATATCCATTCCTCACCAAAAATAAATTTAACTTTTACAGTTACATCGGCTGATTACCGTGATTTCCCAAAAATATGAAAAATTCAAATAAATGCTCAAAATGCTCGGTCATCGATCCTAAACTGTTCTGAGTGCTGAAAATGCTCAGAATAAATCTAACTAGTCTTGCGTAAGTCATTACAAGCTTTAAATATGACGAAAAAAATGTGTTGGTCATCTGCAGAAAAATAGTTTGTTCCAATTAGCTAAGCATAATAATATTCAAATGTGGCTTACATTTCTTGATGTTCTTGAAGTGTAGTAAACCTGGTCTATGCCAGATTTATCCGTAGACATGCCCTATCGGACAAGCACGTATAATCCTTGTATCGGCCGCCATTGTAGACCCACAAATCGTCTAGTCAGACATAGTGGTAGTATCTTTCGACGTTTTAAATGACTGTGGTTCCATTTTAATATGTGCTTCTAACAAAGCCATAACAGTTTGTTTGAAAGGGGTCAGATCTAAGCGATCTCTTCTTAAATGTGTCAGTTGTAACCTAACTCACTGTAATCTCGTCAGTACAAGGAAAACGTTGACAGTCTAAGCAGTTAACGGCTGTTCTGAAGATCGTTCCCTGGGCATGGTTTATTAAAATCACCATCTGCCATGCGCTAGACAACCTGCAGTTTCCCTTGCGTAGACTAATGAACGCCACCGTTATAGACTATTCTTCAATGTACTGACGGATCGAAGTGGTTAAATAGCTACAAAATATGAAAACTGACTTTAAATGGATTTAAACATCCAAGTATTAATTTACTATTGGACTGTGACAAATACTATTTTCTAGACCAAGTCTAGCATATGTCCTTTTGGAAATATAAATATTTCCACCAATGTCTGTAGAAATACAATCACCTCAGTGATTCTCCTCACCAGAAACTTACTAAGTTCCAACTCGTTTGCGCAGCACTTCTCGTGACTATCACGATTTGAAAAGTACTTCTTCGTAGACGTGGCAACCATTTGCCTTGGCTCAGCGTAGACGCAACTTGTTCGCCAAGTGCTTGTGATGAATTGAGCTCACTAAGCCTGCTCCAGCTTGCTTTTATACAAAAACGGTCAGGGTCACGCGTCATCGCCTGATATCTAGAAATCCTCATATCTCTTGAATCCCTGGTCCGATTTACTTGATACTAATTGCATTCTCTTTTATTTGGCCGTGCCAGTAATCTGATCCCAGTCTCAAGTCTCTGCTCCATAGTTAACTATTTAATCAATAAATAGTCTCCACCTCTGCGGTGACTCGCTACGTCATTTACCATCCAACTATCGGTAATTTCCTTCGAATGGCTTCGAGAAGCAATGTAGCGCGATATTCAAATATCTGAACTTTCAAACGCTGCTACAGCCTTTCCCTTGATATCTAGGTGTCTGAAACTTGGAATACCCATTCCTAGAGTTGGGCACATCCACCCCACACCTAGCAAAAAATAAAAATTGAAAAATTTTTATTTTTCCTATCTACACATTAAATTATCTGGTTCTTGAATAATAGATCTTCAAATTCGAAGCATTATAAGTTCCCACGATGTTACCAGTTCGTGTATGAGCTACTTCATAGCTTCCATTATTGTTTACTTCCACAATACTCAAAATCCTTAATTTTACCATTCCCCCGGGATTGTTGTGTTCCCGATGGACCTGGATCATTGGGCCTCTGTTCCACAAATTGTAAGTTATCTTGGTGTCTTGCTTCCAAGTTTTTCCTCGTGTCCTTGTTAAACTCTTCATTGGACTGACGAGTATCTACATTCCCTCTGTTATTATAGTTATTACCATAGGATCTTCTTTCCTGGTACCTTCCTTGAGTATCACGTGGTCTTCTCCATCGAGTGTTGTATCGATTACCACCATCCGGTCTTGCATATGGTTTGTAACTGTATCTGTTACGGTATTGGTTCCATCCTCTCGTATTGGAATCTTCCCTCGGCGATTTCTCTTCTCGCTCCTCTCGAATCTCTCGAGGTGTCTGAGAATAACTGTCAGCCATAACAGCATACACAGCGTTATTACTCTTTACTCCCTTCTGATGGAAGAATTGAGCGTTTGTATGATCCAGCTTCTGCAATACTTCATCAAACTGTTCCATATTGTAGATGTCAGCAGCGATCAAAGTCCTCTGGACGTCTGCTGGAAATTGACGTATCAAAGCAGTAATCAACTCGTTATCTGGCATTGGCGGATCTAAATGTTGGAGTTTAGACAGCTGTCCAGAAAAGTATGTAGAGTATCGAGTAGGTTGTGACGTCGAGAATCTCTTCGAATACAACTCTGCTCTAACTTGCTGTTGGGTTTCAGGGGACCAAAACTTCTTCAATAACCCACGAGAAAACTCCTCAAAAGTATTTAGAGTGGATCTAAATGCTCTAAACCACAAAAGTGCGGGACCTTCCAAGAACTTCCCTATTACCCTGATCTGTCTTTCTTTAGGGATCTTAGAATCTTTCAGGTAATCACCTGCTTCTCTCAAAAATTCCACGGGTGTTACAGAATCTCGCCCTGAAAATTTAGAAGGCTTGTCTTCTATATTCTTAAATACAGTTATGGGGTTGGATTGAAATACTGTCCTGACCTCATCCTGCCTATCAGTCTCTCTAGCTACTCCTAGATTTATCTGTATCGGTTCCTTTCCCCTTACATTCGGCATTTTCAAAAGATGATCAGACTGTTTCTCATCCTTTATTTGAGTTTTCATAGCCTCAAGTTCCTTCTGGTTTTCTTCTGCCATCTTCTTGATTGCTTCAGTCTCCTTACAATTGTCTTTAACATCAATGGATATCTGGTTCATAACAGCCTCATGACTTTTCAATGACCCTGTCATATCTGATATGTCCTTCTGAGTTGCTTGAATATCCTTGGCAATTACTTCAATGTGGGATGACAAAGATTCCCTAATCTCCTTGATTCCCTCTTGATTCTCCAGCTTGAGTGTGTCTTTTATTTCATTGACAACTGTGGTTTTAATCTCAGTTTGCAATTCATGAATCACTCCTTCTCTTATTTCTCCCATGACAAGTTCCTTGAATTGTTCCGTTAAACGCTGAACAACTAGAATTCCCATCTCGTTACTCTCCTTCTTCACTCTGACTTCCAGGTTGACCATGTCTTCACCAACTTTCCTAAGACCATGTTCTATCCTATCAGCTAAGCTTTGGGATCGAAGATCGGCATCGCGAAATTTATCGTCCATTAAACTAGCGTTAGTAGCTAATGAAGTTTCGAGCTCATGTGTTTTATCGCATAATTTATTCATTTTACTTTCAAGTGTCATTTTCAAAATTTCAGAATTCTCTTTAAATTTACTTTCCATTGAATTAAATTTACTATTTAAATTTTCTTTCAAGTTATCTTTTAACCTGCTTTCTAACAAATCGGAATTTTCTTTGAGTTTATCAGAACTTTCTTTAAGTTTATTTTCCAAAGAATCAGAATTTTCTTTAAGTTTATTTTCTAAAGAATCAGAATTTTCTTTAAGTTTATCATTCAAATTTTCTCTAAGTTTATTCTCTAAAGAATCAGAATTTTCTTTAAGTTTATTTTCTAAAGAATCAGAATTTTCTTTAAGTTTATCATCTAAACTTTCTTTCAAATTATCAGAATTTTCTTTAAGTTTCTTTTCTAAAGCCTCAGTATTCTCTTTCATAATGGCTGCTACACGCAGTCCAGCCTGTTTTGAACTCTCCTCCAAACTCCTCATCATTCTCATCATTTCTTCCATAATTTCAATAATTATTCAAAACTTAGGGGTATACAACAGTGGCAAACACAAGCTTATAACTAGAACAAGAAATATGAATAGCTAATTGGAACACTATAATAAAATGAGATTTGTCCTAATATCGACGTGATGGAAAAACAAAATTCTTTAATTTTACGAATTACATTTACCATAATATCACAAGAAAAATATGCTAGTTCTCAAATATCCTCCACCTGGATTCTAATAATGTGTATCTCCAGTCATCGAACGTTTACTACTGAATTTACTTGACGCCCTAATGGTTAAGCCATTATCAAAAATAATCAAACCCATTCTAATTATTAACCAGTTAAATTTTTAATTTTCCCCACTAATTGGGTTTCCTACTAATTTATTCATCCAAACCAGACATCTCTCAACTCCCAAAATATTTCTATAAAAGTTATCACAATTTCAAATCGGCATGCGATTGACCATGTCTAAATCGGGACCCACGTTGGGCGCCATTTCTCTCTCTATCTTATTTTATGTGCCCGTTTAGACCGGAGTCCGCACGACCACATATGCATTTTACCAATAATCAGTCAGCACGAGAATCAAAATATCCCGGAGCGCCAGATGGGTTAAAGCAAATCGCAAAAACGACATCAAATTTATAAAAATGCTTTGCTGATTTTTGGCTCAATGCAACAATAAGGATAGAAGGAGATTTACTTGGGTGAAACACATCTGGTAAAATTATCTCAGTTTATTTAAAGTTAAAATCTGACTGCAAGAATAATGCTCAAAGCAGCATCATCCACGTGTGGCGATCCACACTCTTATTTACACACAATATACAGAATCTTCCAAACACATCTGACAATCTTTTTGAAAACACAAGTCCGATTGTTAGTCCTGTGGACTGTGTTCCAAAATTATTAATATTATTCCAGCTCAAAATTAATTGTTCATACTGGAAATAACGTTGATCACTGTTTGACTATTTACATGATATTAACACTCGTAGAATAAATGTTTATAGAATTTCTTAGACTTTCATTTGTTTTCCAGTTTTCCAAAATATATCGTTGAAACTATTATTATCATCGTAGCAACACAAATTACTAACACATATTAACAACATCTGAAAAGTATTTGACCATTGAGCATAGCGTCGAAGAACTGTGCGAAGCACAACAACAATTAATTGTTCTTCTGACATTAAATATTCGAGAAGTGACTCGATTATGAACTTCAAGTTCCAAACAAAATATATGATTTCTGAATCATTAACTTGATCAATAAATGGTTGAACCATTCAACTATTAGATTTTCCACTTGGAATTATTATGAAAAAATATATTTATATTTATGGCCATTTCTAGCAACTTTCACAACTTGCAATTCTTCGACAGAATGCGAAAATTAGAATTGTAGTCTTATAATGAATTCATTTGGTTCATGGCACTAGGATTGAAAATATCCTTCAAATTATTCGTGGTTAAAGAATTATTTTAAATTGGCAGTGGCCCATTCTACTATTTGTGTAAGAACACAATATTATAACAACAACAACAACGGCAAAGGTCTTCCTCTGAAGAAGAATAAACTACTATCATGACAAATCCGGGTTCTAGCAAAATCAAATTCTAAATGGAATTCGTAAACAAGGTTGAAATAAGAACTGATGGTTTCAAAGAAATAACCTTCGGGTTATTCATACGACGAAATGTGTGGCTCCAATACTCCAACTATAAACCTGAGCCATCGAACCTGCTATTTGATTGATGCTCGAAAAAACCTTCATTCCTGCGACTTAACATGCGCACCTGGGAATGGCATTTCAACTATTCCACACACATAAATTATCTTCCCAAAATTTATACAATAAATCAAGCCTCTGCTTGTTATCAACACTGGAAGATTAATAAACTTACAAGTTTATTTTATTTTCCCATTCAGTTCAACCCGTGAATTTACCATACTTATGAAAAGCTTCAATTCACTTTCGAAGTGTATTTACGTCATGATTTTATATAAATTCAAAAATATCCTATTTGATACAAATATCAATTGCTTCCCGTTTCATGCCTCTCCGTGTTATATGAAACATATACTTTGCTCATAGCAAATATCAACTGTTCAACCAGAACTGAAATGTAGGTTGAATGCGGGCTTGCGCTAACCACTCTCCTTCAGAAAATCTCCTGTTCCATACTAGAAATGTTTCAACTACTTCATAGGCTCTTTCTCAATACATATGATTATTATAAAATATAATATCCAAGAATTATTTAGAAAAATTATGAAAATTATTATTATTATTATTAGTGGATTATTATTATTATTATTATTTCAAATATGTTGAATTATCATCTCATTATGTGAGAATCCACATGTTCGAACCTTCGAATATGGAAAAAATATCCATTCCTCACCAAAAATAAATTTAACTTTTACAGTTACATCGGCTGATTACCGTGATTTCCCAAAAATATGAAAAATTCAAATAAATGCTCAAAATGCTCGGTCATCGATCCTAAACTGTTCTGAGTGCTGAAAATGCTCAGAATAAATCTAACTAGTCTTGCGTAAGTCATTACAAGCTTTAAATATGACGAAAAAAATGTGTTGGTCATCTGCAGAAAAATAGTTTGTTCCAATTAGCTAAGCATAATAATATTCAAATGTGGCTTACATTTCTTGATGTTCTTGAAGTGTAGTAAACCTGGTCTATGCCAGATTTATCCGTAGACATGCCCTATCGGACAAGCACGTATAATCCTTGTATCGGCCGCCATTGTAGACCCACAAATCGTCTAGTCAGACATAGTGGTAGTATCTTTCGACGTTTTAAATGACTGTGGTTCCATTTTAATATGTGCTTCTAACAAAGCCATAACAGTTTGTTTGAAAGGGGTCAGATCTAAGCGATCTCTTCTTAAATGTGTCAGTTGTAACCTAACTCACTGTAATCTCGTCAGTACAAGGAAAACGTTGACAGTCTAAGCAGTTAACGGCTGTTCTGAAGATCGTTCCCTGGGCATGGTTTATTAAAATCACCATCTGCCATGCGCTAGACAACCTGCAGTTTCCCTTGCGTAGACTAATGAACGCCACCGTTATAGACTATTCTTCAATGTACTGACGGATCGAAGTGGTTAAATAGCTACAAAATATGAAAACTGACTTTAAATGGATTTAAACATCCAAGTATTAATTTACTATTGGACTGTGACAAATACTATTTTCTAGACCAAGTCTAGCATATGTCCTTTTGGAAATATAAATATTTCCACCAATGTCTGTAGAAATACAATCACCTCAGTGATTCTCCTCACCAGAAACTTACTAAGTTCCAACTCGTTTGCGCAGCACTTCTCGTGACTATCACGATTTGAAAAGTACTTCTTCGTAGACGTGGCAACCATTTGCCTTGGCTCAGCGTAGACGCAACTTGTTCGCCAAGTGCTTGTGATGAATTGAGCTCACTAAGCCTGCTCCAGCTTGCTTTTATACAAAAACGGTCAGGGTCACGCGTCATCGCCTGATATCTAGAAATCCTCATATCTCTTGAATCCCTGGTCCGATTTACTTGATACTAATTGCATTCTCTTTTATTTGGCCGTGCCAGTAATCTGATCCCAGTCTCAAGTCTCTGCTCCATAGTTAACTATTTAATCAATAAATAGTCTCCACCTCTGCGGTGACTCGCTACGTCATTTACCATCCAACTATCGGTAATTTCCTTCGAATGGCTTCGAGAAGCAATGTAGCGCGATATTCAAATATCTGAACTTTCAAACGCTGCTACAGCCTTTCCCTTGATATCTAGGTGTCTGAAACTTGGAATACCCATTCCTAGAGTTGGGCACATCCACCCCACACCTAGCAAAAAATAAAAATTGAAAAATTTTTATTTTTCCTATCTACACATTAAATTATCTGGTTCTTGAATAATAGATCTTCAAATTCGAAGCATTATAAGTTCCCACGATGTTACCAGTTCGTGTATGAGCTACTTCATAGCTTCCATTATTGTTTACTTCCACAATACTCAAAATCCTTAATTTTACCATTCCCCCGGGATTGTTGTGTTCCCGATGGACCTGGATCATTGGGCCTCTGTTCCACAAATTGTAAGTTATCTTGGTGTCTTGCTTCCAAGTTTTTCCTCGTGTCCTTGTTAAACTCTTCATTGGACTGACGAGTATCTACATTCCCTCTGTTATTATAGTTATTACCATAGGATCTTCTTTCCTGGTACCTTCCTTGAGTATCACGTGGTCTTCTCCATCGAGTGTTGTATCGATTACCACCATCCGGTCTTGCATATGGTTTGTAACTGTATCTGTTACGGTATTGGTTCCATCCTCTCGTATTGGAATCTTCCCTCGGCGATTTCTCTTCTCGCTCCTCTCGAATCTCTCGAGGTGTCTGAGAATAACTGTCAGCCATAACAGCATACACAGCGTTATTACTCTTTACTCCCTTCTGATGGAAGAATTGAGCGTTTGTATGATCCAGCTTCTGCAATACTTCATCAAACTGTTCCATATTGTAGATGTCAGCAGCGATCAAAGTCCTCTGGACGTCTGCTGGAAATTGACGTATCAAAGCAGTAATCAACTCGTTATCTGGCATTGGCGGATCTAAATGTTGGAGTTTAGACAGCTGTCCAGAAAAGTATGTAGAGTATCGAGTAGGTTGTGACGTCGAGAATCTCTTCGAATACAACTCTGCTCTAACTTGCTGTTGGGTTTCAGGGGACCAAAACTTCTTCAATAACCCACGAGAAAACTCCTCAAAAGTATTTAGAGTGGATCTAAATGCTCTAAACCACAAAAGTGCGGGACCTTCCAAGAACTTCCCTATTACCCTGATCTGTCTTTCTTTAGGGATCTTAGAATCTTTCAGGTAATCACCTGCTTCTCTCAAAAATTCCACGGGTGTTACAGAATCTCGCCCTGAAAATTTAGAAGGCTTGTCTTCTATATTCTTAAATACAGTTATGGGGTTGGATTGAAATACTGTCCTGACCTCATCCTGCCTATCAGTCTCTCTAGCTACTCCTAGATTTATCTGTATCGGTTCCTTTCCCCTTACATTCGGCATTTTCAAAAGATGATCAGACTGTTTCTCATCCTTTATTTGAGTTTTCATAGCCTCAAGTTCCTTCTGGTTTTCTTCTGCCATCTTCTTGATTGCTTCAGTCTCCTTACAATTGTCTTTAACATCAATGGATATCTGGTTCATAACAGCCTCATGACTTTTCAATGACCCTGTCATATCTGATATGTCCTTCTGAGTTGCTTGAATATCCTTGGCAATTACTTCAATGTGGGATGACAAAGATTCCCTAATCTCCTTGATTCCCTCTTGATTCTCCAGCTTGAGTGTGTCTTTTATTTCATTGACAACTGTGGTTTTAATCTCAGTTTGCAATTCATGAATCACTCCTTCTCTTATTTCTCCCATGACAAGTTCCTTGAATTGTTCCGTTAAACGCTGAACAACTAGAATTCCCATCTCGTTACTCTCCTTCTTCACTCTGACTTCCAGGTTGACCATGTCTTCACCAACTTTCCTAAGACCATGTTCTATCCTATCAGCTAAGCTTTGGGATCGAAGATCGGCATCGCGAAATTTATCGTCCATTAAACTAGCGTTAGTAGCTAATGAAGTTTCGAGCTCATGTGTTTTATCGCATAATTTATTCATTTTACTTTCAAGTGTCATTTTCAAAATTTCAGAATTCTCTTTAAATTTACTTTCCATTGAATTAAATTTACTATTTAAATTTTCTTTCAAGTTATCTTTTAACCTGCTTTCTAACAAATCGGAATTTTCTTTGAGTTTATCAGAACTTTCTTTAAGTTTATTTTCCAAAGAATCAGAATTTTCTTTAAGTTTATTTTCTAAAGAATCAGAATTTTCTTTAAGTTTATCATTCAAATTTTCTCTAAGTTTATTCTCTAAAGAATCAGAATTTTCTTTAAGTTTATTTTCTAAAGAATCAGAATTTTCTTTAAGTTTATCATCTAAACTTTCTTTCAAATTATCAGAATTTTCTTTAAGTTTCTTTTCTAAAGCCTCAGTATTCTCTTTCATAATGGCTGCTACACGCAGTCCAGCCTGTTTTGAACTCTCCTCCAAACTCCTCATCATTCTCATCATTTCTTCCATAATTTCAATAATTATTCAAAACTTAGGGGTATACAACAGTGGCAAACACAAGCTTATAACTAGAACAAGAAATATGAATAGCTAATTGGAACACTATAATAAAATGAGATTTGTCCTAATATCGACGTGATGGAAAAACAAAATTCTTTAATTTTACGAATTACATTTACCATAATATCACAAGAAAAATATGCTAGTTCTCAAATATCCTCCACCTGGATTCTAATAATGTGTATCTCCAGTCATCGAACGTTTACTACTGAATTTACTTGACGCCCTAATGGTTAAGCCATTATCAAAAATAATCAAACCCATTCTAATTATTAACCAGTTAAATTTTTAATTTTCCCCACTAATTGGGTTTCCTACTAATTTATTCATCCAAACCAGACATCTCTCAACTCCCAAAATATTTCTATAAAAGTTATCACAATTTCAAATCGGCATGCGATTGACCATGTCTAAATCGGGACCCACGTTGGGCGCCATTTCTCTCTCTATCTTATTTTATGTGCCCGTTTAGACCGGAGTCCGCACGACCACATATGCATTTTACCAATAATCAGTCAGCACGAGAATCAAAATATCCCGGAGCGCCAGATGGGTTAAAGCAAATCGCAAAAACGACATCAAATTTATAAAAATGCTTTGCTGATTTTTGGCTCAATGCAACAATAAGGATAGAAGGAGATTTACTTGGGTGAAACACATCTGGTAAAATTATCTCAGTTTATTTAAAGTTAAAATCTGACTGCAAGAATAATGCTCAAAGCAGCATCATCCACGTGTGGCGATCCACACTCTTATTTACACACAATATACAGAATCTTCCAAACACATCTGACAATCTTTTTGAAAACACAAGTCCGATTGTTAGTCCTGTGGACTGTGTTCCAAAATTATTAATATTATTCCAGCTCAAAATTAATTGTTCATACTGGAAATAACGTTGATCACTGTTTGACTATTTACATGATATTAACACTCGTAGAATAAATGTTTATAGAATTTCTTAGACTTTCATTTGTTTTCCAGTTTTCCAAAATATATCGTTGAAACTATTATTATCATCGTAGCAACACAAATTACTAACACATATTAACAACATCTGAAAAGTATTTGACCATTGAGCATAGCGTCGAAGAACTGTGCGAAGCACAACAACAATTAATTGTTCTTCTGACATTAAATATTCGAGAAGTGACTCGATTATGAACTTCAAGTTCCAAACAAAATATATGATTTCTGAATCATTAACTTGATCAATAAATGGTTGAACCATTCAACTATTAGATTTTCCACTTGGAATTATTATGAAAAAATATATTTATATTTATGGCCATTTCTAGCAACTTTCACAACTTGCAATTCTTCGACAGAATGCGAAAATTAGAATTGTAGTCTTATAATGAATTCATTTGGTTCATGGCACTAGGATTGAAAATATCCTTCAAATTATTCGTGGTTAAAGAATTATTTTAAATTGGCAGTGGCCCATTCTACTATTTGTGTAAGAACACAATATTATAACAACAACAACAACGGCAAAGGTCTTCCTCTGAAGAAGAATAAACTACTATCATGACAAATCCGGGTTCTAGCAAAATCAAATTCTAAATGGAATTCGTAAACAAGGTTGAAATAAGAACTGATGGTTTCAAAGAAATAACCTTCGGGTTATTCATACGACGAAATGTGTGGCTCCAATACTCCAACTATAAACCTGAGCCATCGAACCTGCTATTTGATTGATGCTCGAAAAAACCTTCATTCCTGCGACTTAACATGCGCACCTGGGAATGGCATTTCAACTATTCCACACACATAAATTATCTTCCCAAAATTTATACAATAAATCAAGCCTCTGCTTGTTATCAACACTGGAAGATTAATAAACTTACAAGTTTATTTTATTTTCCCATTCAGTTCAACCCGTGAATTTACCATACTTATGAAAAGCTTCAATTCACTTTCGAAGTGTATTTACGTCATGATTTTATATAAATTCAAAAATATCCTATTTGATACAAATATCAATTGCTTCCCGTTTCATGCCTCTCCGTGTTATATGAAACATATACTTTGCTCATAGCAAATATCAACTGTTCAACCAGAACTGAAATGTAGGTTGAATGCGGGCTTGCGCTAACCACTCTCCTTCAGAAAATCTCCTGTTCCATACTAGAAATGTTTCAACTACTTCATAGGCTCTTTCTCAATACATATGATTATTATAAAATATAATATCCAAGAATTATTTAGAAAAATTATGAAAATTATTATTATTATTATTAGTGGATTATTATTATTATTATTATTTCAAATATGTTGAATTATCATCTCATTATGTGAGAATCCACATGTTCGAACCTTCGAATATGGAAAAAATATCCATTCCTCACCAAAAATAAATTTAACTTTTACAGTTACATCGGCTGATTACCGTGATTTCCCAAAAATATGAAAAATTCAAATAAATGCTCAAAATGCTCGGTCATCGATCCTAAACTGTTCTGAGTGCTGAAAATGCTCAGAATAAATCTAACTAGTCTTGCGTAAGTCATTACAAGCTTTAAATATGACGAAAAAAATGTGTTGGTCATCTGCAGAAAAATAGTTTGTTCCAATTAGCTAAGCATAATAATATTCAAATGTGGCTTACATTTCTTGATGTTCTTGAAGTGTAGTAAACCTGGTCTATGCCAGATTTATCCGTAGACATGCCCTATCGGACAAGCACGTATAATCCTTGTATCGGCCGCCATTGTAGACCCACAAATCGTCTAGTCAGACATAGTGGTAGTATCTTTCGACGTTTTAAATGACTGTGGTTCCATTTTAATATGTGCTTCTAACAAAGCCATAACAGTTTGTTTGAAAGGGGTCAGATCTAAGCGATCTCTTCTTAAATGTGTCAGTTGTAACCTAACTCACTGTAATCTCGTCAGTACAAGGAAAACGTTGACAGTCTAAGCAGTTAACGGCTGTTCTGAAGATCGTTCCCTGGGCATGGTTTATTAAAATCACCATCTGCCATGCGCTAGACAACCTGCAGTTTCCCTTGCGTAGACTAATGAACGCCACCGTTATAGACTATTCTTCAATGTACTGACGGATCGAAGTGGTTAAATAGCTACAAAATATGAAAACTGACTTTAAATGGATTTAAACATCCAAGTATTAATTTACTATTGGACTGTGACAAATACTATTTTCTAGACCAAGTCTAGCATATGTCCTTTTGGAAATATAAATATTTCCACCAATGTCTGTAGAAATACAATCACCTCAGTGATTCTCCTCACCAGAAACTTACTAAGTTCCAACTCGTTTGCGCAGCACTTCTCGTGACTATCACGATTTGAAAAGTACTTCTTCGTAGACGTGGCAACCATTTGCCTTGGCTCAGCGTAGACGCAACTTGTTCGCCAAGTGCTTGTGATGAATTGAGCTCACTAAGCCTGCTCCAGCTTGCTTTTATACAAAAACGGTCAGGGTCACGCGTCATCGCCTGATATCTAGAAATCCTCATATCTCTTGAATCCCTGGTCCGATTTACTTGATACTAATTGCATTCTCTTTTATTTGGCCGTGCCAGTAATCTGATCCCAGTCTCAAGTCTCTGCTCCATAGTTAACTATTTAATCAATAAATAGTCTCCACCTCTGCGGTGACTCGCTACGTCATTTACCATCCAACTATCGGTAATTTCCTTCGAATGGCTTCGAGAAGCAATGTAGCGCGATATTCAAATATCTGAACTTTCAAACGCTGCTACAGCCTTTCCCTTGATATCTAGGTGTCTGAAACTTGGAATACCCATTCCTAGAGTTGGGCACAATATAATTTAACATACAATTAACTACTAAGTGTTTAGAACTAACATGTATAGCCTTGTGTATGGAATATAAGGGGTCCTTAGCAAGAAAGACTGTCAAACCGACGAGTGTGCAGCCTTTTGATATGCAGTAAGTACCTGATAACCTTGAGTAGGGTGTAAGAATATTTTCAGTTGACTACTACAATTAACAGTGATCACATTGTGAAAGATCGTCGCACCCACTAGGCTCTAGCCGTGTACTACGTGGTAAGTAGCTGTTGGTCTTGATTAGGGTATGTAAGAGGTCTCTTAGCAGGAATACAATCAGTTGATTACTACCTTTTGCGGTGTTCACATCGTGAAAGATCGTCTCACTGACCAGCCTACAGCCTTGTGATACGCAGTATGCAGCTGTTTGCAGAAATCAACATCCATGATGGAAGAAACCATGCCTAGCTATATGTGTAAAGAGTGTCGGAAGACTTTTCTTCGGGACTGTGATAGAAAGCGTCACGAAGTATCGTGAGGTAAATTTTATGAGTGCAAAACTTGTGGCAGTAAATTTAACAATGCCTACAATGGACGTCCCCATGAAGAATGTTGTAATGTTGTGTCAACAGCTAAAAGACAAAAAACTGAGCCTACAAAACATTACCTGCTCTCAATGGTTCCTGATAATATTGGACTTAATGAATATGAAACGTGTTTTCAAGGTCGTCTTAAATCGTATTTTATGCGTTGTGATACATGTAAGGATTTAAATTCATACCTTAAAGAGTCCAAAAAGCAAATAATACAAGCTATGCAGAAAGAACTAGCAATGCACAAGTCAACAAAAGTTAATCTTGTTGCTGAATGTAGATTCATTCATACGTCCACCAACGAAATTACAGATCGGGCTTTTAAAACACGAAATCAAGCTCTATTTTTGGAAACAGACTTAAGTAGTTTCTTGGAAACACAATTTAAAAAGATAACTACAGAAATGGAAGAATCTGAGCTAAGAGGCAGTAATTGGGCTTTGTTAGCGGTGGAAGGAGTACGATTGAAAATAAATAAGTATAATCCCTTGCGTGGTAGCACATATATTCCATTACCAGCAGCTGTAAAAGCAAGAAATGCCTGCATTAATCCTCAAAACTTAAAGGATGAAAAGCGTTTTATGTATGCCATTTTAGCAATACTGGTTAAAAAGGATGCTCAACGCATTAGTAAATACAGAGACCTGGAAAACAAGTATGATTTTTCTGTAATATCATTTCCTACTGTACCCGAGGGGGTCATGCTGACTGGTATCGAACGTGGATCTCAGAGATTGTGATCTCAGAATAAAGGTTCCACCAGGGAACGAACCCGAGATCTGTTGAGGGCGTTTCGTTGTAAGAACCCCTAGAAGAAATTATATATTTAATCACTGGTGTGATATCAGTTGTTACTGACATTATTTAGTGAAATAATGCAGGAAAATAGTGGAAGATAGCATTATTTGGACTACATGAAGTAGGCTATGCTGGACTTGAAACACAGGAGTTTCAGAATTTGACGTTTTGCAAATAGCCCCAGAATTGTGGGAGGAGACCCTTGGCGCCACGTCAATCTTGCTGACCCAGTTAAGTCGTCTGCAATGGGTCTGGAGGTTGAATAATGACCAGATTCTTCCCCGTTTGAGAATAGATTTGAGAATGGAATGGGAAGATCCCAAGGAAAATCATTGATTACTCATGATTGGAGCAATGCAATGACATGAGAGTTGCACACAGGTGAATCTTTAGCCAGGAGGCTAATTTTAGAGCCATTAAACGGCGAAATCAAGGCATGTTTAATGCAGTGCGTAATGATACAGGACTATGGATGTTCGCGGCTGGATTTGAGGAGGTCGACGGGGATTCCCACAGAAACAGCGTCCCCACGCCATGGATAAGACAATTAATATTAATTAAGTGGCCGATCGATCCTCGAACACACATACATTTTTGTGACCAGCGAAGAAAAAGGAACAATATGGATGTTATTCCAAGTCCAGAATCATCCTAAGAGAGGAGCTGATTTATCGCGGGAATTCTTGCCCTACTTTTTGTGTGAAACAGATATAAGAGGGTGGACCCAGTCGAAGCGTTCAGTTCTTGACAGTTTTGGACCCAGTCAGAGGGAGAGTTGTTTTGAAGCAGTCGCAGTTTGACACAGTTGAAAAGGACACGGAGCGCCCAGGCACGCACAAAAAGACTTCAACATTTCACTGGTAATCAGCATGTTAGCTGTGCAATGTAACACACCTGTGAGAAAATATTCATGCATGGTCATGAACTAAGAATGAAGTCGGTAATCAACAAACTTGATTATGCGAAATGCATATTACCGAAGTTAGGAGAGGATGCTCGGACTTCAATGTGGGAAGCCGTGCAGTAAGACTGTTATATAATGTTTATTAAGTGCCGTGTGATATAATAGGCAGGACTGTGGAAAGTAATAATTCATGTAAATACAATGTACAATGTTGAGCGCAGTAAAGTGTAGTGATTGGTTATACATATCTGGAGTATACCAGTAAGTAGCGTTCATGACGATATGTAAGCATATCGCTGCAATAGTAGGAAGGTTATCAAGGGATGATCGAGAGACTGTTGGTGAATCCGTGAGCAGATGATCGAGAGGTTCAATCAGGAGGGGGTATGACCGAAGAAAGGGCCGTCCGCACCTGCACTTTCGATACATGCTAGGGAATGTCAACCAATCAGGAATATAAAGTGTAACGTGTGTTTGTGCAGCGATGTTATGTAAAATATCTCTTAAAGTAATAATATAACCAGTGTTATATAGTGTTATGTGTTTTGGAAGCATTAGCTTCATTATAAAAATGGAAAAGTGTCGTGTGTTTATGAAGCAGATGTCATATAATATGTGTATTAGCAAGATGGCAATGTGTCACTAAGTAAGCCGATGGCAGGTGACACTGGAATATGGTGGTTGGAGCCACCTGGATAAGCCGACGTAAGTACCCCACAAATCATGTTATTATAGAAGGATAGCCACTGCATGTAATGTGATTTCGGAAGTATAAAATATGCCAGTAAGAATCAATATTAGGAGGCATACCCTCATATGTTTATTGTTTGATTTCAGTAAAGTTAAGATGTTGAATACATCAGAGAGTGGATTAATCGTTACCACTATTAATGCTACTAATGAAATGGCAATTCAGTTATGTGAAACTTAACGTGACGAACGCGAATGTTCGATCATTGAATCAGTTACGTTGTGTCGGAAGAATAATTTATGTCAGTAATAATAATAATAATAATAATGATAAACGGTATAATTGAATACATCAGGATGAAAGGTTTTAAGCAAGAAATATTTACGCTAATTGGTTTATTTATCTAGCCAAGCAGTAGAGTACATTAAGGGAAGAGAAAAGAGTTAATATTAATTTTTTTTTTTTTGCATATTAAGGCTTTCACGGCCCGGATTATTATATAAATAATTCATGCTTTTGGGCTAATGCCGTGTGTATTTTTAATTTAAACCATACGTTTCGGAGAAACCTTGCCTCCTTTTTCAATGGAAATAAACAATGTGGCCAAAGAAAGTATATCAATGAGATTACAAAAAATATAGATAAATTCCTCTGTTCGTCACCAGAGAGCAGCTGCCAGAAATAACTGTATGGACCATGGTGGAACGGCGGACAGAGTAGTAAGTAACAAGAAGGTAAAGGGGGCGGTGTGAAAATATAGAAACTTTTCGAAGAATGAGGCGGGGGGGGGGGAGGTGGGAGGGTTAGATGGATATAAGGAAACATAGACAAAAGGGAATACTAGCTGAACGATACCTAACGTCATACAGTCAACGGCGAAAAAACAGATGGAAACTCCTCCAGTGACGAACAAAGGAGATCAAATCCAGGCTCTGAGCCCTAGAGGGAAAATGTACAATTTTGTCTATGTTTCCTTATATCCATCTAACCCTCCCACCTCCCCCCCCCCCCCCCCGCCTCATTCTTCGAGGAGTTTCTATATTTTCACACCGCCCCCTTTACCTTCTTGTTACTTACTACTCTGTCCGCCGTTCCACCATGGTCCATACAGTTATTTCTGGCAGCTGCTCTCTGGTGACGAACAGAGGAATTTATCTATATTTTTTGTAATCTCATTGATATACTTTCTTTGGCCACATTGTTTATTTCCATTGAAAAAGGAGGCAAGGTTTCTCCGAAACGTATGGTTTAAATTAAAAATACACACGGCATTAGCCCAAAAGCATGAATTATTTATATATTAAATATATTGTATTAATGTAATATAATGATGCAAGGGAATGTAGGAGCTTGACAGTGAATTGAATTTGTGGCTTGATTAAGCTTGTAGAGTAACAGTTCTCTTTATTATAGGACGAGATCGTAGACAGGCAGGGGCCAGGTAATCTAATCGACGTGTGAAATCTCGTACAGCATGGGCGTACAGAGATAATAATGTATGCCGGAGCGTATTTAGTGTGTACCCTATCTCCGATGTTGGATATGAAATGTTCCGGGTTCGAATCCTGTGGTAAGTGCGGGGAGAACATTGGACATCTCGACACTATACCTGATTGCCCGAGAACTTGCTATGGAATGATTCGGCTCTTGAAGCGAATTCATTGGCGGCAGCTGTTGACTGACCGTAATATTTTATTTAAGATACCGGCTAACCACTAGACCTGTGTTCTATGAATCTCGTGCCTTCATATTTTGATACGGACCTGTTGAGGCCGTTATTAATGTCCTAAGGATAGGATTAAATATTCAAGCTCACCCAGAACCATTGCATAATATTCAGTTCAGATCATATGGGATCACGTGGATCATTGTGACCACAATGTTGTATTCAAAGTCGTAATACTGCTTGGGAGGTAAAGTCCAGGAACCGGGGAGACAAGGGACGATTTACAGCCGTGAACGACCCTACTCTGTTCCATTGTATGCAGGCAGCTCCAAGGGGCTGGGGTTGCTAAACAAACTCTGAAGGTTCGCGTTTGGAGCGGACAGATTTAAGACCTTGCTTGTATTGAAAGGAAGAATTGTTATAATGTGTAATGAATGTGTGTGGTTTAAAAACACATTACTAATCATAGATTACCCTGATGATATAAAAATTTAGCAATCTAACGAATGGTTAGAAGTTGTATTTGTTACTGTCACTGACACCTAGTTGATGAAGTTGGTTACTCGATGCCACAGGCTACGCTCGCAAGGGTAGCGTAATAGTATACTATCCGACACAACGATAACAGAAGTTATTTAGTGAAATCACAATGACATGCAGTGTAGCTATAAAAAGAGGGGAGTGGAGGGGTAGACTTACGTAATTGTGGTGTTGCAAGTAGATTTTAGTGCAAACCATGAGTTGGCTAATGCATGAAAGCATTTGGTGGGAGAGAGAGATGTAACACAGATAGTACACATGATGTAAATTAAGATGTATTGTAGGATACAAGTAACTTTGTGAATATAAAGAAGTCACATTAGGTGACATGAATGTAATAGTTTAGTTTTTGTGAAACATTACATGTGCATCAGTGCACTTGAGTAAAGTTTAAAGTCCGCATAATGGTAAGAGATTGAATAGTGATATGGATTTAATGTGTTCAACTATGTGAATAATTAGTGGATTGTGGGAGTAACTTTGTTTGTTTGTGTATTGTTTATGGGATTTGTGTTCTTTTATTTGTTTGAAGCCATGAGTTTTACTGAATTAAAGTCTTTAGAGTAGAGTTGTGCCTTATCATTGTAGAGTTGATACCTTTTAGCTTCAAATCCAAAATATGCAACTGCTCAATGGGGGAACGGTACACGCCTGAGTCCTGACGCTAGCTGGAGGCAGAAGCATATTTTCCATCGAGATTACTCACATGGGTACACTACATCACTAGCTGACATTCCCAAATTTGAGAAAGCCAACAACATATCCATTAATGTATTTGGACTGGAAGAAGACAACAAACTCTTTCCTCTAAAGGTTGCGGATCAAGAGCTACAAGACCATCGTGACCTCCTTCTGCTAAGTTCTTCATCCGGCCAGAACCACTACGTCTTTATCAAAGATTTTGATAAACTAGTAAGACATAGATTACACACCATGAACATAAGATATTGAACCCTTGCAAAGAAGCTTATGAGACTCAGTTTCGGGGGGGGGGGGGGGGGGTGTAACAGTCCATTTTGTAAGTTGTTGTTAAAGCGCTTCATTAACATGCAGGGTAACACATAACAAAATAACATGCAGGAAGAAGTGAATACCAGGGTTAAAACAAATGAATTTAATAACAGATCAACTAATTACAAGTAAAAAAATAAACAAAATAAATCTCCCCAATGACTCCCAACTGAATAAATTACTTTCCATAACTAGGCTTAATCTCAGGAGAGATTATAAATTGGACCAAATGTCCCCAAATGACTTCAATGACATTGTTGTACGTGTGCGGCTGTTCTACATGCTTAACGATGAGTACAAATAAATGCGAGATTCGTCATCATCCGGTAAACCTTCAGAGGACGAATCTGCATTGTTTAGAGCTAGACAGACGCGGGGAACCAACTATACACTATTTAAATTAAACCAACACTTCCTACACTAAATAAACAACAAATAATTTCCGCTTGAAATTGGAATCAAGAACTGCCGTAGCAAAAACATTACTGCTTAAAATTAGGACTTTTCAAAATCAACACAAGTAAATTAACACGTGACCAACAAACGAAATACACATATGACCGCCTGTCATTTTTACAAGTAAATACAACTACACCACACGGGTGTCACAACAGACAAACTAACAAGACCTGAGTCATAGAAAATCACTAGGCTCAAGGCCAACATTTACATCATTAAAACAAATAAAATTCATACGATATGCGATAATTCGTAACAGACATGGCGAACTCCCCAATTAATTACGGTCCAAATGACCATCACAAAAGAACAGGTTTGCTAATGATAGCTTATAAGGGTCAGTCGGTCAGCTGGACTGCCTAACAATGAGTCACCGAACCTAGACGGGCGCTAAGTGGAAATCTGCACATCTGTCAACCCACGTGTCAATAACCTCGACCTCCCGTGGCACGGGATCGAGTCTCGAAGAAGCGTGCTCCCAAAGCACAATATAATACGTGTGTGTGTCAGAATAAAATATCTCAGCATTTCCCCTAGGAAATCCAAGAAAATCAACACTGGACAAAGTACAGTAGCCTCCAAGGAGCGCCCTGCCTTTCCATCAAAAAGAACACCACAACAACAACAATATGAGGGCGGTAGCACCACCTACCCCTCATCACGAAGAATCAATACACACACCTGACACATGAACACACACAGAATCACACGTATGGGTTTGACAGAAACCTGAAATAAATGACATAGATATTTTTCCACCAGCTTGCGCTTCCGTTCTAGTCCGTGACTAACAAACCTGAAAATGACTCAAAAAATGCTAAAAATTAGAACTAAAATGTTCTACAGTTACATCTTAAATTTGTTGCGCTCGGCAAACCTAGTATGAGTAATAACCTGTTCATAAAACATCTTACAACAATTACCACCCTTTCCTATAACAAAATGAACTTAGACAAAGCACCACTTATCGAATGTAACGAGTTTCGCATTCGCATGGATAAAATCAAATACACGCGCCGTGTACACTAAATATGGCTCCGAAGAAAAATATACAACAAACAAATTTGGCCAGGCGCCAACGTACATTTAAAGATGATAGTGTCAGCACAAAAAATCTAAACACACAAAAAAGAATGAATGAACTATTTACAATGTTCCCGTGCCTTATCTAACTACATATTGAGTAAATCAATTTTTTGTACATCACCGTCTCAGCTTGCAGAACATTAACCTCCGTCCCGTTGCATTTCCCTACGGGAAATTTAGCTCTCCATCGTCGACGTCGTTGTAGAAGCGATGCACATCAATCCATCACATGACCAAACGTCGGACATCTTGGCGAAGTTTCTTGGACAGAAATGTTCAATGTTAATAATATTGCCTAGCTATAATCGCTGTGAGCTACTACTTTCATTCACGAATATGTCCTAATGCGATTACTGATCGTAGACTTGCCCTATCTTAGCATTTGCTTAACACACGCACAAATATCACTCAAAAATAATATATACAAATTTACATAAAATTACACACTTCAAACTCATCGCCACTGGCTTGAAAACAAGTCTTAAACATGTCTATCTTGCAGTCCTTATCTCGCCTAGAGATCTCCACTACTATACGTGAACCTTGCTCACTTGAGCACAAAGTAAAATGTTAGTAAAGTACGCTCATTAGCGTTTGAAAATCGTGACGCAGAGTGACGTGAACCTTGCTCACCAGAGCTCAATAAAGTTTTCTTCGAAACAGCTTCTCACCGATCAATTTATTGGAAACTGACAGAATGAGGTAGGGTGGGGAGAATTTGAAAAAAGAATCTGGAGTTTTCATCACACAAACTTGGGACTAGTATCAATCTTCATCATTTAATCCAAACGTCTCAGTGCACTATTGCGGAATTACTTCGGATCGGCGGTTCTTTAGATACACGTTTTCGCGCGTTTTTCCAGGGTACGCAACTTACCGCGTGGCTTTTGGCGTGGTCTCTTCTGATTGGGTGATTAAATCCTGGGTCGGTTGAAACTTTACTAATTTAGGTGCGCGCTGTTACAAAATTTGTCCTTGAACTCGGCTTAACCGGTCGTCTTCAGGAATAACTACCAAGCTTGCTTCTGTTGTAATCATTGCAACACACTACCTTGGCTCCCCCTTTGTCAATTTCAACATGTACTGCCTGGGCATCAGTAATAATAATAATAAAATCATGAATACTTATTCATCGATAGATTAATAAGGGTTCAATATATACGTGTAAACGGTGTTTTACTCACTTCGATAATCAATGTGGTCAGCAAAGAATGGAAAAATTGAAAGAACATAGAGCTTTGTGTGTCCTGCATGGCATTGCTAGGGTTGAAATGCCTATTAAAAACCCAATTGTGAAATTCGTAAATGTGGAAAAAATGCTAAGAATACCTTACGTTATCTATGCAGATTTCGAAAGAATACTCTTACCCTATCAAACATGTCTACCCAATCCTGAGGCAAGTTATACGGTGCCATACCACAGTCATATTCCTATGAGCTTTGGTATATACGTTAAATCCTCACCTGCTGTGGAACACATAAAGACAAACCTTCCAAGCCAACCTGTTATTTATCGTGGACCTGACTCTGCAGAAAGGTTTATGGACTGTTTAATCTTAATAGCTAATGAAATTGATCGCCTTTACAGCTTAAATGTTCAAAATGCCTTAACCGAGCATCAAGAAGCAGAGTTACAATCCTCTAAAACCTGTTATTTGAGTCAAAAACCATTTACCAAAGAGGACTGGAAAGTTCGAGACCATTGTCATATTACAGGAGAATACCGTGGAAGTTCACATAATAACTGTAATTCGAGGTGTAAAAGACGTAATCCCTTTCCCGTATTTCTACATAATATGAGTGGCTACGACGCAAATTTCATTGCAAAGCAATTGGGATGTACTACTGAGAGAGTGGATGTTATTTCTAACTCCAAAGAAAAGTATATTTCCTTCACCAAATATGTTGGAAATGTTAAGCTTCGATTTGTGGATACGTTTCGGTTAATGCCGAGTAGTTTGGAAAACTTAGTTTCTAACTTAACATCATACCCTGAAACAGACAAGTACTTTGGAAAAGAAAGTGCAACGCTTATCACTCGTAAAAGGGGTATTTTGTTATGATTACATTGATGCATGGGAAAAGTTAAGTGAAACGTGTTTACCTCCAAAAGAGGCATTCTTTAACAAATTAAGTCAAGAAGATGTTAGTAAAGAAGACTATGAACATGCTAAAAATGTCTGGAACCAGTTCAACATTAAAACTCTAGGGGAATATAGTGACCTTTACCTAACTTCGGATGTACTTCTTCTTGCAGACAGCTTTGAAACGTTTAGAAACAAAACACAAGAAACACACTGAGTGGATGCAGCACATTTCTTTACTTCACCTGGTCTAAGTTTTGAGGCAATGCTCCTTTACACTGGAATTGAATTGGAATTGCTACAGGATTACGATCAGATTCTTTTAATAGAGTCTGGAATACGTGGAAGAATATGCCAAGTGTCTCATCGGAATGCTGAAGCTAACAATAAATACATGGAAACCTATGATTCTGAGAAACCGTCACAATTTATTACCTATGATGTTGCCAACAAACAATACGGGTGGGATATGTGGCACTCCCTTCCTTACGGCGGATTTCAGTGGGTTTCTCCAGAAACTGTTGATCTAGGAACGCTAAAGAAAGACGACCCTGTGGGATATATTCTCGACGTTGATGTTGATTATCCATCTGACCTTCATGATCTACACAACGATTTACCTTTCCTACTAGAGTGTACACAACCTAAGGATTCACCTCTGAAAAAACTAATTCCACATCTTGCAAATCGAAGGCGATACGTTGTTCATTACATGGCACTTAATGTTTTCCAGGTCCTTGTATTTACTAATGCGTTGAGCATTCTTTTAAACCAGTTTTGCTAAAATGGCATACATAAAACACTTTTCATCCTTTAAGTTTTGAGGATTAATGCAGGCATTTCTTGCTTTTACAGCTGCTGGTAATGGAATATATGTCCTACCACGCAAGGGATTATACTTATTTATTTTCAATCGTACTCCTTCCACCGCTAACAAAGCCCAATTACTGCCTTTTAGCTCAGATTCTTCCATTTCTGTATTCAACTTTTTAAATTGTGTTTCCAAGAAACTACTTAAGTCTGTTTCCAAAAATAGAGCTTGATTTCGTGTTTTAAAAGCCCGATCAGTAATTTCGTTGGTGGACGTATGAATGAATCTACATTCAGCCACAAGATTAAATTTTATTGCCTTGGGCATCGCCAGTTCTTTCTGCATAGCTTGTATTATTTGCTGTTTGGACTCTTTAAGGTATGAATTTAAATCCTTACACATATCACAACGTATAAAATACGATTTAAGACGACCTTGAAAACACGTTTCATATTCATTAAGTCCAATATTATCAGGAACCATTGAGAGCAGGTAATGTTTTTTAGGCTCAGTTTTTTGTCTTTTAGCTGCTGACACAACATTACAACATTTTTCATGGCAACGTCCATTGTAGGCATTGTTAAATTTACTGCCACAAGTTTTGCACTCATAAAATTTACCTCACGATACTTCGTGACGCTTTCTAACATAGTCCCGAAGGAAAGTCTTCCCACAATCTTTACACATATAGCTAGGCATGGTTTCTTCCATCATGGATGTTGATTTCTGCAAACGGCTGCTTACTGCGTATCACAAGGCTGTAGGCCGGTCAGTGAGACGGTCTTTCACGATGTGAACACTGCAAAAGGTAGTAATCAACTGATTGTATTCCTGCTAAGAGACCTCTTATATACCCTAATCAAGACCAACAGCTACTTACCACGTAGTACACGGCTAGAGCCTAGTGGGTGAGACGATCTTTCACAATGTGATCACTGTTAATTGTAGTAGTCAACTGAAAATATTCTTACACCCTACTCAAGGTTATCAGGTACTTACTGCATATCAAAAGGCTGCACACTCGTCGGTTTGACAGTCTTTCTTGCTAAGGACCCCTTATATTCCATACACAAGGCTATACATGTTAGTTCTAAACACTTAGTAGTTAATTGTATGTTAAATTATATAGACAGTTTATACACGCACGTTTTCACGCGGTAAAACTTTACCAGATAGTCAAATGCGACACGCAAAGTATGTTTCCGCTATCTAGCGGTGACTATGAGAACTACCTGAACGACCAGTATGGTACCTAGCGCTCCATATCAACATTACTGAACGACCAGCATGCTATCTAGCGGTCGATATCAACACTCACTCAACTACCAGCATGTTACCTATCGGTCAATATGACAACTCACTCAACTATTAGTACGCATTCCAATAATGAACACATTTGTTCATACCACTAACAATTCACACACCGTGTTTGCTTTATCGTTTAATACAAATATATCTTGTTTAAATAATGTAAAAAAGCTAAATGACGTAATTGTATGGGGAATGTTGGATTACCTTAAATGTAATACTATGCTAGTGTTTAACATTTTACAAATTAGCTTATGTATTAGTTTATGTGTGGGGGTCTTATGTTGGCTTTTTTGTGTTAGCTTATTCTGTATATTGGCTTTTATGTTGGCTTTTGTGTTGGCTTTTTTGTTGGCTTTTATGTTGGCTTTTATGTCGGCTTATATTTTGGCTTTTGTGTTGGCTTATTTGACAAGTTATTTTTTCAATGTATTTAGTGGATTTTTCTCTTGGTCTTGGAAAGTATCTCAGTCCATTTTATCACAACATAATGCTTACCGCCATGTTTGTAAGCACCCACAACACACTAAAATTCCAAAAATCCAAAGTACTCTAAGGTTAATGATTGACTCTCAACTTCATCCCACGCCTAGTCAAAAATATTATATATTTTTCAAATTTTTCAAAAAAGTTAAATTGGGGAATTAGGCCATATGTTTAAACTAAAAATCATATAAAATCATATGCTATCTCTAACACCTACGTCTATCCCACTCTCAGTCAAAAAATATTATATTCTTCAAATTTTTCCAAAAAATATATCAAAAGTAGGCTATATTTTGAAAACGAATCATCCTAAAAAGTCATATATAGACTCAAACCAATAGCATCTATATCCTTAATCGTTAGAACAAAATACGGATTTATTTTTCCAAAAATGTTCATTTTAAAAAATGGGCTATATTTTGGAAACTATGAATTTTACAAAAAAAAAGGTGTGTTTGACATAAATGATAGGTATGTACAGTGCCCAAATCCAGTGGCCTTGATTTTAGGGTACAAGCCACTATGCTATGTCCAGAATTGAAAGTTTGAATAGCGCGCGCCGAACCTTCTTAGAAGCATTTCGAAGGTTTTGACAGACAAGAGGTGGTTAAGTGACGTAGGCCGAGTGCGTCATAGTCGAAGCTAAATGTCATTAAATATTTCCCGATGGAGTAGAACCTTGAGACCTATATCAGATTACTGGCACTGACAAGGGAGGAAGAAGGTGCTTTATTTCGAGGAAATTGATTGAGCGGAAGCTGAGATATGAGATGTTTTAGTTCCAGGATTTTCTCCGCAGTGACCTCGAGCAGCCAGTCGAGGAGTATATAAGGCACGCCCGCTCGAGCCATGTATGTTCACTTCACCATAAGCACTCCGTTGCTATGGACGTGCAGTACTACGTAAGCGCTCTAGCCGCTCAACACTCTACGACTCCGAACACTGTTATAATCTTCGTGCACATGATTGCAAAGTCTTCGTTATTTACAGCACAGTTGCTGGGACTTAGTGTTTCGACAGTACATGGTTACTGATATTAGGAATGGGTTAAACATTTTAAGTGATCTTCGAACTTTTCAACGTTATCACCGAAGTGATACAAATTTGTGACACCTGGTAATTATTTACTGCTACAACTGGACATATGGTAGACTTTGTCTACTTTTCTTTCTTCTGTCCACAATTATTCAAAGCTGGATTATTTAATCCAACAGTCAGAGGACAAGCTTTTGTCTTGTTAATAGACCAGCCAAGATAAATCAGTACTTTTATTACCATTCTTGTACAGTACAATTCTTAAGCCGATATTGGGAACACAGGTTTGCCTTGCCCGATCTGAAGCGTGGGAAGCTCTGCCCAGCCAACTCGACAGAATTTGTACTCGTGCTGAATAAGATTATAAGCGTATTGGGAGTACTGAACATATCACAGTTGGGTCATGTTAACAATTTTCATCATGGATCATTTTGATCAGACCGCTGTCAACTTTACTTCAGCTTTTGAAGCTGGCAACATTTTTCTTCGAGATATTAAGGCTTGAAGAATGAATACCACTATGTCTGTGTAGACAGCTTGTGGGTATAAAATGGAGGCCGATACAAGATTATAAATACGTGTCCTAATGGGGACAAGAAGAAGACTGAATAATCTACAGTCTTACCAACACATATTTTCTATTCATCGAGATGTTGTTTTTTTGCTGTTGCAAATATTTTTCTTTTGCAATAGAAGCTTTGATCTGAGTTGTTTTTACACTCAGAAGTCAATGATTCGAAATTTATGGACGAGCAGAACGATAATTTATTTAATTTTGGTATTTTTCTAATCGCGGTCATCAGCCATAGTAACTGAAGATTTAATAGGAAATTTAAGTTGAGGAATGGATATTTGTCCATTATTTAGAAGTCGAGGATGATATTCCCCGAACAGTTTAACAACCTTAAATCCATTTTTTAGGAAATAATAATAATAACAATGTTCATTTAATAATAATAATTATTTTTCTATTTTCTGAAGAAATAATAACAAATATTTGTGATTTCTAATAATCATTTTCAGGTTGTATGATTTATACATTTGACATTTGAAACAATATTCTAAGATCGGATACTTGTTGATTCCGAAGGTTAGTGGTTAACGCATGCCCACAGATAAATAACAGATTAATTCAGTGGAATTATTTCACGCTTGCACTATGCATTTAAATCTTCGAGAAGACACGGAAAGTTTATGAGGAAGTGCACTGCATTTCGGAAAATGGTAGTCACCGTAGAGCAGATATCGTTGCCATTGACAGGAAGAATGGAAGGGGTTTGGTCCTGGACCCCACGGTACGAATGGAAGTGGACATTCCGCAAGCCGTACGAGTCAACGAGGAGAAAGAGGCTATTTACCGACCATGCATACCTCACTTGAGTGAGAGATATAACTTACCTAAAAATGCATGGAAAGTGAATGGCCTTCTATTCGGAGCTCGTGGAACATCTTACAAGTTCGTCGTGGATATCCTCAAGAAGCTTGGCATCATCGAGGATGATGTTGGGAAGATCTGCTTGGGCGTATTGAGAGCTTCACTCAACATGCTACATAACCATTTATATGGTGTATCGTAATGACTTATGTACATGTACTGTAGAGCCAACAATGTACCTACACTGTATTCTGGATCTTTATGGTCTCCCGGAATGCCGGGCGGATGTCCTTCAGGAAATATATATACGGGAAGCTAAAAGCATGTATAAAACAGGGTTTTTGCTAGAGTTTGTATAAAAATAAAATCATTATGGAGCAACGTCTTTCAAAACGTTTGGCTAAGAATAGACCCGGTGTGGAATTATTCATGTTTTAAACTGATGGTAAAATTATTATTGTAAACTCATTTGTGAAGTTTACCAATTTATAAATCTTCCAGTTGTCGTAACAAGCAAAGGCTTGATTATTCTGTATAATTTGGGAAGAATAATTGTTGTGTGTGCAGAGAGTTAAATATGCCATTCTGAGTGCGCATTTAAGTCTCAGGAGTGAGGTTGTGTGGAATGAAGCATCAATCATATTGTAGGTTGGATGTCTTTGAATTTTGTCGAGGAGTCGAATTTAGCCACACTTTCGTCGAGATACAACCAAAGGTTATTTTGTTGAGCCATCATTGTCAATTCACAGTTTACCCACGTGTTCTGGAAGTATTCCTAGTAGTTGCTTACCCGAAAATTAATATTGTTCAACTTGTACCTTTCATTACGAGAAAAACTTCGCCGTTGTCTAGATGCTAATTATGATTATGTAATTTTGTCGCATTTAAATCGAATGGGCCGATGCTATTAATTATTTAAAACTGTTACTTCTTAACAACCACTATAAACTGAGAGGATTTTGTGATCCTGTAAAAATATATAAACATTTTGCAAATAAGTTTGATGATTAACATATTTGAAACTTGGTCAAATTATTGAAATTTTGATAATAACAAATGAAATCGTTTCATGATAAATTTTCTGAATAATATTTCCAATTTTCTGAATAATATTTCCAAGCGACAATTAATAGATTATGGTTGAATCCATATGGAATGGAATTTATCTTTTGTTGATAATAATATTTTGACAATTATTTTATTATTGAGTCAAAAGCTCTGAATAGGTTTTGGATCGAGAACAGATGGTTCAATAAATAATTTCTGTTCATCGAATTTCGTCGAATCCAAATGCTCAAGGTCCATGTAAATGATATTGTGTTCTATTTCTTGTTAATAACTTTGTATTTGAACAAATCCCGAGATAACTGAATCCTGAAGTGTTAGTTAATTTGCTACGATTATTTGAGAAAAATGTGAACTGTGACATATTTTCAACGAGTGATATTCTTCAATATGTGAATACTCAAATGATACAGGGATCAGTAAAGACAATTAAATTTGCACTGACAAAACCCTACTCTTGTAAATATTCTTTTGAGCGAAATCAACAGGACTATTAATTTGACCTTCGTCTCAATTGTTAAGTGTTCATGTGTTGGTGAAATTGTATATTTTGTACATAACATATGATTCGTCGTTCATCTCTTATGCCATTTTGGCATACTCTCAGTCAATATTTTAAAGTTTTAAATAAAATGAGATAATTTTATCGGATGCATTCATTTCAGAAAATCTCCTTCTATCCTTATTGTTTCATCGAGCCGAAAATCAGTAAAGCATTTTTTTCGTTGAGTTATTGTAGTCAACTTTAACCCATCTGGCGCCCCGGGATATTTTGATTCTCGTGCAGAGTGATTGTTGGTGAAATGCATATGTGGTCGTCCGGACTTCGGTCTGAACGGGAACATAAAATAAGATAGATGAGAGAAATGGCTTCGAACGTGGATCCCGATTTCTATACGGTCGTTTGCATACCGATTTGATTGTAATTTTTCAGTAGATATTTGGGGAATTGGAAAATGCCTGGTATGGATAAATAAATTCATAGGAAACCCAGTTAGTGGGTAACTTAATTCAAATTAAAGTTCAAATAGTTAGTGTGGCTTTTGATTGTTGTATAATGGCTTATCCATTAGGGTGTCAAGTTAAATTTGTAGTATACATTCGATAGTTAGGAAATGTGCAATCTATTAGAATCCAGGTGGAGGATAGTGACCTCGAGCAGCCAGTCGAGGAGTATATAAGGCACGCCCGCTCGAGCCATGTATGTTCACTTCTCCATAAGCACTCCGTTGCTATGGACGTGCAGTACTACGTAAGCGCTCTAGCCGCTCAACACTCTACGACTCCGAACACTGTTATAATCTTCGTGCACATAATTGCAAAGTCTTCGTTATTTACAGCACAGTTGCTGTGACAGTGTTTCGACAGTACGTGGTTACTGATATTAGGAAAGTGTTAAGCATTTTAAGTGATCTTCGAACTTTTCAACGTTATCACCGAAGTGATACAAATTTGTGACACCTGGTAATTATTTACTGCTACAACTGGACATATGGTAGACTTTGTCTACTTTTCTTTCTTCTGTCCACAATTATTCAAAGCTGGATTATTTAATCCAACAGTCAGAGGACAAGCTTTTGTCTTGTTAATAGACCAGCCAAGATAAATCAGTACTTTTATTACCATTCTTTTACAGTACAATTCTTAAGCCGATATTGGGAATACAGGTTTGCCTTGTGCGATCTGAAGCGTGGGAAGCTCTGCCCAGCAACTCGACAGAATTTGTACTCGTGCTGAATAAGATTATAAGCGTATTGGGAGGACTGAACATATCACAGTTGGGTCATGTTAATAATTTTCATCATGGATCATTTTGATCAGACCCCTGTCAATTTTACTTCAGCTTTTGAAGCTGGCAACATTTTTCTTCGAGATATTAAGGCTTGAAGAATGAATACCACTATGTCTGTGTAGACAGCTTGTGGGTATAAAATGGAGGCCGATACAAGATTATAAATACGTGTCCTAATGGGGACAAGAAGAAGACTGAATAATCTGGTTCAGACCAGATTACAAACATCAAGATCTACAAGAATGTAAGCTACAATTTGCATTATTTTATGCGTAGTTAGCTGGATTTTCCCATATTTTTCTACAGTCTTACCAACACATATTTTCTATTCATCGAGATGTTTTTTTTTTTTTGCTGTTGCAAATATTTTTCTTTTGCAATAGAAGCTTTGATCTGAGTTGTTTTTACACTCAGAAGTCAATGATTCGAAATTTATGGACGAGCAGAACGAGCATTTATTTAATTTTGGTATTTTTCTAATCGCGGTCATCAGCCGTAGTAACTGAAGATTTAATAAGAAATTTAAGTTGAGGAATGGATATTTATCCATTATTTAGAAGTCGAGGATGATATTCCCCGAACAGTTTAACAACTTGAAATAAAAATTTTTTAGGAAATAATAATAATGTTGATTTTTTTTTCAAGCGAATTGACCACTTAGGATCACGCAACAACTTTATTTCTTTTTCTTATTCTTTGCCTGGAGTTTCGTCTCCAATATTCCTTCATGCGTTCACTGGCATTTTTTCTTTGGTCTTCTGTCCAAGTTCGTCCACTTCTCTTAGGTCTTCCTTCATCTTGAAACCCTTCCAGATTGTTCACTTTGCTCTTAAATACATTTCTTTCTAGCATTTGAGATTCTGTGATGTTTAACTTTTCTAAATCTTTCCTAACTTCCTTAATCCATGTTGTGGTGGTCTTTTCTTCCAGAGATAGTCGAATATTTGTTTAGTTAATCTATGGTCGTTCATTCTATAGAGATGCCCGAGGAATGTCAGCCTTCTCTTCCGCATAGACGCGGAGATTCTTTCCACGTTCTGGTAGACTTCTCCGTTGCTTCTCAGTCTCCATCCATCTTCAGTCTGAACTGCACCCATGATTTTTCTAAGAATTCTCCTTTCCATGACTTCTAGCTTTTCGAGGCTATAGTTCATCGAGAGACATTCACTGGCAAAGAGGCACTCTGTTTTTACGACAGTGTTATAATGCCTTATTTTGGCATTCCAGGAGATGCACTTTTTGTTGTAGATATTTTTTGTTAATCCATACGCTCTTTCCATTTTTATAATTCGATCTCCTACAGCTGCTTTTTCTAACACATTCTCCTGTATAGTCTCTCCTAGGTACTTGAACTTTTTTACCCTTTCAATCCGTCCTATCTCCGTGTCAAGGAACTTTGGTCCATGTTTGTCATTTGTCATAAATTTTGTCTTTTCAACTGATATCCTTAGTCCTGTTTGGCTAGCGATCTTTTCCAAGAGGTTGATTTGTATGACTGCTTCTTCCGTGGTTTCCGATAGTACTGCAAAATCATCTGCAAACGCCAGGCAGTTGACTTTAATTCCTACCGACTTCCTCCCGAGGCAGATTGGGTTTATTCCTCGACTCTCCAATTCCGAGTTCCAAATTCTCACAACCTTCTCTAGGACACAGTTGAAAAGGATTGGTGATAGGCCATCCCCTTGCCTGACTCCTGTCTTAATTTCGAACGGCCGAGAAAGCTCTCCCATGAACCTCACCCTGGAAGTTGTGTTTGTTAGGGTCTCTTTGACTATATTTGCTAGTTTGGTTTTGATTCCAAATTCCCTTAGGATCCTGTCTGAGGTCTCTCTGTCCACTGAATCAAATGCCTTTTTAAAGTCTATGAAGGATACCACAATTTTCTTATTACTCAGCAGTCTGTGACGGATTATTGATTTCAAGTTGAAGATCTGCTCAACACAGGAGCGTCCTTTCCTAAACCCTCCTTGGTACTCGCCTAGTTGTTTGTCCAGCGTATCTTCTATTCTGTTTAGAAGAATCTTGGAGAGAATTTTATAAGCAATTGAAAGGAGGGACACACCTCTGTAGTTGTTCACGTCTTGCTTATCCCCTTTCTTGTGGAGCGGATGGATCAGCGCTGTTGATTTAATAATAATTATTATTTTTCTATTTTCTGAAGAAATAATAACAGATATTTGTGAATTCTAATAATCATTTGCAGGTTGTATGATTCATACATTTGACATTTGAAACAATATTCTAAGATCGGATACTTGTTGATTCCGAAGGTTAGTGGTTAACGCATGCCCACAGATAAATAACAGATTAATTCAGTGGAATTATTTCACGCTTGCACTATGCATTTAAATCTTCGAGAAGACACGGAAAGTAATGATACGGGAAGCTAAGAGCATGTATAAAACAGGGTTTTTGCTAGAGTTTGTATAAAAATAAAATCATTATGGAGCAACGTCTTTCAAAACGTTTGGCTAAGAATAGACACGGTGTGGAATTATTCATGTTTTAAACTGATGGTAAAATTATTATTGTAAACTCATTTGTGAAGTTTACCAATTTATAAATCTTCCAGTGAAGGCTTGATTATTCTGTATAATTTGGGAAGAATAATTGTTGTGTGTGCAGAGAGTTAAATATGCCATTCTGAGTGCGCATTTAAGTCTCGGGAATGAGGTTGTGTGGAATGAAGCATTAATCGTATTGTAGGTTGGATGTCTTTGAAATCTGTCGAGGAGTCGAATTTAGCCACACAGTCGTCGAAATATAACCAAAGGTTATTTTGTTGAGCCATCATTGTCAATTTACAGTTTACCCACGTGTTCTAGAAGTATTCCTAGTAATTGCTTACCCGAAAATTGTTATTGTTCAACTTGTACCTTTCAGTACGAGAAAAACTTTGCCGTTGTCTAGATGCTAATTATGATTATGTAATTTTGTCGCATTTAAATCGAATGGGCCGATGCTATTAATTATTTAAAACTGTTACTTCTTAACAACCACTATAAACTGAGAGGATTTTGTGATCCTGTAAAAATATATAAACATTTTGCAAATAAGTTTGATGATTAACATATTTGACATTTGGTCAAATTATTGAAATTTTGATAATAACAAATGAAATTGTTTCATGATAAATTTTCTGAATAATATTTCCAATTTTCTGAATAATATTTCCAATTGATAATTAATTGATTAAATGGTTGAATCCATATGGAATAGAATTTATCTTTTGATGATAATAATATTTTGACAATTATTTTATGATTGAGTCAAAAGCTCTGAATAGGTTTTGGATCGAGAACAGATGGTTCAATAAATAATTTCTGTTCATCGAATTTCGTCGAATCCAAATGCTCAAGGTCCATGTAAATGATATTGTGTTCTATTTCTTGTTAATAACTTTGTATTTGAACAAATCCTGAAATAACTGAATCCTGAAGTGTTAGTTAATTTGCTACGATATTTTGAGAGAAACGTGAACTGTGACATATTTTCAACGAGTGATATTTTTCAATATGTGAATACTCAAATGATACAGGGATCAGTAAAGACAATTAAATTTGCACTGACGAAACCCTACTCTTGTAAATATTCTTTTGAGCGAAATCAACAGGACTATTAATTTGACCTTCGTCTCAATTGTTAAGTGTTCATGTGTTGGTGAAATTGTATATTTTGTACATAACATATGATTCGTCGTTCATCTCTTATGCCATTTTGGCATACTCTCAGTCAATACTTTAAAGTTTTAAATAAAATGAGATAATTTTATCGGATGCATTCATTTCAGAAAATCTCCTTCTATCCTTATTGTTGCATCGAGCCGAAAATCAGTAAAGCATTTTTTTGTTGAGTTATTGTAGTCAACTTTAACCCATCTGGCGCCCCGGGATATTTTGATTCTCGTGCTGACTGATTTTTTGTGAAATGCATATGTGGTCGTCCGGACTTCGGTCTGAACTGCACAGTACCCCCTCTACCAATAGACCAAGTCCCAGGTCTCTGGGACAAAATCCAAAAAGTTTTAATTGTGAAAGTAGGCAATATTTTGAAAACGTATCATTCTAAAAGAGTAATATATAGACTCAAACAAATGTTCTTTAAGTCCTTTTACGTTAAAACAAAACTTGACATATTTTTCATTTTTTCCAAAAAAGTCCAATTTTCAAAATTGTCTATATTTTGGAAACTAAGAATTTTACAAAAATGTTTGTTTAATGTAAATGAGAGGTCTTTACCCCCTCTACACCAAAAATAAATTTCAGAAAAAAGGTATTCATACTTAAGAATAAAAAAATAGAAAACAAATAAAACCAACTCTACAATTTATACCAGAAACAATATATTATGTGTAAATATTGTATATGTATTTAAAAATGAATAAAAATATTGTATGGACACTGCTTGTACATTTTAATTACTACCCACATCTCCCCACTCCTAATGCAAAATGAACTTTGAACATGGACTAAATCAAAAACGTGTAAACATAAAAATTGGAAAATCCATGTTTCCATATTGACAAAATTCAAAAAACTTAAAACTGACATTTTTTTAAACTGTAAATTGGAAATTGGTAAATGGCAATGTGTGAAATATGAAAATGAAAATAAAAAATGAACAAAAGCTTTTAATTTTAAAACTTAACTGACTTTGTAATCCTAAACTGGTTGTGCGTAGGGAACATCTTTCACAGTAGCCACAGAGCAGGTGTTAGCTTTTACTTTACTCTCTAAGTGTGTGCCCTTATATACTTAGCTTTAAAGGTTAGGTTGGGTGGAGTTAGGTGAGGACATGTTTGTAAAGGAGACTGAGGTTAGGTTAGGTTAGGTATGTGACCTTGTAGTTTACTGTTTTCGGAAAAACTAAAATGTAAAATTTAAAATCAAAAATCTAATATCTAAAAATGTAAAATAAGAAACAAAAATCTAGAATCTAAAAATAAAATCTAAAATGTTAAAAATACAAAATCTTACATGCATTAATTTAAATCTTTAAATGAGGTTTCTGTGGGTTAGGTTAGGTTAGGTTAGGTAAAGTTATGTTAGGTTAGGTTAGGATAGGTTAGGTTAGGTGAGGTTAGGTGAAGTTGGGTTAGGCAAAATGGCCGAGGTATGAATTAAACCCGCCTTAGGTTAGGTTAAGTTAGGTTAGGTGAAGTTTGGTTAGTTTAGGTTAGGTGAGGTTAGGTGAAGTTGGGTTAGGCAGAATGGCCGAGGTATGAATTAAACCCGCCTTTTCACACTTTTGCCTCACAAAACTGAGTGTACCCCATTCCAACCATTAGACCAGAAATTAAATTTCTGGGCAGAGCCATGACTCAAACCCAGGGCTCCGCAGTGACATTCAAGAATGATAGCCACTTCACCATAAAGTGGACAATATAAGACTGGTCTTAATGGTACATGATCAATCAATAATTACCTAATAATAATAATAATAATAATAATAATAATAATAATAATAATAATAATAATAATAATAATAATAATAATAATAATAAATATTCAATTTAGCAACTGCACGGCCGAACTCTCCCTGTAACGTCATTCATGATCACAGGGTGTCGCGGCCATCTTGCCCATTAGCCCGTGGCCAAGCTATGACTGACCCTCCATAAGAATAACATAGGGTAGTTGCGCGCGGCGGCCATCTTGCACATTAGCCCCTGTCCCTGAATCGCCTTATTTATCCTACTTACGCAGTCCCGGGTGGCGCTAACAATGGATCCTACGCACTTGCAGGAGTACCCTACCTTTTCCACATCATTTAGGGCAAGGTAGGGGGAAAGTTTCCTTCAAAAATACAAAAATTGATTACAAAGGGATTTAGAATCAAACCAAATTACTTTCACGATATACAATACCTATTATAAAAAATACATATCTCGCGCCTCATACAGGAGAGGAGGGTCAGAAATTAAAAAGTATACCCTGTAAGTATAAAATTTCCCGTTACAACAATTTTGTTGAAAGTGAAGGTCGTTGATTCCGATCCTGAATCGTTTCTATTCTTAAGACTGAAAATGTTATAATCATTGCTTTACGAGGTGCCGTCAGATTGGGATGGGACTTGATTTTTTTAAACGAAGTTGTATGGGGTGTGCTTAGCTGAACACTGAACTGTATTCTTTGGATAGGTAGTGAAATATCAGTTTCCCCTTGTTATCCACAAAACTTACGGAAGGTATGAGTCAGTCGGGAAGAACCAAGAACCAAGGACCGGTCTCCCAAGAAAAGTGATCGCAATCTTCCCTAAAATGAAAATGACCGAAATCTGGACTGCTAATGAGGTGAACGCAATCTGGAATGACCGCAATCAGGACAAAAACCAAGGTGAGTCAGCTGTCGCCTTTGACGGGCTGTGCCAGAGATGTCATCACCTGGCATGCACTGAACAACAGCAAGGTCAGTTCAATGCCCTAAAATCTACCAACAAAAAGTAATCCAAACTACTGTGGCTGTGCTACAGCTGTGAACAAGATTACCTGATCTATAAAGCGGGAAAGAGTACCGGTATGCAAAAGGAAATAGAATCTTTAAAGACAGATATGAACAAAAAACTAGACACAACGATGACAGCAACAAATAAGCTAAAGGAAGAGCGCACAACACAGGCACTACAGTACGCGTAGAACGCCCTATACGGCATTCACGTGATTCTGTAATCATGACTCAGACCCAATTTGAGCCTAGAGGACACCGCATGGACAATGACATTATTACCACAACAGTAGAGACAATACCAAAATTAATACGCTGTAGTAATAATGACCACTCTTCAGATGACGCCAGAGAACTACCAAAGAAAAATGTTCAGGACATCAATCACACGGTGGAAGAAGAGGAGGGAAATTTAACGGAGGTGATTTCCAGAAGGAGCTGTTGTCTGCAACACCGTTCCCAGACTATTGGAACAGGGCATACAGAGGATGATATCCTTGAAGCTGGAGAGAGTATGGCATGGTTGTAATGGGGCGCATATCACAACGCACAACTTCAGACAAAATAAAGAATGTCCTTCAACGGAAAGGATTTCCGCTATCAGTAGTGTATGAAGAACTGCGAATTTTTGGCCAAGAGGAATACTGGCGAGACGTTTTCATTTCTCGCGCAAACGAATGGACATACGTTTCCCAGCACGGGAACTTGGAAAATAATAACCACAAAAGAATAAACAAGGGCGCCAATACGAATTGCTCGGTGACAACTGGGTGTTTAGGGACTCTTATATGGAATTGTGAAGGACTAATAAATGCGACGTCCATGCTACCATATAACATCTTCCAGAATTATGATGCAGTCGTTCTAACAGAAACATTGCTAATGCATAAATGGCATATCCAAAACGTCTATACTATCCACAGCCTCGCAACACAGGGTTATAGAGGTAGACCCAAGGGCGGGATTTCATTGCTAATAAAACCCATGCTAAACCTTTCCAGACATTTCATCAAACAGAGAACATTCTACTAGTAAAATGCAAATCAGTATCGATAATGGGTGTGTATTTCCAGCCATATCTGAAGGAGGAGGAAATCATTGACGAAATCGAAGCTGCATTAGTTAAAATACCAAGGTATGACCCCCTTATAATAGCAGATGATCTGATTTGTCGTTTAGACATACCATCAGCTAAAACATATGCAGTAATATCTTACCTGTAACTTGAAGGGTTCAGAGTTACCAATAACAAAATGGAGAAAACCGACTACAGCCCAAATGATAGCAGTACAATAGATTTGGTTCTCATTAATGACAGAGCTTAAGCGATATTCTAAAATGTTGTAACAAGTGTTGCAGTTAGGAAACACTTACCGGTACCAGTAGAGACCATTCTAAAATTTTATAAGAAATATACATTCAACGCAGTTTCAAGAATCAAACTTCCAAGGAAACTTGACGTCAAAATCATTCAGAAAGTAGACTTGCGACAGATAATGAACACCATCAAAGAAGAGGACGTAAACACTGCTCTAGAAGCCCTGGACAAACACATCAAGGAAGCCATTCCCCCTGGCAAAAACAATTTGCAAAAAGGCAATCTTTGTTTTAACACTGATTGCTATAGTGAAAGGAAATTGACGTTCAATGCCCTACACATAGCCAGAGAGTTGAAGACAGAGGCGGCCTACAGTGACTATGCGAACAAAAGGCGAGATTACAAAGAAGTAGTAAGACAAGCAAAGATAACCTATCATCTGAATAAAGACAAGCACTTAGTAGAAGAAGCAGAAACTGACCCATATAAGGCACTTCAAACAAAGAATCCTAGATTTCCAAAAATTATACCTATACAGACATGGTTGCAACATCTATGCATTCTATTAGGGACAAAAGGCACACGACCTAGTGCCGTTTTGTCACCAGGTGTAGTTTTTGCTGAGGATTAACTCTACCTAAGGGAAGATGATGGGAGAGAACAGGAGGTGGGTTTAGGAGTAGAGACAAGTATTGGCAGATAGGAAGAGAATCCAGCACTAAGTTTTAAGAAAATGTTGATATAAAGAGGAATTTCGCTGTGCTAAGCCTATGACACCTAACTTTAGAGGGTACCTGTACGTACAAGGCAAGCGGAGAGCGCAGCATGAATTGAGGTTGCCTGAAAGCGCTCGGTGAGTGCTCTTTCCCTCCCGAGCCGGTATTCCGGTCCTATGGGGATGGGTGGTACTCGGACAAGACAAGGTATGCCAAAGGAAAAAGATTTACTATATTTCCCTTCAAAAGGGTAGGATTTTACTGAATGTTTTGAAAGGCTAGAATAATTTGAATTTGCCGTGATATGTTTTATTGTTGGGCACTGTTGGATCTCTGGCAAAACAATCGAATGCTTCCAGAGTGGGAAGGGATAAAGTGACTTTAGTGATTTTAGCAATATTTTTACTGTTTTTTGTGAAAATCCTATAAGAATACCAATTGTTGCAATGAAGGTAGGCTAAGCTTTTACCCAGCAGGATGCCGGCTAAAAGTTTAGAACAGAGGAAAATCTCAGACCAAATTTAAACAAAATTAAGATTTTGAAAGCAAAACATAAGTTAGAGAGAAAACCTCTACAAGTAGGAAGCTTGCGGAGCTAGCTATACTTGTCTTGATGGTTTGCTAGGATTAGCTGTAACAGCTAAGAGAAACTTTGAAAACGTTGTTATTTGAAATTTTGTTTCCAATGCAACAAGTGGTAAAGGTTTTACTGATGCAGAATTTATTTCGTAAATAGAACTTAAGTTTAGGGGAAGAATCAGGAAAGGGAAGGTCCTGCCTAACCGTGATTCTAGCGAGAGAGATAAAACGAAAAGTTAGAAATGGTTTATTTTAACAATAGATGAACTTTTAACATTGATAGTGAATAAATTTAAATCTTAATTTTGAGGTTCAAGTAATAACTTAGCTATTTCAAGCTAAAATAATTGGTTTACAAAGTGGAAGTCTGAGACCCCTATTAGAACAAACTACTAACAAAGGTTTTTTGACAAGCTTATATATAAAAGGTTTTGAACCTTTTGGGTTGATTATAAGATTGCAATTCAATTCAACATTTTATTAAATGAGTTAGATAGAAAATCAAAGGAGTAGAATGCCTTTTTGACAGGAGAAATGGCTATAAACAAATAGATTAGATTCCTGATCGTAACAGGAGGAAATAGTAGAATTACAAGCAGAGGTCACCGCTATTTTTAAACAGAAATTACTAAGTGTGATATACCAAACAATGTACAGGTCGCATTAACGAAGCCTGGAGAGAAAAAAAAACTAATAAGGTACAAGGGTAAGATTAGAAATTAACGGTTCCTGAACAAGCAGGAAGAGAAAAAAAAGATTAATAAGTAGTTTCTAGAACTACTCATATTTACACATAACTTAAGAGATTTTAAACTCTAATAGGGTAGGTCACCTTTTGTGAAGCCTGGTTTACACAATTAGCTAACTCTTTTATAATTAGAAAAAGTACAATTTCCTAGTTTTAGAAGGGAAGAACAATACATATTAAAATGTGGACTAGCTACATGTTCACGCAGAATAACTATATGAGAAGTGAAACAAAGTTGGGAGGGCGCTTAATTATAAGCGAGGCCTCCTTGTGTTTTAGCTAGATTAATGTTTTAACTTAAATTTTGTTAGTAGAAGGTATTTGGGAAGTGGGGTTAGGAACTTTAGGATAAAGTCCTGGCCAGAATTATTGCTCTCATCGAACGCGGCACGGAAGATAGTTAGCACACACAAATTCGAAGCACTGATAGTTTGTTGATAAGTTGAAAAACTTCACTATTGCAGTGTATGTAAGTTCGTAGAACAAGAGAAAGTTATTACAGTTATGGAGAACACATAGTTTAATTTGAGTTTGAATAAGTTTATTGCGTTGGAAAGTTTGTGGGTTGCAGTTGAATGATGCGGTAAAGTTCCCACGGTGGAAAACAAATTAAGTTTGAACAGCGGTTAATGTAACATGAATCCCTCGGTGTGGAAAAGTATTCCCTTATTTGGTGTGGAAAATACTAGATTGCTTGACTGTTAGAAAGATTGGTTCATGTGGAAAGTTCCAGAACTATGATGACAGTTAAATAGGGCAAGAAATTTCCCACGGTGGAAAAAGCTAAGTTTATAGACAGTGGTTAATTTAAATTAAATCCCACGTTGTAGGAAGGTATTCCCATTTTTTCGTACAAGAAATACTGGATTTCATGTTATAAAGCCAGCTTAGATAGCTAAAGCCTGACAAAGAAAACCCACGAAGACGGTTATTGCACAATAGTGAGCAATTCCACACACTGTCTATAAAATTGTATTGAAAGCGTTTAGCATTTTAAAACCATTAAAACAAGTCTAAAATCATTGAAGATTTGTACTTAGCTTTTTCATGATGATCAGGCGAAGGGTCCTTGTGACCGTTAGCTATAAAAAGTAGACATGGCGTCTATTTTAAAATGTCTCATGAAGACAGGAGACTGACCCTTGGGAGGGCTCGGTACTGTACTCTTGACGACCGGACTAGAAGAAGTGAGAGCTGCTGAACGGTGCGCGAAGGGACCAGGGAGAACGAGGGAGAGGGGGTAAAAGACAAAGGAGCATATGCCAGAAGGGTAAACATAACAAAAAGAAAAATCTCTTTTAAAAATAATCTTTCTTCGTGGTGCAGTGTCTTCAAAGAGATGTTAGCTGGCGACAAGGACGATACCTGGTGGATTGGTGAGGAAGTCCTCTTGAGCTCAGAGAAATTGAAGAACTTCGGTTGTTAGATGCTAGATGCCGCTAGGTTCTCCATGGAAGATACTCATCTAGAACAGATTCAAAGACAAAATAAATTCCTGCTCAAAGAGAAAAAGAAGGAAAGAGATCACTGTTGGTGTCTGCGAAGAAAGAAATTAAATAAAATAGATTAAACAAAGAGCAGCAAGAACTGACTCTGACTGAACGTGTATTCCTAAGAATAGGCCAGGGGTCATGAAAACAATACAATTGAGCAGAGCACACAGAGCGCCAGGTCCAACCAAACCTCATCACAATTAAACACTTAAAACTCGCAGCTCCAACTATGGTGCCTGCCTGGACAGCGCTCATGAATGAATGCCAACGGTCAGGGCAAATTCCTACACAGTGGACAACTGCAGTAATAAAAATGCTCTACAAAGGGAAGTAGGAGATTTATACGATCCAGATGCCTATAGAGGTATCGCTCTGGAAGATGTACTCTTAAAAGCGTTCACCAAAATAATAACAGGCCGTTTGACGAATTTGATTGATCACAGTATTCCGGAAGAACAAATTGGATTCCGGGTAGGCAGGTAAACCATTCAGGCAGTTTGCTGCATCCAGGAAGACATTAAAGAGGCCGTAAGACAACCGAAAGGGAAACTTTACTCTGTATTTGTTGACTACAGCAAGGCTTTTGACACTCTTAACAGAAGAATGCTGCAGGATAAACGAGGGTTGATGATTGGAATAGATCACTATATCAGTGCGTTCATACGTAATATACTCAACAATAACATGCTGATAATTGACGACAGTGTCACCCTCTCAGAACCTATAGAAAAATGCATTGGGGTATTGCAGGGCAATTCCCTAAGTCCATAGTCGCGTAGTCATGGGAAGTGAAATCAGCAGATCCAGCAAACTAAACAATGGACTTCCACAAGGATCAGTGCTTGCCCCACTTCTGTTCAATTTATATATTTCAGATATACCCCCCACAAAATCCAGGAAATTTGGTTATGCAGATGATTGGGCACTTGCCACTAACGACCTATGCTTCGAGGAGATAGAGGAAACGCTGACAAAAGATCTCGCTGTTTTAGGAAACTACTCTCGAAAATGGAGACTCCAACCAAGCATGAGTAAAACAGAAGTTTCTTGTTTTCATCTGAACAATCGAATGGCTTCAAGGGATCTCAAGGTATACTTCGATAACACCCTTCTCCGCCACAATAGACACCCCAAATATCTGGGTGTTACACTCGATAGAACACTGTCGTTCCAAGAACACTTGAGAAAGAGTGCTGCCAAGATTCAGACACGCAACAACATCATTCGAAAACTATGTGGTACTACTTGGGGTGCAAGTGCAACTACTTTACGTTGCTCAGCTCTTGGCCTGGTTTACTCTACTGCAGAGTATTGTGCCCCTGTCTGGATAAACAGCCCTCATGTGAAGAGAATAGATGTTAAATTAAATGACACAATGAGAATGATCACAGGCACGATCAGATCAACTCCTATTCAGTGGCTGCCTGTATGAAGCCGTATTCCCCCACCCCACCTCCGCAGATGCAATGCTTTGATGAATGAATACAAGAAGATCCAGATTAATCAAAGACTGCCCATTCATGAGGATATCCACCATCTACATATAGATAGACTGAAGTCAAGACATCCACCCATCTGCACGGCGGAGAACCTGGCAATGAGTAATTTCAACCTCACTGAGAAATGGTCTAATGAATGGAGACAATTCGCCCCAGCAGAGTCTTTGGAAATGCCATGCATCTCACAGAAGGTACCTGGCTTTGAACAACCTCGGAAAGTATGGTCCAAGCTAAACCGGATCCGAACTAACCATGGTGTGTGTGCAGATCTGCTATACAAATGGAGGAAAAAGTCATCATCTTGTTGCGACTGTGGTGCTGAGAGGCAAACTGTGAAGCACATCACCCGAGAATGCCCACTGAGACGTTTCGACGGAGATAGAAGAGAATTTTTCCTGGGGACGCCACATGCGATTAACTATGTAAATAGTGTAAATATAGATCTGTAGCTCATGTGTACGCCATACGATAAATAAATAAATAAATAAATAAGTCCCTAAGTCCAAGACTGTTTAAATGTAGCTACTGCAGACATAGTGAAATCCGTGAAGCTAGATGGAGTTAGCATGTACATATACGCAGATGACGTAGTTCTAGCCTCAACTTCACGTCAAAGTCTACAGTCGTCCTTTGACCTGTTAGCAATTTGAGCCGGAATAAATGAACTCGATATAAACTTAAACAAAACCGTATCCATGATCTTTCGCAAATGAGGCAGAAGAGCAGCAGGGGACTCCCTATATCTAGAGCACAAGGCGTTACGTATTGTAAATCAATTTAAGTATTACCCTTTCACGAATTGATTGCCGGTGGTCGAGATGGGAACTATTCCTTGTTTACTTGTGTCACACGTCAGCTTGCTTCGTTGACAGGTACAATTGCGCGAGTAGAATATGACTCAGCTCTAATAGCCTCAGTTATCGTTTGATTGTCCGTGGTGACATGAACTCCTGTGACGAACAATGCTGCTTGTCTTATGTGCAGAATGAATTCTTGTCATCGCTGTGCTCCCCGCTTCGTCCCGCGGGGCAGCTGCTACAGTAAACAACAAACACTGGCGCAGCCAGGCTCAGCGGCAATCAAATGTTAAACGGGTTATATTTAGGACTAATTTTTCAGACACATGGGGATACCTTCACCGAACATATAAAGGACAGAACAATACATGCCATAAAAGCATGGCACGAAATACAACATCATAATAAACTATCATTAGAGACAGCTATGACATTATTCAGAGTAAAAATCAGCCCAATAATAGATAAGGTCTGAACATTATATGGGAGAATCTCACGAAAAACAACATGAAGTGCATAGAAAGAGTCAAGGTAACTTTCATGAAAAAAGTCATGTGTATCTCAAACTATACCCCATCGCGACTGTGCTATGAAATGTCACGAGAGACCTTCTACATCGAAGATTTAAGGTGTCAACTATTGCTCCCATCTACCGCCCAGTACGAGGACCTTCGAAAAGAGCTCAAAACGAAGAGGGTGCAAATATGGAGTGACTTTTATTTAACAGCCGCAGTGACGTCCCATGAGTGGAAGGGTCCATGTTACGACCTGAGCCATGCAATCACTCGTTTCGCAATACATGGATTCCATTTTAAGCTCTGCAAAATTGAAGGGTATCATGAGCCCAGTATAGAATGCATTTGCAAATTGTGTGGAAGTGCATGTGAAAGGTATCATGCCATGACATGCAGACAAAGAGTGGAGTCACTGACTAACTTTTGTTGTCAATGAGAATTGAATGTAATCTTTGGATAATTTGGGGTTTTCTCCAAATAGTCTTATATTGCCTCGTGGCCATTGGCTGCAATAAATACCTTATTTATATTCTCCTTTTTCTAATGTCTTCTGTTTATGTGCGATGCCGGGGCTGTGATTATTAATAAACGAGTGTATACAGTAGCCTCTCCTTTGAGCTAAATGGTATTTTATTTAGTATAAGGTGCGTTCAAAAAGTAACGAGCAGGAGGCTGTAATACGCAAACCGGTGACGACATCGGCTAATCGTGGCGTGTGTAACGAGGTGTGGTTCCGACCAGAGCGTGGAAGGTCACAGCCCGTCGCTAGAGGGTACGCGTGCACGTCACGTGACGATACAAAGCGAGCAGCAGCATGCATCAATCGTCCAACCAAGACCAAGACAGTAGGCCATTCGGCATGCTTCCTGGTGTGGTTGAAGACAGTGGGGCACCCATTGGGCACACACTTTCCGCAAGTGCAGTCGTTCCTTAATGATGGTGTGCACACTTCCGACGCTCAATCCGACCACGGCGGCTATGGCGTTCATTGTCACTCGGCGGTCCTGGGTAATGAGTGCATCAACCAGCTGGACGTTGTCATCGGTAATGCAGGGGGGGGGGGGGGGGCAGACCGGGCATCTTCGGCTAACGACACCCGTCCTTTCCTGAAGCGCTTGTGCCACGCCTTAACCCTTGCAAGGGGCATGCAGTGTTCGCCATACACTTGTGACATTAGGCGATGAATGTCCGTTCCCCCTACTCCTTTCGCTGTCAGAAACCGAACAACACCTCTTTGCTCTTCGTTTGACGCCTCCATGTCACTGTTTGCAATGCGACAGGCTGCGTTGGACGATTGACGCATGCTGCTGCTCACTTTGTATCGTCACGTGACGTGCACGCGTGCACTCTAGCGACGGGCTGTGACCTTCCACGCTCTGGTCGGAACCACACCTCGTTACACACGCCATGATTAGCCGATATCGTCACCTGTTTGCGCATTACAGCCTCCGGCTCGTTACTTTTTGAACGCACCTTATATATGTGTAAAGAGCTCGTCCACATCATTTGTAAAAGAGTTCAAGTAAAAAAAAAGTCAACTTCAGTTCTCGATCACCAGTCAACTGCATGAGAGACTAACGCTCTTGCTCAGAGCCAAACAAGTCCTAAACACCTCAGTAGATACAACGTGTAAGCAAATAATGTCTTGAAATAAACGATTTCTTCACTGCAGTACATCTTCATTATAAATAACTAGCAGTAGTGCTCGGCTTCGCCTGGTGGATTTTTTTTGTTTTATGGATGATAATGAACTACTACAGAACTGGAGCGTTCAAGGATAAGGATAGGAAAGCACCAAGTCTTATTGCAGCTGATAACCTCAGTATAGCGCACCAACACCATCGCTCTTATACAGAGGCATACTATTTCAATGATGATAACTGTTTTAAGGGGCCTAAGAAATCGTTTTTCACTAATTACTCCCCGTGACTGCAATTTATAAGCAGCTCGCAATTCTGACCAGAATACTGGTAGGGGCGACGAGATGCAGCCCTCATTGCCAGGAAACAATGGACCTAGATATTATTGAAGCTGTTCGGGAGCGCTTGTTCTTCCGACTTTCTGAACAAAAATCAATCTGAGAGGTGTCGCCTAATGGTACATTCCTCTTGAACATGGCTATCATATACAAAAAATAATTTTTCGAATCCGACTGGTATAGTCCGGGACAGCTTAAATGAGTTACTAGATCAAGACAGGGTAGGCAACATTAACAGCCGTCCCCTATGCCTACGTAAATGTTGGTTTATGGTTGCATTTCTTGAAGGTAAGTTGTTTTCAGGTGCGAGCACATTGTCGCCAACCCTGCTTAAAATCCCGCCATCTCCAAAGACCATAATACCAGTAAAATTCCGTACCACACAGTTGCCGACATGTTTCTGGCAATAACTCCCAGAATGCATTTTTCACAAAATCAGCCAACATTATAATTACGACTGTAACTAATGACTTATTATTTAAATAATTTCACAGTTTTCTTTGGAAATTCAAGTCTAATGAAGTTGTAACAAGTTGTACAAGGTAAGTACTAGTAATATACATCGATTAAAACAGTTTATACAGTTATTATAGACTCTTGATATGTGTGTGTCAAATCCACTTGTCTGAGATGTTTCGAAGCTTTTTTTTTTTTGATAAATTCTTATTTAGATTTCATCATGACGCCTAAAAAATACGAGAACAAGATTGGAGATGGATTGGAGTAACTCTACAAAGATCACTACAATTTAAGTAAGTAGGCCTAGCCTAGACCTACACAATTTAAAGTACGGAGTTATTTAATCGTTGTTTTATTTATTTTTATATTCAGTCAGAGCACAAATAACGTAATAAAAAACCTTATTGGTCTTTGGAAATTTTGAAATAGTCTTCCGACTGCATTTTCAGTATAGGCCTAATTCAAACATAACCTAAAATATGGCCTATGTAAGTTCTCTCTCGGGAATGTATTCTTAGGTTCAATTCGCCTTCTAATATAGTAATGTATATTATTCTCGACTTCCAAATGCCGTCAGCCATAATATTATAATACATTGCACATGTAACTCTTTAAGCTTGGAAGTAGGCCTAGTCTATGATTCGCACTCGGTTGGTGGTAGTGAATGTATTGGTGATTATTTATGAAGCGCATAACTTATGTACTTGGCTACTGACCTATAGCCTACTTAGTAGTAGGCAGATAAAATATTTATATTAGGCCTATTTTTATTTGTTTCAGTCATGGTTGCGACAGAGTAGTGTGATGCCCTTCAACGAACTTCAAGGGTTGTGCAACATGAATCAATCATCATTCTGAAGAGCCATATACTCACATGTGCATGGTACATGCACTGCGCTAGAGTCACATATGCAAATTTTCAGAGAATACCAACAATATCTCATAGCTCTCTTTTAGTTCTCGACATAAGTTACTGCGCCACTGAATGTCTGGGTGAAAATTACTGATGTACTAATGTTGGGTGAGACAAAGTCATTGTTCGCTACTTGGTTAGATGACACGGTTTGGGCGAAGCCACTGGTTGCAATAAGTTATAAATATTGGTCGCAGCTATAGCCTAATTGTATTATTAATTCTGAATGAAAGTAGAAAGTGGTTTATACACCTGCATCGGACATGATTGTGACTGTATGCTGTGATGGCTGCGTTAGAATTAGTAGCACACAGGTAACGATATGTGTAGGCTATACATTATACGGTAATAGAAAACTAAACATTTCATAGATCTCGTAGGCCTATACTACACAGCTTGGACATTGGACGTGAATAATGAAATAAAAGGCAAAGTCATTGGTCTGGATAAAGATTATTGATGCTTGACTACCCCCAATGTGCATGACAAAAACCGGGGGTGTTGTATATTAGCTAACGCGGCCCGCGTTACCTCAATTTTTCATATTAAAGCATTGTTGTTGTTTCTTATGGCTAGCCCAGATTCCAATCCATCAGCTTTCTTGCATTCCAATAGAGTTGTGTGAGGTTTCCTGAAGTTCTAGCAGTCACATCAAGTTTGTTGCAATGTGGCAGGTGCCCCTTATCCATTTTACTTCCAGGTTCGTGACAAAGTGTGCATTTTTCAGATCTCAGGATGTCCCAAATAGGATCACGACTTATATAGATGGAATTCCAGCTGAGTCTGCCATTTTCGCTGTTAATTATGCACAAGTACAGTATTGCCAATCCCACACTTACGGGACTACTTTGTATAAGCGCGGTACCATGAAACAAAATAGCGCCAAGTTTGTGCAAACTGTTTTTGTCTAAACCTATAATTGTTAATTCATTAGGCCATACAAACACCCCTGGATTTTGTCACGCACAGTGGGGGTAGACACGCATCAATAATTTTCGTCCAGACAGTCGTCTAAACAAGTAGCGACCAATGGTTTCGTCCAGTCAGTCGTCTAACCAAGAAGAGCTCGTTTATTTCTTTTTCTCACATAATTACAACATTACACGTGTCGTCTAATGTAGGCCTATTTAGTATCGGATATGTTGGTAACTAATGACGTCAATGTGATCGCTCACTGCGGCTGTTTCACATACCAAATATGCTGTCGAACATGGCTGCGGTTGTTAAATATACAATAAATAAAAACACATGTTTAAGTGATTTAGCACATATATACGGTGCAGAAGTGATCAAGGTTAGTAGTTACAATTGATAATGTCCCCCCCTCCCGCCAGAAGATGAAATAAGGTATGAAAATGATATATTATCAAAGTGAAAGCAAGAAAAAAGAGTGATACATGGTACAGAATTAATCTGAAATTTCACTACAGTATATGTCGTTTTATAAAAGGGCATAGCGGGTGGGTTACAGACATCTAAGGAGAAAGCATCTATTAGGACATCACTTCCATAATTATTATTCATCAGCACACAAGGTATTTAGGCTAAGTTAAGTATTCTACTTGGTTCATCACTCCTGAAGTGTTACCTCTATTACATATGTCGTTTTGCCTTGAACATTTTTGGTTGAAGGCAGGCTATTATTTTATTTTAGAATATGCACTGAAAATTTGATGTAATCAGCGTAACCGCAGCCTTCGTAAAGAGGTTTACGCAGGCCAGCGCACAGAACAATATCCCATTTTTGAACAGCTGACTGCAGTTGACTGTAGCATTGGGGGTCTGCACAACTAGCGCTGGCCAACAGCGGGGCGCACTTGAACTCGGTCAGTGATAACACTATGTATTGTATTCGTCATGATAATGCTATTACTATGATCATGTAGAAATGAGTGGAAGTGTAGAGGACGTACCCATTCGCGACAACGCTGCCTCAGATCAATTCCCTCTCATATATTCCGCTCTCGCAATTTAAATAACTCAGCTCTCCACAGAAAATTGTTTTGTGTTGGTATCTTATAATTATAATTTTCAAGATATTACTCCGTCGATAAAGCTTGCCTTTCAACGCCTGTACTTGACTCGTCAATTTCTCAGTGAATTCATTGAATTTTCTACAAGTGGCTTTTAATGTGCCGGTTGATGAGAGGTCAGGAGACTATTCTACCAACCATCTCGCGTTGTGCGGCTAGCATTTTTTGGCAGTTGGTCCAGGTTCAATTTCCAGCTTTGCAAAGAAATTTTAATTTTGGTCTGAGGGATGGAACAAGGCACACTCAGCCTCATGAGGCAAAACTGAGAAGAGGAGGGTTCGATTCCTTTCTTAGCCATCTTGGAAGTGGTTTCCACGCTTCTACTCCTGGCAAATGCCGGGGTGGTTCCTAAATTAAGGCCATGGCCACCTCGTTCCCAATCCTCATCTGAATAATAAATGCACACACTAATCCAGCCATCACAATAACACAGGTTATCAGACAAATTCCACATGCCCAAGTACACAGATCTACATGACCATGATGTCACAAAGCCCCAAATTCAACCAACTGCTGCTTTCTACCATTCCAAGACGAAATCTTCGAGTTGCCATTAGTCTAATGCCCCTAAAATCAACGACTAGTTCGAATGGTTTTAGGCCTAAGCATTGGATCAACCATCTTCTTGCATCTCAATAGGGATTTGCCAACAGGCTTTCAACAGCTTGTCTCAATTCTGCCTTCATATATGTAGGCCTATTGGCAACTCCAGCTATCTGATATGACATCTAGCGGTAAAAATTAGAAACTTACCAAGTAGGGTACATTTGTCACGTGGTGACTGTTTGTATATGGTTTCTTGTATTCGTAAGCAGATCGAGGTAATTTCTTCGTGTCTTTATACATAAGTAATAAGTTTTACTCGTTGATGGAGTGTAAAATGAGTAAAAGCAACGTATATTACTCAGTTTACGGCTGTAAGTCGATGCATAAAAGAGGGCTGCGGATATAAGTTTTCATCACTTTCCAAAAGATGTAAATAGCAATAGCCAAAAGGTGACGATACCAAATAAATACGGGCAACAGGAGCGGGTTGGACCACTCACCACTACACTCACTGACGACAGGACGGGTTGTTCACTGTTTACGCCGAGCCAAGCCGTACCAAGACAGCTAGGCCTACACCAGCCGACTACAGCCAAGCTTCATCAGTCAGGTATCCTTCCCCCTCCCTAGTTCATTTCCAATTACCCTACCAATCGCCATCACCTCGCTCTGCGATATCCGAGCCATTCCACTACGAGTCATATAGGCCTAATTTGACTTCGCAGGGTAAATATCTACTCTGCGAGAACCTGCTACCAGTCCGATATTCTACACCAAACCCACCAGCTAACCATCTAAATCAAGCAATTCCTGTGTCCCCCGAACTTTAATACAAGTTAAACTCATCCCTTCGCCCTACCAAGCAGCAAATAATTTCTACAGTCTATGGTACAGTGAGCAAACTCAAATATAGCTTTTAAAGTAACAGCGCCATGACTCGAACTGCTCAAAAACAGATACCAGCAGACAACCGATGCTTGATAATATGCAATTGACACATAAAATCCAGTGGAACACACAAATTAGATCACGTGTATCGCACAGTTATACATATATACAGTCAAAAATAACACTGTCATTATTTTAGGGACCACATTTACTGATAATAACCGAAAAATAAAAAGTGTTCCATATCAAACGCGTGTTATTGAGTAGTTTTACCCTACTTATCCAGACCGACCGCAGCGCCCCAAGTGTTAGTTTGAGTTGCCAATACATGCAAGAAATGAGTACGGTACTTATCAAAAATAAAGAAATAATAAGCTAATATGTACCCTACTATTATATTTCTCTCCTACTCCTAAATCCTTCTCTGAACACTCATCTTAAAACAGAATGGTCTGCATTTTTGGACTAATTATAAACATATAGCCTATAAGAAGAAATGAACATGCTCATCTTTAGCTCCCTGGCGAAAATAATTGAGTAAGTATTAATGTTTCTGTTCTTATGCATTTTATATGATGCTTTAAAAATCAATCTAGAAGAGATAATTTAAGTTAACTTCACTACCATAATACTGCTTAAGAGTTACTGTCGAGGACTGATGACCAAGATGTCCCTAACTTGAGCAAGGACTGCTTCACAACTTCATGTAAAACGTATTTTCGTAAAAGAGCCTTTACTTAGTTGGATCATTTGCGATACGTGTTACATGGATGTGTGTGCTGACTTTTTGGTGTTAAATGATGTAAGTTGGCAACACCAAATGTGGCGGCCATGTTGGTTTTCTAGTAACTTATTTAAGGTGTCCTGGACTATAGTTCCAGAGATTAGCGCGTTTAAACACACAAACAAACAAACAAACAAACTCTTCAGCTTTATTATATTAGTATAGATTTCATATAAAGTTTATATTATTTCTATCAGTAGGCTATATCGCATACAATATACTTAAACTACTGAAATATGGGACAGGCACAAGAGGTCAGTTGCCATCTTGTCATGTGACAGAGACAATCTGCTCTTTTAAGTCACTCATACAGTATAATATGATAATATTAAATTATAATAAAAACGAATCACGTCATTTAGGATAGCTTAAACCACTGTTGGCTTTATAATCGGAATTGGTGGGCCTTAAGCTATTGGTTATAATGGTTGCATAATTCACACGGCCGCCATCTTTAAGTAGTATGGCTGAGGACCTTGTAGTTTGAGCACAGGAGGCGTCTCATATGAAGGTATGCTTTTACAAATTTCGTAAAGATCCGATTATTAGTTAGGTCGTAATTTAATGTTAGGTGTTGACCATTTGAGTGGCCGCCATTTAGTTTTCGTAACGATGGCGGCAATATAAAACATGACACTGAGGTGCCCTTTGCTAGTGCTACCTCGGTTCAATTCGGTTTCACCTTGTTTGAATTGATAGGGGGGGGGAGGGAGGGGGGTGCAGACATACAGAGTACACACACATACACACACACTCGACACAGACAGACACACAATTTGTTTGACCCTGTGTAGATCTCATGAGTCTACTTTCATTTTTTGTAAAAATCGAAAGTAGGCTAAAAATTGTGTAATAAGTTACTTGATAACATTTTGTGAATATTGAAGTTCATCCCTGGGAATTAATTGGTTAACTGAAGTTACGCCAGGATATTTCAAGGTACATACATCACAAGTTGGTGATGTCAAATAGTTTACAATACAGAATGAGTTTGATCATATAATGAATCAAGCAGAGGTTAAGATAAATAGAGGTTAAAACAAACATACGCTACTAACACAACATAGAAACAATTAAATAAATAAGTTTATATGTCAAACCCAAACCTTGTGGCACCACATGGGCCTTAGCTACCAAGCGACCGGTGACCAGCCATTATGGTCCCCTCGCCAGTTAATCTTGGTGTCCGCGACCGGAAATAATTACGGTGTAGTACAGTAGCATGGGGGACTCATGCCCACCCGATGAGTAACTGGTTAGCCAATGAAAGGCAAGTCTCAAATGTATTTGTAATTCACTTGAGGATTGGGAAGGAGGCGGCCGTGGCCTTATGTTAGGAATCATCCCGGGATTTGTATGTAGTAAAATAAATATTACAAGCAGCTTTAGAGGAAGAAACAGAAAGAATTAAAGTTAATGGAAAAATAATAAACAACTTAAGATTTGCAGTTGATACGTTGTTATTCGCAGAAAGTCTACACGATTTACAGCGACTGGCTAACAAAGTCGTGGAGGCAACTGAGCAATGGGGATTAACACTTAATGTCAGTAAGACACGTTTTATGGTAGTATCACGAACACAACATCAAGAGAGCTTGATGATCAATGGGGACACAGTACAGCAAGTGACAAAGTACAAGTATTTATGAACAAATGTGAACTGCTACATTGACTGTACTGAGGAGATAAAGTCCAGGATTGGTCACACCAGAAATGCATTCAATAAAATGAGGAGAGTTTTCTGTAGCAGAGACCTTAATTTACATCTAAAAATTAGACTTCTGAGATGTTATGTCTTCTCCACCTTGTTCTATGGAGTTGAGACCTGGACCATAAAGAAAAGAGAAATGGACAGATTGGAGGCATTTGAGCTATGGACGTACAGAAGGATACTGAGGCTGAGTTGGAAAGATAAGGTCACCAACGATGAGGTGATGAAGTGGATGGGAAAGAGAAAGGAAATATTAAATACTGTCAAAATTAGAAAACTGCAGTATCTGGGTCATGTGATGAGAGGAGAGGAATATCATCTGCTGCAGCTGGTCATTCAAGGAAAGTTACAAGGCAAAATAAGACCCTAGAAGACGCATTTCTTGGATCGATAATCTGAAAACTTGGTTCAATTGTTCCACTATTGAGCTGTTTCGTGCTGCATCATCTAAAGCAAGAGTCTCTATGATGGTTGCCAACCTCCTGAGAGGAGATGGCACATAAAAAAGAAGAAGAAGAAGACGAGAGGGAACCACAGAAAACCACTGCCAGACAAAATCATAAGTCATACAGTATAGGCTGTTGTTAAAATTAGTATATGTTGTTCACTATCCAGTTGTTGTTGATTTTAGGGGATGTGACATCGTGGTAATACAGCCTCGTGTATTTTGGGTGTGTTTGTGTAATTTGTGTGATTTTATTGTGATAACTGTATTGGTGTGCGTATTTGTAAATTGGGGATATAATTGGGAATGAGGCAGCCGTGGTGTTAAATTAAGAACCATTTGCCTGAAATAGAAGTGGGGGAAACCACAGAAAACCTCTTCCAGGATGGCTGGGGCTGAGAATCGAACCCTCCTCTTCTCAGTTTTGCCTCAAGAGGCTGCGTGTAACCCGTTCCAGCCCTCACACCCGGACCTCCATGGCGAGCCATGAACGCTAGCCGCTACATAACGCGATGGTCTCTCTCTTCGGACATCGATCAGTAAATTACGGACTATGTATTGTGCCCGATTGACGGGGATTCCGGGGAGCCATCGACCTTAACTGACCCTTCCGAAACCCCCATCTCCCAGGAAAACATATAGGCTGGGAAGGAATGCATTCTTGGACCGGGAAAGTACTCAAGAAACTGTACTCGGGGGGTGTCGGGTGTAATGAGAGGAAAAACCACCAGTCCGGAGGAATACAAACTCAACAAAATACAATAAAGAGGCAAGGCTTACATTTAAATCGCACTCAGTTTATTCAAAAAAAGTGACAGACCCCTAACCACTTCCGAGAGGTGAAAACGGCTAGTCCATGCTAACAATGTTCATAATAATTAATTCGTCTCCGTGCGACAATCCTAACAAATTAAGCCTCTCGAAGTCCTACGCGAAAGTGGAAAAACAAAGAATGCAATCTAAGAGAATGACACGTAGATCTTCCCTATCCAATTACTTCGGAGATTCAATAATAGTAATAATACAAGAATGATTCTACAGCAAGGTGAGTTATTTACGTGTTTACAATGCAAGACATTAGTTACATTTAAAGCATAATAAGTTTAGAGCTACGCTATGATGGTGTCATCTCCAACATTTAACGTTATAATCATTTAATCTAATGCCTATCGTACGTTAATCATAATGGCAACGATGTAAACGAGAAGCGTTTCATCCAAAATTTATTTCCAAGCTATAGCTATGCACATTCTGAACCTAACAGAAAGTATGAAAATCTATCCTAGTTACAACACAAATGAATAACATGTAAACACTCTTAAATTAGATGCGCAATGGGCGCCACTACAGTTACCTTCCTACATCGCAAATTCGCTCTTTGCGAACTCGGGTCATGTTTGTGTTGGGAGAGAAACGTTATGTTGGCGATAGCATGAATTAATACATGTCTAACATCGCATCATCAGCTTAGCTACCGCGTTTAAACACGTAACTATCTGACTGTCGTCGCTCAATAGGGGAAAGCTGTATTTGTATTTAAGATGAGACGAAGAAACAAGTCTAAGTTATGGTCATCAAGGTTCATGTAAGTTTATGGTTTAATTTAGGTTTAATTAGATTTCCTAGCTTTTGGTTTACATTCAGTTTTAGTTGAAAACCCCTGATATTTGATTATTACCTTCTTATTTATCAGATTAGTTTACTCCTATCAGTTTCATTGTATTTTTTTAATGACCATGTTAAATTCGTATAGTGTAAACAATTGATGTCCCAAGCATCCAAGACAAACACTTCATTGGAAGAAAAATCAATTCCAATACCATAAATAGCACATCAGTGTGCTGATCAATACCACTGATCCATTGATCATCATCTGCTGTAGTAACGTGCCAAAAAACGTACGCGTCACCAGCCTATAAAGTACGAAAACTTGTACTAGCATCTAAGGGTAATCATATCCTACCGCTGTAGAGCGTTTTTACATTACATGGTTCCTTTTAAATCTATACAATCCAAGCTTGAGGATAAGGTTTAAATATTGCTGGCATAACAGCTGTATACTCTGAAGTTACAGAAAGGTGTTTCATTTACTCATATATCAGACCTGAGCGTCTGGAAATCTAGCATTTATAAACTTGGGTCTTTTGCATACAGTCCTATAAAATGACCCGTTCTCTCGAACCAAGAATAGCCTGCCTAGCTCATCTTATAATGTTACAATTCATAGCTTGTTTGGCAGTCGTCTGCATGTCAAAAAAAAGTATTTCTTTCACTTCTCCACACTACATAAACTGGTTTTCATGTAACAATAATGTTTGTTATTCACTGGGCCCACTGCCTTCTATATAATTTACTGAAGAAAAGAGCGCGCTGTCATCGCGTTTGCAAGGTCAAAATAAACCAAATAAAGTGTGACATTGGCTCCTTTTCACGGCCAACAGCTGGTCGTTGAGTTTCACTTGTTAAAATAAAATACTGTTCTTTCAGACAAGATTGTGATAAAAATCCTACACGTAAAAGAGTGTTGGTTCGATGCTCTGTCGAAGTTATATAAAAATGTTATTTACAATAATGGGTGGCAAATGCTATTATCCTAAACAAGTGCAAATGATACGTTATATTTGTGGTTTCTCCACCACCTAGGAGTGCATGTTAAGAGTAAATCCTACCTAATAATGTGCGGCGTAAGGTCATAATAACTAATCTAGTCCCCTCAGCAGGACCGTACATAAAAATAGGTTTTGGCCGTCAGCCTGACTCACGTGTGTTCTTCATAGTTATGCATGGTTTATGTTGCAAATTAGGCGTATGGACGGAATGCCTGTAATCCACGTGCTTGCTTTGTAGTACAATCTCAGCCATTACTAAACCATTTGACGTGCGATCCCACCATCGCTAGACCATCTGGAGTGCGGTCCGACCGTCGCTAAACCCCGCCATGGCATGGGTCTACTCCATTTCAAAGCTCATGACTAGTTGAATAATTGGCGTTTCTTCACAATAGTTACGTTTAAATAAAGCCATGGTGGTTACACTGAATTTATCGCTCTAGTTGCAATTTCACAGAATTTACTCTGGTAGCGGTTAGCAAGATAGAATGGCCATGTGGTTTTTCCGCTCACAGAAGCTAACTTATGGCTTTTGCCAAAGTACACACTCAGAACTGATTGATTAAGTTCACTCGTGAATCGTTCATTACTTGTTTAACACTGATGATGATAATCTCGCTGCACATGTAAGAAAAAAAAACGTGGCTTAGCAGCGTGCTTTGTGCCTATGTTAAATTGTTAGTGAAAGATCAAAATATTCCGAATTGGCGATTACTGATTATCATAAACACACTCGGCAGTCATACTGCACGTAATCACGTATGTTTCTTCACCAGATTAAATGGGATCACACAGATACTCCTCGATTTATCGAGCACGTTTCGACGTAAAGGCAGGACCATGCCTGTCAAAAATAGTACGTCACGCTGCAATCATGCTTGCGATAAGAGTCGCCTCATCAAGATGCCGGATGGACTCTCTAGTGACTAGTCAAGTGTGTGACTGTAAAAATATCTGCGGCATTCACTAGGGATTCTTTATATTCATGCCTCCTATTTATCATAAATCATATTTCTCTTCTGAGCATCCAAAATATTTACAACAGTGGTTAATAATCATGGGGTTCACAAAATATTTACAACATAATATACTCTCGGCGCGGCAACTCATATTAGACAAACGAGCGCCTTCTTGGCCTGCTCCATGGATGATGAATTTTTCATGAGCCAAAGAGGTCACATGGCAAATGTGACATCGGGTTCAGTATAAAGTAAACTTACCATAATACAAGTTTATATTAAATTATTCAGTCGAATTTTTCTTGGATTCTTCACGAAATCATCTTGGTCTTTTTTTCTCGACATTGCATAATCTCTACATAGTATAAACCAAAGTACCCGATTCCTGGATGTAATGGGCATTCTCGAGAACCACTGAATGGATTTTGATGCAGTTTCCACCATTCTGTAAAGGATTTCTTGAGGAAGGTTTCTGTAGAAAAGAATTCATTTATGATCAAAGGAAGCCGAGCAGTAACGATTTCAGTGAATCGAGTCGAAGAAAAACCTGCCGTCCGTGTGCCTTTTAAGATTACGCTGGGTAAACCGTTGAAAATATATAGGTATACTATGTCAGCATGAAAAGTTGTACAATAAAGTCCAGGATAGCATATCTCTATCTTTAATGCATCGTCCACTATATATTTTTTTACGTTTTCATTTCTTCTAACAATATCCATTTAGTGGAAATTTAAATTGCTAGCTTCGGCCAGCAACAAACTGTCGAGTACTGCCAAGTTTAGACTTCAGAGAAGAGTATATGTGTTTGGAGTTTCACTGTTCACCTCGGCATTTCTGAATTGCATCTGGGACCTGCCGTCAATGCGCCTTTTAAGCTTACGCTGGTTAACCCGTTAAAAATACCGGTCGAAGCCTGGGTGGGTTGCTAGTTATTAATACACGACAGTTTCTAACTAATGTTTAACTAAACAGGTTAACACAATATCATTCACTTTACAAAATGACACTATAACTTACTACTATCTCTAACTAACAGAATGGCAAGTGATGTATTTTTGGAAAGGGATGAGGAAAGAATGTGTCTTGCTCATTTCACTGCCACCCCTCTGGCTAACTGAATTGCCATCATTTTGCTCACTGAGTAAGTTGAGTGTGTAGTTTAGACTACAATAAAAATTTTATACGAATGAAATTAATCATTTCAAATTAGTAAGTGTAAATTTACATAATCCAGTAATTTGACATCAATCCAAAGATTGGTTTTATTTAAAAATAAAACTTCAACGCATTCATATTTTATTAGTCTATTTGGGTGAGGGGGAATTGATCACCCACAGAATTTACGCCTCTGCGATAAAGAAAGCATCTAAAATATAGGGGTGGTTACTTCATCAAGGTTGCAAATAGATAATAAATTGGGAAAATGAATGCTTATTCGAATAATTTGGCAACGTCTAATAATTTAAAGTTTGAAGGGACAATCACGGCAGGGCAGCTCATTCCTACTGAACTAAAAAAAACTTATTACTCCCGTTTCGGGATCGGAGATGAGATGCGATAAAATTATATGTGGCGTATGGTTTTTAAGGCCGGATGACCTTCCTGACGCTAACCTCATGAGAGGAGTTAATGAGATATGAAAGAAGATGAATGAAACTGAACAAGGATTTGGAAGAAAGCAGCCGTGGCCTGTCTGAAGGAACCATCTCAGCATTTGCCTGGAGTTGAAAATAGGGAAACCACGGGAAACCATGTCAAAGACGGTCGACGGTGGGGCTCGAACCCACGTCTACCGAGTCAGCAGAGAGCTTGGCCCCATGGCTTAGTGCTGCGCTTTAGTGAGCGTAGCTACAGCTGTCGGTAACTAACAACCAGAGTAATAACACATTTACCCTGCAGTGTGGGTGGGATGGGGCAGTTCCAGCAAGCCCGGGTATCGAATCCCATACTGATTGTGGTTTCTCTCAGAATTTTCACACTACCTATATGCAAATGCAGGGATGGTCCCGACGCTTCATCCAATCCCTGATGATCATAGCTACACACATAACTACAGTCACGACAGAAAAACAGGTTATCAGACAAATCCAACACCCTAGTTAAACCCCAAAGAGTGTACAGTGTTGATCAAAATAATGATACCACCCATCAAGTCCTGTCATGTACCGTATTTGTAATGCTCTAATCTTGAATTTGAGTATTTGTGAAAACTACAGAAGATGGTATGCTTATCGTAATTTTTTTAAAGACAATTTTAACCTCCTTGTTGGTGGTTCCCACGGACTCAGCGAGGGAACTCACCACTACCGCCTTTCCAGGCAGTGTCCTAGAGCTGGGAACACTTGGTCGGTTTGGATACAACTGGGGAGGTGTAATCAGCACTTCGCCCAGGCGGCCTCACCTGCAAAGCGAACAGGGGCCACATGAGGGAAGGGAAGGGTAGATTGGGATGGATGGGCAAGGAAGAGGGAAGGAGGAGGCCGTGGCCTTACAGGAGGTACTGTACCCGTAAAATTCGAGAAGTTGCCTGCCAGAAATCCATAGCAGAGCTGGATTGCAAAATTCTGTAGGCATCCGGCTAAATATACCATCAAAAATCGCTCCAACAAGGTCTTCGGAAATATACACAGTAGTCTAAAATGATATTATGGACAAACAATAAAATACACTGGGCTCAAGTGAACACTTACCTTAAATCTCGGGGTTTTATTAAGGGGAATCAGCTCCAAACCTGAAATGGGGCTCCATAATATAATTTCATCTATATCTAAAATAAGTCACTCGAAACACGACGTAGAAAAACGAACTAAATAAGTTTATTAATAATTATAAACTAAAAACTAAACAAATAAAAATTCCCTATCTTCATAAATATTTACACACTCTCACTCCTCTCAACGTATACGCCACTGAAGTTATTATGTCTCCAGTAATACAGAAATTACATTTTGAAAGGCCTCCGCCAATTACAAGCAATAAAACATTTAACGAAATATTCCTGCGTGTTTAGCATTCCTCTAGAATCTATTAACATTCCTGCGCGCGTCAAAAGCGTGCATCTGGACTGTCGATTCGTCTATATATTGACACCGTTTCCATTCAGCCTTCACCCTATTTTCATTCATAAAGATTGTAGTCGTAGTAACTCTTTTAATTTATATAATACATTGACCTGGATTTTATAACGGGAGTTGCCTGCCTCCCTTGCAACCGGCCAGTCCACATCGCTGATCTGCATACAGAGAATGCGTAACTGCGCTCCAAGAATACACGTCTCAAATTGCATCATTCACTCTTAAGAAATCTTTCTACAAAACAGTCATCCCTTCCTCAAATGCATTCAAACTTTAACATACAGTTCCATGCATTCCCTTGCATCATTCATGACTGATGAAGTCGTCCCATTCACACTTTAACATCGTAAAACATTCGTTCCACAAATATTTACCCTCAAATACAATACATTTTAAAAACACACGGTCAAATAATTGTTATCAAATTATGCCCTTAATTAAAATTATTATGAAAATGTATTTTCAGTATCTACACTCGTTATCGTTCACGTTTACTCTTATAAGGGTAATAACTCGTTATATCCCTGAGCCTTAGCTCTAGTTCAAAGTTTATCATTCTACACATTTAAATGTGATACTCATATAGAGATCTCCGTCTCTTTCATGAAATACTACACCACCATGACAAAATTAGGTTTGTAGTCGTTATCAGTCCAATGTATTCAATCAACAAAGATCAAACACACGTATTTACTCAGATCCGTGTTTAATAAAAATGTTAATAAAAAGTATTAATTAACAGAAGTTGACAACATTTTTCCCATTCTATTTCCGCCCATACACTCTTGCCTCCACTCCTAAGTCATGAATTCGCACATCGGAGTTCTTAACAACTCGATTCCTTTATTATAATGCCACGTTCTTACCAAAAAACAGTGCTACTCTGCAATAACTTTTCTTAATGCGGAAACTGCCTCGCATTTATACAAACATTTCTCTACGTAGCCTCATATACCTATGTATACGGTAATAAATTCTCCTCTACTACTTGTTGAACAATTCTATTACACAAAATAACACAAAATAATTGTTACCAACACCTCTTTTGTAGAACTTGCAATTACATTATTGGCATTTTCCTCAGCGTTGCAACAATCAACCGCTGGCTTCCTGAACAGCTACTTCTGTTCCTAAACGTTACCTTCATTCTTAAAGACCTGAGACGTATTGTGGATGATCACCATGGGTTTACCCTAAAATGTTACTTGGCTGTCGACTAAACTGTTACATATACATTTAATAGAAATACAATTATGATCCACCGTACTTATCTGGCTTCAAAGTTACACGTCTTGCAATGTTACGTCCACAACATAACGTGACATTACATATTGTGTATAAATAACCACTAATGTTATTTAAGTGTCCAATAAAATCAATCGGGACTGGGATAGACTGGCTTTGACTTCCATAACGTCGGATGAAAGTATATTCCAAGAAGATATATCTCTAATAGAGTTTAAATTGATGAAAGATCTCAGCTTTCTCTAATAAAATAAGGATTGTCAATTCCGAAACGTGTCTCCTTTCTATACAAAGAATGTCTTTGAGTATATGACTTCATATCATAAGCATGATGAATATTTATTGTCAGATCGGCGTAAAGTTCATAGAAATTTTTATATTATAACAATATATTACCTGGCAGTAGGTATATAATGCACCCGACGTCAGGTTGGGGCGACAGGTCGGTTGGTTCATTCTTTGTCGCAACTAATGGATCATGACAACCTCATCTCTGTCGGTAAATGCTAGGGCGTCCCCCGAAAGAGACGTGCGTCGGCCTCGTCCGACTGCAGTGCCAAATGGACGAGGGCTACTGGTTCAAGACTGGGACCAGAGTTCACCGCTACGTATTGCTACGTTGAATATCGGAACTCTTACAGGACGAAGCCGAGAACTAGCAGATATGTTCAAAAGACGGAAGGTGGACATTGCCTGTATTCAAGAAACTCGTTGGAGAAGACAAAAATCTCGTGAAATAGGAGATGGATACAAGCTCATCTACCATGGAACAAACAACCTAAATGGGATTGCTGTTGTTGTTTGTGCCAACTTAAGAGATCAGGTAGCCGAGGTCAATCGACAGTCAGACCGCCTCATGACTGTCAGCATATGTAGATATGCCATCTTGTCGGTTACACATCATTAGTGCATATGTCCCACAAACTGGCTGTGATGAGAGTGAGAAAGAACGGTTTTGGCAAGAATTCCAGGATCTTGTCTTGTTGTGCCCAGAGGAGGACTTCTTACTTGTATGTGGTGACTTAAATGGACATGTTGGTCAAAATAAGAATGGTTATAGTTGTCATGGTGGAAATGGCTATGGTAGACGAAATGATGACGGATGCTGAGTCCTCGACTTTGCAGAAGCAAACAGCCTTCTCATATGCAACACTTTCATTAAGAAGCGCACCAGTCACCTCGTAACATACACCAGTGGTGACAGCAGAAGCCAGATCGACTTTGTACTGTTACGACAATGTAACTTCCGAACAGTCATAGATGTGAAGGTTATACATTCCGGTTGTGTTGCCCCCCAACACAAACTACTCATTGCAGACCTGAAGATCAGTAAACGCAGAATAGGTGGATGTACAAGAGGCTCAACAATGGTAAAGTGGTGGAAACTACACGTTAACAGTATAATATTTCCTCTTGTCAATCCGAATTCCATCGACACCATATGGACTGAACTCTGTGAGTCAGTGACTACTGCTGCATCAGAAACATTTGGTACCACAAAGCCATGGCGCCGCCTTATTGACAAGCAGACATGGCTATGGACAGTTCAGGTACAAGATAAGTTCCGTGATAAGAAGAAATCATATAAAAACTGGCGTTCTCTATAGACAGACGTGAACAGAGAAAGGGACGTCACTGCTAAACGAGAGGCAAAGAAAGCCGTGGCTGAAGCAAGAGCCAACCACTACAACAACCTCTATCTTAACTTAGACACCAAAGAAGGTGAAAAGGATATTTACCGTCTGGCCAAAGCCCGAGCAAGAACAGCAAGGGATATTGAACACTATGTGTGCATAAAGAGCAAGGAAGGCCAAAGACTACAGAACAAACATGCTGTTCTCATGCGATGGAAAGAGCATTTCGAGGAGATCTCAAACATAGAGTTTCCGCATCCAACAATCCCAGTAGGAGTCCCAATTAATGGGCCTATCCCCCAAATCACTCCACAGGAAGTTACCACTGCCCTAAAAAGCATGAGAAACCATAACTCTTCTGGGCCAGACAACCTCCCTGCTGACTTCTGGAAACTTCAAGAATTGCAATCTACTGCGATAGATTGGCTTGCTACATTTTTCAGTGCCATATTGGACTCTGGCCACATCCCTATTAACTGGACTACAAGCATTACAGTACCGATTTTCAAGAACAAAGGAGACCCAGCGGAATGTTCAAACTATCGCCCGGTACGTCTTTTCTCACATACAATGAAGATCTTTGAGAGGATTCTTGATCGACGCCTACGTGCCATCACCTAAATCAGCTCCAACCAGTGCGGGTTTGTCAAGAGGGCTGGAACCACTGACGCCATCTTCGCATCATGGTTACTCATGGAGAAGCACCGTGAGAAAAGAAAGCCTCTGCATATTGCCTTTCTTGACCTTGAAAAGGCCTTCGATCGTGTTCCTCATGGGTTGATTTGGTATACGCTCCGCAACCATGGTGTGCCAGAGTCATTTGTAAATGTGGTCAAGATGTTATACACGAACACCAGCAGTAGAGTACGTTGTGCCGTTGGCACCTCGGAAAACGTTCCTGTAAATGTCGGCGTCCACCAAGGCTCAGCACTATCACCGTCCCTTTTTGTTCTTGTGATGGACACCATCACTCCTGACCTGCAACGGAATGTTCCTTGGACGCTTCTGTATGCAGATGATATAATGGTTGCAGATGACACCCGAGAAAAACTCCAATGCCAAGTTGAAGACTGGTATAACCGCCTCTCCCAGTATGGCCTATGTCTGAATGTGAAAAAGACGGAGTATCTGGAGTTAAACCCAAGCGACGGTACAATTCAAGTCGCTGGACAAAATCTAGTCAAGACAGAATGCTTCAGGTACCTTGGATCTCGACTTCAGAGTGATGGCAACTTCAATGATGAAGTAAGAGCCAGGGTAATTGCAATCTGGTTGCGGTGGAAGGAGGTCACGGTTGTGCTTTGCGACAAGAAAATGCCACTTCGTCTCAAATCGAAGATATATCGGACAGTGGTACGGCCAGTTGCGCTGTATGGCGTTGAATGTCGACCATCCGACAAAATTTCAGAACGTCGCCTGCACGCCATGGAAATGAGAATTCTTCGTTGGATAATGGGTATCTCCCTTATTGACCATGACAGAAACGACACAATTTGGGAGCAAATGGGTGTCGCCCCAATTGTGGACAAAATGAGAGAGAAACGGCTCCGATGGTATGGCCATGCCCTGCGTGCAGCGCCTGATACTGTTACTAACTCTGTCCTTCATTTTGAGGTTGAAGGCCTACGCCCCAGAGGACGACCGAAGCAGCGTTGGCAAGACACAATAAATGGTGACTTAAAAATGACCAGCCTAAATCCAGCTGACGCACGAAACCGGACAAAATGGAGGTCAATGACCAAACAAGCGGACCCTGCACCATTGGGACAACGCTAGGAAGAAGAAGAAGAAGAAGAAGAAGACGAAGAATCACTCGTGGTTTCTTCTGTTCTTGAAATCTCTTCATTACATATAAGATGCCCAAATTAAATTACGAAAAAGAATTTAATTGGCATCCAAGACAAACTGTCTGGATCCTCTATTCAAAATGAATCGAAAAACGTCGAAAGTTAAGGTTACTGATTTAAAAAATGGAATACTAATTCCTTAAACAAATTAATATCTCAGTTCAGAAAATGAATCGTAGAATACAGTATATAAGTGAAAATGATCACCTCACATGATCTTGTAGAATAAAATGTTGTTACATACATGAAGTACAAATATATATCGAAATATGGAGAAAAGGTTGCTCTGAATGTCACTAATTGCTCTAACTACATAATAATGTACACTTCTACCTTGACAGAAGACTCTCGATGATCTGGTTAAGTATTTGGAAACTACTTAGGAGTTTCCTCTTTCCAAGAAACTAAGTTGAACCCCAGTCCGCTTCCTCGAACCAACGACCTCGGGGAAGGTAGGAATTTCCCCTCCGGCAAACACCAATCTCCGCCTGGAATCGAACTGCAACCTCTCGTTCATAGATCTTCATTGTTGCCGGGTCCACCCTGGCATCTTGACTTTTCTTATGATGAATCTTCATTCTCCGTCGTTGATAGAGTTTCCATGTCATTATCGAGCAATGTTGTAGGTTCAGCTTCATAGTTACAAATAAAATGTGTAAATGGAGTACTGGACCACAATCGTTGTTAGAAATATTCATAATGATGGTCTATGAAATATTTATGTAGCTCGTAGATGTTAAGTTCGTTGGTTGGTTCTTAAGTTTAGGGGCTGCAACAACGCGGTCATGTAGTCCCGTGTACTTTGGGTGTGTGTAGAATCTGTCTGATAACCGGTGTTAATTGTGATGACTGTATTAGTGTGTGTTATCTATTTTTTAATTCAAGTAAGGACTGCAGACTTTAGAATTTTCAAATAGTTCCTACTTTTGCCGCCAAACGCCACCGTCAACGACTACTAGTTCAGAACTTAGCTACCAGACGCCACCGCAGTCGGCTCTTGGCAACGAACGTAGGAACCTAAGAGCGCTGTTTACATTCTTAACCTATACAATTTAGCTTCACACAGGTGTAATTAGTGGAAGGTTCTTTAACATGCCATACATCTACCGTGCCATAAAGCTATGACATGGGACCGCCGGCTTTACTTCCCCTCCGAAGGAAGGCATAGTGAGGGATTTTTAACGCTCTTAAAAATCCGACGACTTTGGCCGGATTTGAACCCGCGATCTTGGGCATAGAAGCTCAGTTCAGAAGTAATCTTGTAAACGAAGCTCCATATTGAACCCGCTGAGCTAAGGTTCATGTGATATTTTTTATAACAGCACATTTATGATGGGATGTAGTACCTTTGAACACACCCAGAAAGCCACGTGGAGCTGAGAGCTCACGCTATACTCTTTGAAGTAGCGGTGAATCGCACTTTTGACTTTGGTGAAGTCTGCTAATTATTTATCTGAGGTCTTATTAATTAATTTTATCTTTCCACGAGACTCAGAATATTCCATTTCGTCATGCTGCATTATTAAAACATTTTGGAGAATGTTTATTTCGCTTAAGATAAGGTAATACCCTTGCAGATACTCAAACAGGAATGTAAGTAGTCGCTCAACGACTTCGTTTTGACGACCTACTTCCTAGAGGAACTCAGTGCCTTGCACTACGTCTGGAGAATCCGCCCCGTGTAGGCGTGAAATTGTATCCGTCCTATAAGACGTAGAAAATATCCGCTGTTTAACGTGGAAGTTATTATCAGGTGCCATCGTGCACGAATACACTGCAAATCACTGTTATTTATGCACAGTGAACAACAGAAAGCATATTGTGAAATAATTGGCAAGTATAGTGAAAATTATAATATTACCGTAACACCACATTTTTGTACCCACGTGTTTGTGGAGGGCCGAGTGCCTGGTGAAAAATATAGAGGTAAACGTGTTATAACTACTTTGAATAAGTGTGATTATGAATGTATAACATATTTGAATTGCCACAGTGAATTTTTCAATTCCAAAACGACGCACATTTCACGGATGCTACGTGATGTAAAAGTGGCGTCAGCTCACGTGAAGAACCACAGAACAGTTCTTGCCCACGTATGAATTCATATCTGTGAAGTAAAGGCTGAGTTATCTATTGCAATTAAAGCCTGTAACATTTACTACGAACATTGTGATTTTTGAAGTGAAAGAATGAACTACTACACGATTTATTTCACCACCCACGTGATCAGACTATTCTACACCATGTTTGAGACCGACATCATGGGCTAATACCGCTATGGTATGAGGGTGATGTTTCTATTGGAACCAGCATGATGGTGGAGCTTCCAGAACAGCGAACGAGGAGGAAGGAAACCAGGATGCCATTCCCAGGCAGCTCCAGTACATCAACGAAGTTATCGACAGGGACAGATCGAACCCTGGTCTTAGGAGGAGTCCAGATGGGAAACCTGATGAGGACGATACCGGAGAAACAGAGATGAATTTGTACAACCCTTGTCGTTGAACACAGGGCTGAGTGAGAGCTCCTCAATTTCGTGAGTTTTTGGACACCCTTTCTCGTTCTAGTTTCTGGTGGTATAGTAGATTTAATGTAGTTTGTGAACCAACCGAACTCAGTGTCAGCCATTTTTATATGTAGGGAATGTAACTAGTCTAATTAGATGTCATTTATTTCAGTTAGAGTGAGACACCCTTGGGTCAGACATTTTGGTCAGCCCTGGTGCAGCTTGATGAACGTCGTGGTACGTCAATGCCTATCTTTTGCTGAACGTGACCGTAGTCATTTGAGGCTACTTTGTTTAGCCCTATTTGGGGTAATTTTCAAGTCTTTGCTGACTTTAGTTATGGCAATCAGATGCCATGGTTATTTCGTTAACTGCATTCTTTGCAGCCAGTCTTTGTTACACCCCTGACTTCGTTAGAACAGTCGTATCAGTTAGGTAATCGACTGTAATTACCAGTTTTGTAACTGCATTATATTTCATTTGAAATGAGCTCAGAAGCCATTCTTGGTCAAGTGTGGAAATAATAAGTAGAAGGGATGTTTCGTTGTCTAGCATCGAACCCAGTTCCCAACGAATCATTAAGCAGATCCAGAGTGTGGAATCTGCGCCACAATTATTATTTTGTTAGTGTCATGTGAAGACACGCATTTATTTGATGTTGTACAAGCAACTACTGAATTATATCTTTGTAAGCAAAGAGCTCCAGCAATAGTGACATTGCTATCATTTAGATGTCTTTGGTTTGAAAGACGGAATTATATTATTGTATTCAGATTCATAGCGTGTTTTTTATACACGTATTCTTCGAGGTTTATAACCTATGGTAAAGATTTTATGATGAGGCCAGATGTACAGTTTATATTTTGTTTAAATCGCCGGCCTTGATAGTTAGTGTGTTGTGTCAGCCGCGCAGGAATGTTGTAGCCTGTTATTTATGCACAGTGAACAACAGAAAGCATATTGTGAAATAATTGGCAAGTATAGTGAAAATTATAATATTACCGTAACACCACATTTTTGTACCCACGTGTTTGTGGAGGGCCGAGTGCCTGGTGAAAAATATAGAGGTAAACGTGTTATAACTACTTTGAATAAGTGTGATTATGAATGTATAACATATTTGAATTGCCACAGTGAATTTTTCAATTCCAAAACGACGCACATTTCACGGATGCTACGTGATGTAAAAGTCGCGTCAGCACACGTGAAGAACCACAGAACAGTTCTTGCCCACGTATGAATTCATATCTGTGAAGTAAAGGCTGTGTTATCTATTGCAATTAAAGCCTGTAACATTTACTACGAACATTGTGATTTTTGAAGTGAAAGAATGAACTACTACACGATTTATTTCACCACCCACGTGATCAGACTATTCTACACCATGTTTGAGACCGACATCATGGGCTAATACCGCTATGGTATGAGGGTGATGTTTCTATTGGAACCAGCATGATGGTGGAGCTTCCAGAACAGCGAACGAGCAGGAAGGAAACCAGGATGCCATTCCCAGGCAGATCCAGTACATCCACGAAGTTATCGACAGGGATAGATCGAACCCTGGTCTTAGGAGGAGTCCAGATGGGAATACTGATGAGGACGATACCGGAGAGCCAGAGATGAATTTGTACAACCCTTGTCGTTGAACACAGGGCTGAGTGAGAGCTCCTCCATTTCGTGAGTTTTTGGACACCCTTTCTCGTTCTAGTTTCTGGTGGTATAGTAGGTTTAATGTAGTTTGTGAACCAACCGAACTCAGTGTCAGCCATTTTTATATGTAGGGAATGTAACTAGCACGCGTGTATTGTGAGACAGAATTACTTTACAAGAGACAGAATGCTTGTTGTATTCGCTTTTCCTTTCATTGCAACTTAGCTCATGGAACCCAGTGTCCATTCCTGTATCTGATCACATTGTTTTTATAGATTGTTTTTTGTTAGTTAAACGCACTGTTGCGTGTACCGTCGTTTGACGTGTACAGTTATGTCAGGTTTTCTATAGTATGTTGTAGGCTACCCTGTTATAGGAGGAATTTATTGTATAAAGTATCTGTGTGTACCTTGTCCGGGATTGTTCCCGTTGACCAGATGTTATTGGAGGGTTACTGAGTGTGCAGGCCCATCCCCGAGTTATTGAACGCGAGCTTTGCGCCGCTGGTAACTTGTGTTATTGTGTGTCCGAGTTGTTATTGCTCGTTGATTATATTCCGACTTTTGAGTCGAGGCTTTTGGTGGAGAATGATCTCAGTGGAGACACTCCGTGCCCAGCCTATTGTCAGTAGTATTCGCCATAAACCAACGATGAACCTAAACCGACATCTTAATAATAAAACGCATAATTTTGGTAAAACAAAAGCTAACTAACGAATTCTTTCTATCTAACTTTGTTCTTTTGCATTTGGAACCTGCGGACATGGCCGTGCAGATGAAGGTTTTTTTTTTTTTGAGGAAATGACTAGGACAGCTGACACTCTTGTAGCGACCTGAAGCATGCTCGAACCTTGAGTTCGTAGCTTGTGGAGCGCAGGCCATGCGATGTTAGACGTAGTCTTTACTACGCAGTAGTCACCGTAACCACACACATTAGATGACTATGGCTTACAAAGAGTAAACCAAGGTGCAGGCAGGCATTTTAATAAAACTGTGTTTCTTTATTAATTATTTATGATGTACAAGTGTATGAATCCTACATGTTACCTTATTGTGTGCTGTTAGCACCTAGTTACTAAGAATGAAAATGAAAATCCACAGCCTGCTTCCAGTCTCCGACCGGGTCAGGAATGGAATGAATGAAGCCCCCATCTAGCGGCGAGGATATGAACTGTGCCGGCTGCCGAGGCCTGACGCACTCCTCTGAGGCAATGAGTAAATGAATGACAGATGAAATGAAATGATAGAGGAGAGTGTTGCTGGAATGAAATTGTGACAGGGAAAACCGGAGTACCCGGAGAAAAACCTGTCTGCCTCCGCTTTGTCCAGCACAAATCTCACATGGAGTGACCGGGATTTGAACCACGGCTCCAGCGGTGAGAGGCCGGCGTGCTGCCACCTAAGCCACGGAGGCTTCAGTTACTAAGAATAATTAAATGTTTTTTTTACATGGCTGTTCACTTAGCTTTCAATGTAATTGTTTTCTATTACGGACGTCATCGCCGTAAATTTCGTTATTAATTGATAGGACTTAGCTAGATGAATTAACGTTAAATGTAAATGTGGAGATGGTATCATCCTAACTTAGATTTGTCTTGCTACCCTGTTAAATGTAAATTCAGATATTAGCTTGATCTTGTAACTTGAACTAGGGATTTGCGTCGTACCATTTACCTAGTGTTGCTGTTGTTGCTTTATTATTGTGAGATAGATCTTTCGCGAGGGTTTTCCGTAACTTCTCAGGTAGGGACCTGCTCTTTATTTTTGTTTGTTTATTAGCTTGCGTACTAGCCGATTGAAACCCTCGGAACTAGGCTAGGGGCTTGTGAATTTTAACAATAAATTTTCACGGTGTTTTACATAAGTCTGGATGTTCATTTTCTCAGTCTAGTTTTTAAGGTGAACCTTTCCTTAGGCAGTCTATGACCATCGTCACCATGTACCACGATCCCTGTGGACTACAGTTTCTCGTGCCGCTTTGGCCTATTTGGGAGTTCACCTGATCCTCACGGCACTTATGTCCGACGGATGAGATGTTAGGGAAGTCATTTCGGCTGTTGGCTATCCTGACAGCTCCACCGACGGTCTCATAAAATGGCGCCCAACTCATGTGCCGACGTTAACTTGGTGACCGTCAGTTCCATGTTATTTAGGAGGATCTTAATGTTGATTAATGGTAAATTGACAGGACTGGGACGAACATAGAAAGTCGTACTGCAGATCAATTGACCGCATGGCATTCATGTGTGATAGCAGTCCATGGGGTGAGGCTTTAGTGTTAGATAAATGAAGGATAGGATTTTCTTTGATGATGCCTCATCCTGAGTAAATGTAATACTTTGCTTTGCTCGCCGTTGTCTTTGTAAATGTAGAAGCACTTAGTTTGCATACTCCAGCTGTACTCGTGGTATTTATATAAATGAAACAAGCTTTATACCACCAAGTAACTAATCATAGCTGTAAGTTCCATTAGATATTGATCCCTCACTTTCTCATAAATATTTCTTGTCAATGGACGAGGAAACTATTCGTCGTGTGTTTGGGGAGATGATGGCAGGTGTTAATGCCAATCTCCAGCAGATTACTGCTGAATTAGGTACAGAAAGGACTGATTTAGGTGATGTAAGAGGTGATTTAGGTGAAGTCCGAGGTGACTTAGGTACTGTAAGGACTGATTTAGGTGATGTAAGAGGTGATTTAGGTGAAGTCCGTGGTGACTTAGGTGAGAATACCCAAGCTGTCAACACTGTAAGTGGTCATGTGGACCAAGTAAGACAGGACTTAGAGGTTAATACCAGATCTATAAATATTGTAAGTGGTCATGTAGACCAAGTCACAGAGTCGATCAATAATGTTATGACTGATTTAATGCAGGTCAGAGCCAACATGGACGCATATAGAGCCGAAGCTAGAAATGATCTTACGGCAGGTTTAGCAGCTGTTAGGGTTGATGTCATACGACACCATCAGGAGGCTAACCAGCGTGTAGATTGCTTAACCGGCCAGATGAATAGAGCTAGGGAGGATGTGCAGACCCGATTGGAGGAGCACACAGCTCAAATTCAAACGACCATAAACAGAGTCCAGATAGATATGAGAGCCGACCTGGAGCACACTCGAGAAGAATTTGGGACTCGATTGACTCACGTCGAGGGATTTATGGACACCGTGAAAAAGGGACATGGCAACCATGAATATTGGATTGATTCTGATGAGAGGTGCAGCCAATGCTGTGAATAACAACGTCAAGACGATCGTTGATGGCATGATAGAGGTCAAGGACGAATTAAACACCAATAGGAGAAATATTAAGGAGTTGACAGAAACCATAGCAAGCCTACGTGAAACAGTTGACGTTCATCGTGAGGAACATAAAATCGATCTCATGTTATTGAGGGGTGACCTCAACGAACACAAGACCACAGTGGATGCTAAGGTAGCCGAGGTCAGAGACGATGTTGGAAAGATCCAAGACATTGTGTCAAAAGTCGAAGGAGAAATCGATTCCTTGCAGAAACGATTCGAGGAAGTCGCGGTAACCGAGAGGTTAGACCTTAGCTATAACCTCAGGACGGCAATACGCGAAGTTGACACGAACCTCAAAGGGAAAGTCGATAGGATCGAGCTACAACTTAACGACTTAGGTAATAAAGACGCAGCCAGAACCATTCCAGGACTCGAGGTTATAGAGAGACGTCCGACAGACTTGAGACGCTTCCTAGAGAGAGACACTTACCCTCACAGATGGGAGAATCTCAGGCGACACCAGTATCACAACCCGCAGGGATGATATCTACTCATTTCCAACCCAGCGCACCTATAGAACCGCAACCATCTCAATTCACTGGTTCAGCGCAAAGTCAGACTTTGAACTTTGACGCCCATTCTTTTCAAGCAGCACCCAATCGACTTAGTCATGAAATGAATACACCTACGCATAACTACATGCAGAATTCATTTAGACCCGCGCATACGCAGGGAAATGTAACTATAATCCGTTCGAGAGAGGAGCAACCAGCTCGCTTCTCTGGCACTGGAAGTGGCATCACTCCAGTTGAATTTCTGGCCAACGTAGAAAGCTACTTGAGAGACACTATGGTAACTCCGGAGAGGGAACTCCGAGTTATAGAGCGTTTGCTTGAGGGGCAAGCCAGCACCTGGTTTAGTGCATTCCGATACTCGTTTATGGGATACCAGGATTTCAAAGAAGCCTTGTTAAGAACGTACTGGTCGAGCGACATCCAGCAGAGCATCAGAGCTGAGATGTATACTCGCAGATATAGCTCTAATACTCCAACGCGCTATGTGAACTACTTCGCGATCCAGCTTGCGAAGCTTCGTTGTCGTCAACCCCCATTGTCTGAACAAGACCTAGTAAACACCATCGTTTGGCAATACCCTGCAGACGTGCAACGCGTATTGATTGCTGCAGGCGCATCCACGTTTCAGCAGTGTGACCAAATCCTGCGACGGTTGGATGCGAACACGGAGCAGTTCCCGACACACCGTCAGCAGAAGGCTGACAGTCGTGAGGAGAGACATGTCAACTCGACTACTATCGACAAAGTGAGCCAGACGCCAAAACAGACGCAAACCCAAGAGAGCTCTGGGCAACGCAACAACTACAACTATGGTAGAAGAGAATGGAACAACACTCCATATGCTCGAGACCAGCGAGATGAACGTCGTAGTCACTGGAACCGGCGATTCGACCGAGGGACGAACGACGACCGTCGTCACGAAAACGACCGCCAAGGGAATAATGGTCGAAACCCACAGCACGGAAGTATCCGTAGGGATTACCGATACAGTAGAGGGTATAACAGAGATCGAGACCCTAGATACCAGCCAGAGAGAGATTGGAGAGGAAGAGCACGGGAGAGCCGTGAGTATCTTCAACAACTCAGAGAGCTACAAATCCGAGAAGAGGGAGAACAGAACCAGACTTCGAGGGAAACTAGGAATTCGGCGCAGGAGACGGAGCAAAACCAACCCAGTACTTCTCGCCAGGACAGAAAAAAAACGCCGAAAAATCAATAGATTCTTGCCCGGTTGAGCACAGAGTAACTGCCACCATATTACTCTGGGAGCCAATCCAGGAAGACTTGTTAGACGAACGACGCTGACGAACGACGCAATCCAAGTAAAGAACCACCGATGGAATGATGGAAAAAATATCACTTATGAATGAACTTTAAGTCAAATAAAAATGTCGTCCCAGCATTTTATTTGAAACGACGGAGAGGCAGATGAACCCGCTGAGCTAAGGTTCATGTGATATTTTTTATAACAGCACATTTATGATGGGATGTAGTACCTTTGAACACACCCAGAAAGCCACGTGGAGCTGAGAGCTCACGCTATACTCTTTCAAGTAGCGGTGAATCGCACTTTTGACTTTGGTGAAGTCTGCTAATTATTTATCTGAGGTCTTATTAATTAATTTTATCTTTCCATGAGACTCAGAATATTCCATTTCGTCATGCTGCATTATTAAAACATTTTGGAGAATGTTTATTTCGCTTAAGGTAAGGTAATACCCTTGCAGATACGCAAATAGGAATGTAAGTAGTCGCTCAACGACTTCGTTTTGACGACCTACTTCCTAGAGGAACTCAGTGCCTTGCACTACGTCTGGAGAATCCGCCCCGTGTAGGCGTGAAATTGTATCCGTCCTATAAGACGTAGAAAATATCCGCTGTTTAGCATGGAAATTATTATCAGTTGCCATCGTGCACGAATACACTGCAAATCACTGTTATCTATGCACAGTGAACAACAGAAAGCATATTGTGAAATAATTGGCAAGTATAGTGAAAATTATAATATTACCGTAACACCACATTTTTGTACCCACGTGTTTGTGGAGGGCCGAGTGCCTGGTGAAAAATATAGAGGTAAACGTGTTATAACTACTTTGAATAAGTGTGATTATGAATGTATAACATATTTGAATTGCCACAGTGAATTTTTCAATTCCAAAACGACGCACATTTCACGGATGCTACGTGATGTAAAAGTGGCGTCAGCTCACGTGAAGAACCACAGAACAGTTCTTGCCCACGTATGAATTCATATCTGTGAAGTAAAGGCTGAGTTATCTATTGCAATTAAAGCCTGTAACATTTACTACGAACATTGTGATTTTTGAAGTGAAATAATGAACTACTACACGATTTATTTCACCACCCACGTGATCAGACTATTCTACACCATTTTTGAGACCGACATCATGGGCTAATACCGCTATGGTATGAGGGTGATGTTTCTATTGGAACCAGCATGATGGTGGAGCTTCCAGATCAGCGAACGAGGAGGAAGGAAACCAGGATGCCATTCCCAGGCAGATCCAGTACATCCACGAAGTTATCGACAGGGACAGATCGAACCCTGGTCTTAGGAGGAGTCCAGATGGGAATCCTGATGAGGACGATACCGTTCCGGAGAGCCAGAGATGAATTAGTACAACCCTTGTCGTTGAACAGAGGGCTGAGTGAGAGCTGCTCCATTTCGTGAGTTTTTGGACTCCCTTTCTGGTTCTAGTTTCTGGTGGTATAGTAGGTTTAATGTAGTTTGTGAACCAACCGAACTCAGTGTCAGCCATTTTTATAGGTAGGGAATGTAACTAGTCTAATTAGATGTCATTTATTTCAGTTAGAGTGAGACACCCTTGGGTCAGACATTTTGGTCAGCCCTGGTGCAGCTTGATGAACGTCGTGGTACGTCAATGCCTATCTTTTGCTGAACGTGACCGTAGTCATTTGAGGCTACTTTGTTTAACCCTATTTGGGGTAATTTTCAAGTCTTTGCTGACTTTAGTTATGGCAATCAGATGCCATGGTTATTTCGTTAACTGCATTCTTTGCAGCCAGTCTTTGTTACACCCCTGACTTCGTTAGAACAGTCGTATCAGTTAGGTAATCGACTGTAATTACCAGTTTTGTAACTGCATTATATTTCATTTGAAATGAGCTCAGAAGCCATTCTTGGTCAAGTGTGGAAATAATAAGTAGAAGGGATGTTTCGTTGTCTAGCATCGAACCCAGTTCCCAACGAATCATTAAGCAGATCCAGAGTGTGGAATCTGCGCCACAATTATTATTTTGTTAGTGTCATGTGAAGACACGCATTTATTTGATGTTGTACAAGCAACTACTGAATTATATCTTTGTAAGCAATGAGCTCCAGCAATAGTGACATTGCTATCATTTAGATGTCTTTGGTTTGAAAGACGGAATTATATTATTGTATTCAGATTCATAGCGTGTTTTTATACACGTATTCTTCGAGGTTTATAACCTATGGTAAAGATTTTATGATGAGGCCAGATGTACAGTTTTTATTTTGTTTAAATCGCCGGCCTTGATAGTGTGTTGTGTCAGCTGCGCAGGAATGTTGTAGCCTGTGGCGACACAGACTGGTTTGTGACCCAGTGCCCTTGAAAGCACGCGTGTATTGTGAGACAGAATTACTTTGACAAGAGACAGAATGCTTGTTGTATTCGCTTTTCCTTTTATTGCAACTTAGCTCATGGAACCCAGTGTCCATTCCTGTATCTGATCACATCTTTTTATAGATTGTTTTTTGTTAGTTAAACGCACTGTTGCGTGTACCGTCGTTTGACGTGTACAGTTATGTCAGGTTTTCTATAGTATGTTGTAGGCTACCCTGTTATAGGAGGAATTTATTGTATAAAGGTATCTGTGTGTACCTTGTCCGGGATTGTTCCCGTCGACCAGATGTTATTGGAGGGTTACTGAGTGTGCAGGCCCATCCCAGAGTTATTGAACGCGAGCTTTGCGCCGCTGGTAACTTGTGTTATTGTGTGTCCGAGTTGTTATTGCTCGTTGATTATACACACATCAAAAAAAGTTTTGCATCACCTCGGTTCCCAAATCTCCGGTATATAGACGTTGACTGTGTATATTGTATCCAAGATACAGTCCCTTTGACTGTTCATAGATGTCACTAAAACTGCTCAAAGATGTAAACAACCATGCATGAGCAGGGCCTATTAGACGGAGGGGGTACGACAGCCGATCAGTTCCAGTCATTCCACCAGGACGAAGGTACGCTGCTCATGTTGTCTGTAGTTCTACCATGCCTAGAAGGTCAATACCGCAGTTCGATCGCGTCCGTATTGTTACTTTGTGTCAAGAAGGGCTCTCAACAAGGGAAGTTTCCAGGCGTCTCAGAGTGAACCAAAGCGATGTTGTTCGGACATGGAGGAGGTACAGAGATACAGGAACTGTCGATGACAGGCCTCGCTCAGGCCGCCCAAGGGCTACTACTGTAGTGGATGACCGCTACTTACGGATTGCCGCTCGGAGGAACCCTGACAGCAATGCCACCATGTTGAATAATGCGTTTCGTTCAGCCACAGGACGTCGTGTTTCAACTCAAACTGTGCGCAATAGGCTGCATGATGCGCAACTTCACTCCCGACGTCCATGGCGAGGTCCAGCTTTGCAACCCCGACACCATGCAGCGCGGTACAGATGGGCCCAACAACATGCTGAATGGACCCCACGGAATTGGCATCACGTTCTCTTCACCGATGAGTGTCGCATATGCCTTCAACCAGACAATCGTCGGAGACGTGTTTGGAGGCACCCTGGTCAGGCTGAACGTCTTAGACACACTGTCCAGCGAGTGCAGCAAGGTGGTGGTTCCCTGATGTTTTGGGGTGGCATTATGTGGGGCCGACGTACGCCACTGGTGGTCATGGAAGGCTCCGAAACGGCTTTACGATACCTGAATGACATCCTCCGACCCATAGTGCAACCATATCGGCAGAATATTGGAGAGGCATTTGTCTTCATGGACGACAATTCTCGACCTCATCGTGCACATCTTGTGAATGCGTTCCTTCAAGATAACGACATCGCTCGACTACAGTGGCCAGCATGTTCGCCAGACATGAACCCTATCGAACATGCCTGGGATATGTTGAAAAGGGCTGTTTATGGACGTCTTGACCCACCAACCACTCTGAGAGATTTACGCCGAATTGTCGTTGAGGAGTGGGACAATTTGGACCAACAGTGTCTTGATGAACTTGTGGATAGTATGCCACGGCGAATACATGCATGCATCAATGCAAGAGGACGTGCTACTGGGTATTAGAGGTAGTGGTGTGTACTGCAATCTGGACCACAAATGCTGAAAGTCTAGCTGTATGATGGTACAACATGCAATGTGTGGGTCTCATGAGCAATAAAACGAGCTGAAATGTTGTTTGTGTTGATCTCTATTCCCTTTGTATTTAACGGTTCCGGAACTCTTGGAACCGAGGTGATGCAAAACTTTTTTTGATGTGTGTATTTCGACTTTTGAGTCGAGGCTTTTGGTGGAGAATGATCTCAGTGGAGACACTCCGTGACCAGGCTATTGTCAGTATTATTCGCCATAAACCAACGATAAACCTAAACCGGCATCTTAATAATAAAACGCATAATTTTGGTAAAACAAAAGTTAACTAACGAATTCTTTCTATCTAACTTTGTTCTTTTGCATTTGGAACCTGCTGACATGGCCGTGCAGATGAAGGTATTTTCTTTTGAGGAAATGACTAGGACAGCTGACACTCTTGTAGCGACCTGAAGCATGCTCGAACCTTGAGTTCGTAGCTTGTGGAGCGCAGGCCATGCGATGTTAGACGTAGTCTTTACTACGCAGTCGTCACCGTAACCACACACATTAGATGACTATGGCTTACAAAGAATAAACCAAGGTGCAGGCAGGCATTTTAATAAAACTGTGTCTCTTTATTAATTATTTATGATGTACAAGTGTATGAATCCTGCATGTTACCTTATTGTGTGCTGTTAGCACCTAGTTACTAAGAATAATTAAATGTTTTTTTTTGGCTGTTCACTTAGCTTTCAATGTAATTGTTTTCTATTACGGACGTCATCGCCGTAAATTTTGTTATTAATTGATAGGACTTAGCTAGATGAATTAACGTTAAATGTAAATGTGGAGATGGTATCATCCTAACTTAGATTTGTTTTGCTATCCTGTTAATTGTAAATTCAGATATTAGCTTGATCTTGTAACTTGAACTAGCGATTTGCGTCGTACCATTTTCCTAGTGTTGCTGTTGTTGCTTTATTATTGTGAGATAGATCTTTCGCGAGGGTTTTCCGTAACTTCTCAGGTAGGGACCTGCTCTTTATTTTTGTTTGTTTATTAGCTTGCGGACTAGCCGATTGAAACCCTCCGAACTAGGCTAGGGGCTTGTGAATTTTAACAATAAATGTTCACGGTGTTTTACATAAGTCTGGATGTTCATTTTCTCAGTCTAGTTTTTAAGGTGAACCTTTCCTTAGGCAGTCTATGACCATCGTCACCATGTACCACGATCCCTGTGGACTACAGTTTCCCGTGCCGCTTTGGCCTATTTGGAAGTTCACCTGATCCTCACGGCAATTATGTCCGATGGATGAGATGTTAGGGAAGTCATTTCGGCTGTTGGCTATCCTGACAGCTCCACCGACGGTCTCAATATTGTATCTAATATTCTGTTTCAAACATATCCCTCGCGCATAAAAGTCTTTAGTTCATCATCTCAACCATATTATCAATGTCGAATAACACTTCTTCTTGATGAATATTAGCAGTCAAAGTTATGTTGTAATAATATACTGCTTCAATGTTAAAGTCAATCACACTGTTACTCACATGGACTTCGTATAATGAACCTGTGTTCGCTGCAATCTCGTTGAAACTAACATGCTTTTCAGCTTCTGAGTCCGTCACTTTTCTTTCGCACTACTAAATAGTCAATATCTGCTAAAGTCTTCTTCCTGTGACGTTGAAATTTTATATAATGATACTATGCGTTCGGAACTATATACTGTATTAATTTACTTTGATATATTCTCAAAGAATACTCAGCAATCGCAATGTTAAATCTCTTCACAACTTCACTCAATTCGTAAGCGCAGGCGATCTCCACTCTCTACCCTGCAACGGCGCTGTCTCCACGAGTGGTTAAAACTCCGCACCTTCGGGAACTCGACTCTCCCGGAATATACATCTACACTCTTCGAAGTCTGTATGAATAAGAACCCTGTTGCTTGCAGTCCCCTCTCCAAGTCAAAAGTTCTGGCCGCCATTTCTGTTCCCACCAGAATTATAGCGCGTACTTGAAGAATGCTTATTACGGCGTATTTCATCCTTTCGGCGACTTTCAAAGTATCCGTTATATTTTCTCTTAATTTTCTTCTTATTCCCAATGAATAAAATATCTTTCTTGGGGCCTAAATGCAATAATTCTCCATATAATTTAGTTGAAGGTAATCCCGTCTTCAATAAAACCTCTTCTTATTGGCTGTGGGCTTATGTCCAATGATATATTTTATAACAATAATTAATCATAATCCGCAGCAAATTCACTGTTGCTAGGTTATTTTCAACCTTCGAGAACATTCTATTGCGCAACATGTCACGTGATTGGATATCCCTCGATGCACTAACAAGACTCGTTTGTGTCAAGTTCCAGGATTCATATTGTCATGTTAAATTATATCATGGGCTAGAAAAATAATCTCATTTTAGTCCCAAATAATTCATTTTTCGGGGGCAGTACTGAGCCAGTATTTTGCATTGGATTGGAACCTGGACATGTTAGAAAAACACAGCTGGTATTTTTATGGCAGTATTTCCACTGCAGTCTAGAGCGATGACTCGTTGACGCGCGCTTAGGGGTTGTACTAGCAACCTGCATTATATCTTGACCATGTGGCCAGCCAAGGTACAGTTATATCGACAAGATGGATGCCGTGGAAACATGACACCGATATTCGCTATTATAAAGCACTACTGAGATCACAGAGGGGATCGACATTTGAGCATTGCATTGTAATACAAGTAGAAACGACTTGAGAACAATTTTGGGATTATAAATATACTTATATGATATCAGATGTTTATCGCAATCATACTGTGTCGACTTCGATTATCATATCGTTTGAGCCCAAGGTATTATGGGTAGACCGGCAAGTCAGTTGGTTGTAACTCGCTCGGGAGTCGGGAGTGAGACATCACTTTCTTACTTCTTCAGAATCCGTTGTGGAACGTGCTCGTTAGCATGTCCAAAAGTAAGCTTTTACGAGTTACTTTAATTAGTGCGAAGTGTGGAAAAGTCCGATACGAGACGGTACGTCTTAGCTTGTTATAGCAAGACACGGGCGAGGTATAGACATGGGACGGACGGATAACCCAGTGTGTTAACTCTGTGTACAATGAGTGTGAAGAAAGTGAACTTTGCTTTTCGCATAGACGTGTTATAATTGTACTGCCATCACAAGAGACTTTGAAAATATACAGCGGTCAATACATATTGCAACATGAACATTAAGGATACTATGAGTGGAATTGCATACCAATATACTACAGAAATGGCAATGAATTGCTAACTCAGAACGGGAATGCAACAGACTAGCAGGATTGAACATTTAGAATGACCAAAGCTGAATTATGGACTTCGCTAGCAGAAAGCTATACAAGAAAAGATTGAAGGCACTCTTGTATTACTGACACTGTGATTTATACTTATACAAATATGAACTTCCAAGGAAGAAGAAAGGTGGCATTTATATCTACGCTATCGAGCAAACCTATGACGTGTCTGTGTGAGGAACATTGCAATGCGAACAGCTGTTTTCGAGCCGGATGGGAGCGGGGTTCGACTTCGTGCTGTTCCAGGCGGTAAGTGAACTACCCAGCGCAATAGATAAGGGTTCAGTCCCTACAAGGAATGTGTGTTCCAACATTCTTTACATACTCATCGAGATGACTACGGACAAGGTAGCTGGAAACCTTTTCATATCAGTAGACAGTATGAATTAGTCATATTTAATAATGTCCTTCTTTCACCAATTTTTATTCAGTAGATAGAAAATGCATTCTGGGGCTGGATCTGATACTTTCTTCATTTCTGTCAAAGCATGTATTTTACTCTGTAATTAATTTTAATGTGATGTTATTTTTAAAGCAATACTTTCCTTTTTCTAAATTACTTTTGGCGATAAATTGAGCATTATAATTAGTTGTGAAGAAGCATAATACAAGAATAAATAGGGCCAAGACTACGGTAACATTGTATAAGAATATTAGCTAGGAAGAAGATGATATACCACTTACACTTGAACATTTTTCGGAATAAATTCTGTGATGATATGAGCAACGAAACAGAATATTTTAGACATTCCATGAAACATTAATTGTTGTGGTGTTTGAAGCCATATTTTCAGTGTTGCCTTAGTAAACAAGAGTTTAGTGCTTTTCAGTCGGTCAACACGAATGTACCAAAAGAGATGGGTGCCCTAATCCTGAAATAAATTACATGAGATTAATACGCAGATAAGGGAAACACTACAGTAATTTTGAACAAAACAGAATACATTGAAAAAACAGTCGAATTCCTAAACAACAACAAAATCAAGGAATTAACAAAAGACCCCACCAACAAATTCCAAAAACAAATAAAAAGTGCGCTAAAAGAAACAGAATACATACTGACCAAAGCCGAAAAATCAAAACTAATAAACATGAACCCGAAAATACCATCATTGAGGGGACAACCAAAAATACACAGAAAGGAATGCCCAATGAGACCAATAGTCAATTGTAGGAATGCCCCTAATTACAAAATCAGCAAAGAGTTACTAAAAATCTTAAAATGCCGTTTTTCCAACGACAAAAACAACTCTGTAAAGAACACAACAGAACTAGTAACAGCATTCAACACCCTTCAAATGAAACCTAGCTTCAAGCTAGTATCCTTCGATGTAACTAACATGTACACCAATATTCCGATTATTGAAGCAATCAACACTATCGAAAACAACTTAAAATCCAACAATTCGGTAAAAGAAACTGAAGAGATCGTGAGATTACTGAGGGTCGTTCTCACCCAAAACGTGTTTCATTTCGACAATAAAATGTACACACAGAGAGAAGGCCTAGCAATGGGATCGCCACTAAGTGGGTTAATCGCTGACATCTTCATCAATGCACTAGAAAATGCGTTCTTAGAAAAGACTTCAACAAAGGGAATAGTAATATGGAAAAGATACGTAGATGATGTAATTTGCATCTACGATACTGAACTAACAAGCGAAGAAACAATTCTCCAATCCATTAATAGCCTATACCACTCTATAAAATTCACTAAGGAATCCGAAATAGACCGGAAAATAAATTATCTCGATATAACTATTGAACGTAAAGACAACGACCTTTCATATTCCATATTCCGGAAAGCAACACAAACCTCGCATGCAATCGACAATCAGTCTAATCACCCCAGTACGCACAAACTAGCGGGTTTCAATTCAATGGTGCACAGGGCTTTAAACATACCCATGTCAAAAGACAACTATAATAAGGAAATGAGAACTATTAAGCAAATAGCAAAGGAAAACAACTTCCCGCCAAGCAAAATAAATCAAATTATAGCCAAACATAAAAATAAAGATAAAACGATTCCCAAACCGGACAGTAATGAGAAAAAATTTGCGCGTTTCAACTATGTGAATGCGAATACATATAAAATCACTAACCTATTCAAAAAGCAAGGCATAAAGATAGCTTTCACGACGAAAAACACAACCGCTAGGCACCTCCTAAATAGTAATCTAAATAAACGTGACCCGTATTCAAGGTCAAGGGTATATTCTATAACGTGCCAAGACACCGATTGTCAAGCTAATTACATCGGGCAGAGTGGAAGGCGAGTAGACACACGTTATAATGAACATAGGAATGCGATAAGATACGGAACACATTCAGCCATGTGCGAACATATGTGTGACGCAGGGCACAGCTTTACCAACATAGAGTCGGACCTTAAAATAATCCATCACAAATCGAAAGGCAGAGCTCTTGACATAAAGGAAGCAATCGAGATACACCTAGCCAAACGAAACAATCCCAAAAATCTAAATGAACACACGTTCATGGAAAGATCACCCCTCTTCACGCTACTAAAAACACACCCTGTCGGAAACAAGACACAATTTAGCGACACAGCCAAGCTAGATTAAAAAAGGGGGGGAAATTAGGTTTTTTTAATAGGTAAATGTTATCTGGATCAGGTGTACGATGTACTTTTCTTCTGCAATAAACCAAGGCCCATATTCGCGGCAGTATTAAAGGTGCCGGGACGTCCTCATAAGACCGTCAACGCTTAGTTCGAATGGCTTATGGTCCACGCGTGGCGAGGGCTAATCCACGCTCTTTAATAGTTGTAGACCCACCTCATTCAATAACATACATCTTATCTAGGTTGGCAACACCTCACAGAAACACATCGCTATCACTCCCCACAGCACGTATGGGCAGGGGGAGGAGAAGGCAGGGAAAAACCAGTCGTTAAGATAACCACCGCAGTCAACCGCACAGTGAGTTCCAGTGAGCACGAAAACTGCGAGTAGCTGTATTAAGGAAGACAATCAGATAAGTAGTTAGCCTACAATTTTATAGTTTAACCATCGTTTACAACCATATAATCTCTCTAAAGTACAAACTCCGGATAGCTATCACCATTTAGCATTTCACCTAATATCATATATACTGCATTTAGCATACACTGAAAGTTGCAGTACCAATACTGCAACTAAATAATTGTACATATTGTAAATATTTTCACCTGTATTTTAAACATAGATTTTATAGCCTAAGTGTAATGGATCTGATGATGATCGCTTGACGATCGAAACTGGTCATCCTAGTGTTTTATTAATATCATGTAATTTATTTCAGGATTAGGGCATAACCCATTTCTTTTGGGTACATTCGTGTTGACCGACTGAAAAGCACTAAACTCTTGTAAACATTATTTGATTGATATGACAGTCTGTTTTACATCGAGTTTATTATAGACATGGAACTATAGTAATTTTTGGTGTGAACAATTGCGGTTTTTGGATTAGGCTTTTGCAGTCTACATTTTTGAATTCCATGTTGATTGTAGACACGTTTCTAGTTCGTTCAGTTTTCAACTTTCTTTATTCTTTTTGGAATACTCCTATTTGGATCAACGTATGATTCTAATGGATTATTTGTACCTTCTGAAGATAGGCTCTTTTCTATGATGTAGTTTCATGCGAACTTCCTTAGAGGAGGACCCAATTTCGAATTTTGTTTATGCGAAGACTGAATTGTTTCTTTTATAGTGATAAATCTATAATTCATTGAAAGATATAATTATGAAATATGAGAGTATAATGAAACGAAGTATTGTTGAAAGAAAAGCAAACGTATGTATAAAATATTTTCGTCATAAAACAAAATGACAGTTTTAAAGAATTACGAATACTATTATTCAAGCATGTAAATACAAAATTATTAACACAGTTTGATAGAAGTAGTCTATAACACTTCAACGTTTTGTCTATTATGAAACATGGTATTTCACGATAATTGTATAAAAGCTTATAGATTTTTAAAATTTTTGAAAATTATTGATAGCTATTGAGAGCTAATGTGCGTGTAGAGCAATTAATAATTTCGTGAATTGAAGTATTTTGAAGCAGATATTTGACATCAATGGATGACCAGTATTGAATTAAGGTGGATTATAGGAATTTCACGTGTGAAGTATTATCGTATTTATTACGAATTTTCAGTATTAATTCAGCTGATGAGCTATTGCTGATTAAGTTAATAAGGTATTATTGAACGTGAATTACAGTCACGAATACAGTTACTAGAAAGCTAGTCGATGTATGAATCCAACATTTAAAACATTATTCTTGCATTGTAACAATTTATCTAAAATGCTAATAGTGACATATGTTTCAGTGGAAAGCTACAATTTGAAAGACTTGAAATAATTGTATATCATTGTAATAATAAGAGAAAGATTAATTGAAGATAATTTAAACATTTATGTGAGATGATTTAAACTGATTGAAATAATTTAGTGGAGCGATAATACAGGGTCTTTCACTCCAAGTGCGCCCGGCAGCGCGGCGCGTAGAGGCAGCTCACTGAGCTTAGGGTCGAGAGTCCGAAGCATCAATCCAACAGCACTTCCTTCCTTATCTTAATTATGACATATGCTGTGACAGCAGCGCGCTGGGATATGCTCGTCTGACCTTTATAGCTGCACGTTCTACCTGGAGCGCTGGGCCGGCCGCACTTTGAGTGAAAGACCCTGTACATTCGATTACCTTCATTGTTTGTCGAATCTGACCGATTAAGTCCATGAGAAAACTTAAATAATATACTTGTCAATGGAATCATGAATAGCAACGGAGTAATTCGATCCACGAATTAATTGTACATTTGTAATTATGTTGATATATATTTATTAGGGTTTTTGTGAGTAAAATAACTTGTAACAATATTGTTAGTGTTGATAACGTTCACGATTTGAACTGCATTTAATGCTGAAATTACGAACAACATAACTTAGCCAAATTTGAGACTACTGACATATTTAATTACCATGTGCTTCAGTGAAGCAAATCTATTTTTGTTTGGTGGATGGAGTTCCTCAAAGCTTTCAGTCAATAAACTGGTGATTTAATTTTAAATTTTCTACGGATAACTTGGTGATTTATATTAAAACCAGGATGTGCTAGGAGGACCAGTGGGTTGTCTTAGTGAATGCTTAGCCTTATGCCCGAGATTAATTTAATTTTAAGAGTCTTATGAGTTCATTTTTAGCTGATTTTCATTTTTGTTTCTTAAACCACTGGCATCTTCTTATCGCATTCTTTTATATTGAGGTATCCTTATCCCTGGTTGATCCTAGCTGGTAGAATTTGGGGGGTTATATCAGCCGGGTACTTCCAGATTCTACGATCCAGTTTTTCAATCGGATTTCAACAGGTAAGACCACGTGGATACGGGTACAGTACCATCCCGGCATTTGCCCTAAGACGAAGTGGGAAACCACGGAAAACCACTTCGAAGATGGCTGAGGTGGGAATCGAACCCCCCTACTCATTTGGACCACCCGAGGCTGAGTAGACCCCGTTCCAGTCCCCATATCACTTTTCAAATTTCGTGGCAGAGCCGGGAATTGAACCCAGGACCCCCGGGACGGCAGCTAACCATGCTGACCACTACGCTACGGAGGCGACATCGTAAAAATAAAATGGTTAAAACATAAGAAGGTTATAGGATATTTTTAAAACTGTTATGTTCGGCACAACCAATTGACAACTTTAAGCATGGTTTTCCTGAAAGTAAGTAAGTAAGTAAGTTAGTTAGTTAGTTAGTTAATTGTTGCTTTAAGAGGCGGAACAGTGAGGCCATCTGCCCCTTCCTGAAAGTTACGTAGAAATATAAGACGCTCTCACTCACCCTCACATTTTTCTCCATTCTTAATTGAAACGTTTGATAGCTTTTTATGAGGAGTATTTATACGCTAGATTTAAATGGTCTTAATGCACTGATATTGAATTTATTTGTGAAAACTGTAGAAAATGAGCAGTCTTTAGGTAAAAGAAAAAAGAAACAAAATATTGATAGAAGAATGAAGTTATCGCATTGTTAAAGTTTGAATTATTGCACAGAAATTAACTTTTTTCTTTTCTTTTCATAGAGACCACATTCTACGAGAAAACTGGCAATTAATGTGGGGGGCGTCAACCAATAAGCATATGCATTGAAAAATGATCCCTCTCGGCACGACGGAAGGTGGAGGTAGATTTCACCGGGCAAAGAAAAATAACTTATATCGAATCACCAAACTTGTCAATTGTTGTTTACATGTTCTACAGTTTTAGCATACGAGAACTTCTTATAATTCCGAAAAGATTTTGCTCTTGGCGTAAGGGTGGGTCATATCATAAATTCTTTCAGACAAAGGTTTTAGGTACGTTTTAGTGGACTATTGATTAGCAAAATCAGCGGCTACGACACACCTTGAAATAACACATAGTAAGTCTCCAATATGTTACGTTAAAAGGCTGATAAGGAAATACATATTACACGAATGGAATATCGCATGGACATGTAGCCTGAAAGGATCTGTAACAAGGGAAATATTCTTCCCGGAAGTACAAAATCAACTGTTGTCAAAATTATTAGTGCCAAACTTTGTCCTCACACAATTTTTAACTGGTCATGGAAAATTCAAGTCTTATTTTGAACGTTTTAAAATAGCAACAGACGACTATTCATGTTTTTGTGTATTGCCTCAATCGGTATGTCACCTTATATTTGAGTGTCCTGTTTTTGAAAACGAAAGATACTATTTACAATGTCACCTTAATAGCTGTAACCTGAAATTTTCAAAACCGATGTACCATATTTTCAAGAGGCAGTGCTGTTTAGGACAATTTCTCACTTTCATCAACAAAATGTTTTGTAAACTATGTTAGTAATATTTGTTGGGTTGGTTGGTTCCTTAGTTTAGGGGCTGCGACAACGCGGTCATGTAGCCCCGTGTACTTTGGGTGTGTGTAGAATCTGTCTGATAACCGGTGTTAATTGTGATGACTGTATTAGTGTGTGTATCTGTTTTTTAATTCAAGTAGGGACTGCAACTTTGAATTTTCAAATAGTTCCTACTTTTGCCGCCAAACGCCACCGTCAACGACTACTAGGCCTAGTTCAGAACTAGCTACTAGACGCCACCGCAGTCGGCTCTTGGCAACGAACGTAGCAACCTAAGAGCGTTGTTTACATTCTTAACCTATCCAATTTAGTTTCACACAGGTGTAATTAGTGGAAAGATCTTTAACATGCCATAAATCTATGACATGGGACCGCCGGCTTTACTTCCCCTCCGAAGGAAGGCATACTGAGGGATTTTTAACGCTCTTAAAAAATCCGACGGCTTCGGCCGGGTTTGAACCCGCTATCTTGGGCATAGAAGCTCAGCATGCTACCAACTACGCCACCGAAGCCGCCCTAGTAATATTTGTATTTGCTTTGTTTTTAATCTACAACCCTAATGTACCTTGGTAAAATAGGTTTCCTGTATTTTTTTTTGGATATTCAATAATAATATTAATAATAATAATAATAATAATAATAATAATAATAATAATAATAATAATAATAATAATAATAATAGTGGACTATTGACCTTTTTAAACTGTTTTCATATTGTGCCTTTAAAGGGAGGTATGATTTTTTTTACCTCTCAAAACTCCATTTTTCCCACCTCTTTGGTCAATGGTTGCTGCTATCGAATAAAGTTACGGAGATAAGTTTTTGGCGCTTAGTCTATCCGAAGAATAGTATGAACTTTGAATGGATTCGATTTTTCACATGCTAAGAAAGTTACAGCGATATATCACTTTTCCGAGAAAGGCCCCTCATTTCCACCCATATGGATGCGAATTTGCCCTTTAAAGAACTCGGCCGAGACTTTGAATAGTTATATTTTATGTATAAACTGTCTGGCTCCGTGGCTAAATGGTTAGCACGCTAGGCTTTGACCGAAGTACCCCGGTTCGATTCCCGGCCTAGCCATCAGGAATTTTAATCTTCTGGGGTTAATTCCCGTGGTTCGGGGACTGAGTGTATGTGACGTCTTCATCATCACTTCATCCTCATTACGATGCGCAGTTCGCCCACGGGCGTCAACTAGAAAGACCTGCACAAGGCCTCTCCGGAGGCCATACGATCATTCATTCATGTATAAACTTTAACGTGATTGGCGAAAAATTACGGTAGCTATCGTGTCCACAAGAAACTAATACATATATATACTGTATATACAGAATGGACCCAACTAGGTTAACACATAAAATCTATACTTTTTTGCAGAAAAAGGCAACACGGTCCAATTGGTACAAACAGGCGGAAGAGGACTTGGCTGAATTAGGTTTTCCCCATTACAAGGATCGAGAGGAAATTAGGAAAATTACTCATACACGGGGTTTTGAGGGAGAAGAGAGAAGACATACCAGACACGTCTGGTCGTAGCAACGAAGATTCGCTCAATCGTTGCGCATGAAGAGTTATTGAACAAACATCAAGACCGATAAGTGTTTACTCCTAGGAGACCCATTCGTACAGAAGAAGATATACAGTATATATAAGTTTATACGATATATATATATATATATATATTATATACCGTATAAACTTTTGAACCGATGGGGGTTTTGGGGTCTGGGGGATGTGAAACGCGATGATATGTCGAAATTTTCAGGAAGTCGCAACATGCAATGTTGTTGTTTGAGTCTTCAGTCTTTTGACTGGTTTGATGCAGCTCTCCATGCCTCCCTGTCCTGAGCTAATCGTTTCATCTCTTCATAGCTACCACACCCTACATCCGAGGCACTCTGTTTAACATATTCTAACCTTGGTCTACCCCTACAGTTCTTGACCTCAACCCTTCCTTCCATAACTAAGCTTGCTATTCCTGGGTGTCTTAGTAAGTGTCCTACCAACCTATCTCTTCTCTTCATTAGCAGTCGCCAGAAACATCTCTCCTCTCCCATTCGTCTTAATACCTCTTCGTTTGTAAACTTATCTACCCATCTGATCTTCATCATTCTCCTGTAACACCACATTTCAAACGCTTCAATTCTCCTCTTCTCAGCTGCACCAATAGTCCAAGTTTCGCTTCCATAGAGTGCGACACTCTAGACAAAGGTTTTCAAAAATGTCTTCCTAATACCTAAATCTATATTCGATGTCAACAGATTCCTTTTCTGTAGAAATGCTTTCCTTGCCTGAGCCAAACTACTTTTTCTGTCCTTTTTGCTTCGTCCATCGCTGGTTATTTTGCTTCCTAAGTAACAGAAGTCTCCTACTTCCTTTAGTTTCTCCCCTACCAATTTGATGTCCATAGAGGTTTCTGATTTATTGCGGCTGCATTCCAATATTTTTATTTTACATTTATTAATTTTTATCATGAATTCTTTCCTCAAGACGGAGTCCATACCATTCAAAAACTCATTCAAATCCTGAGGCGTGTCGGTCAAGATGACGATGTCATCAGCAAATCTCAGAGTTGAAATTATTTCTCCTTGAATCTTCACTTCCACTTTAACTTTCTCTCTAATTTCCTTCATTGCTTGTTCAATGTAGAGATTGAAAAGTATCGGCGATAAGTTGCAGCCTTCCCTCACACCTTTCTGAACATCAGCTTCTCTCTCATGTCCATCAGCTCGAATGACTGCTGTCTGGTTTCTGTACAGATTGTAGATCACCCTCCTATCCCTGTACTTTATTCCAATCATTTTCAAAATGTCAAACAATTTAGTCCAATCAACGTTATCAAAAGCCTTTTCTAAGCCCACAAATGCCATGAACGTTCTCTTATCTTTTCTTATTCTACCTTTCAAAATCAGCCTAATACTTAGTACGGTACAGATATTAGAAAGTAGAATACGAGCCAAAGTGGAGAGAAATTTGAGACCTGGGAGATCAACAGTGGATCTCATATTTTCAGTGAGACAACTCCAGGAACACCACTACGAATTTGGAGAGGATCTGTTGATGGCCTTCCTGGACATCGAAAAGGCCTATGATAGTGTGTGTAGGGAGAAGGTTTGGAAAGCAATGGAAAACATGGGAGTGGAAAAAGGGACTGTAAGCAGAGTGAAGGAGATGTATTGTGGAAGTGTGAGTTGTGTGAAAGTTGGAGGGGAAAGAACAGACTGGTTCAGACAAATGAGTGGCCTGAAACAGGGTAGTGCGCTGTCACCCCTTCTCTTTATTGTGGTTATGGACGAGGTAATGACACGGAGAGCAGGAAAGATAGGAGAAGATAAGATGAAAGCAATGGTGTTTGCAGATGATCTCATGGTCTAGGGAAACAGGGAGGAAGAAATTCAGGAGCAACTGAAGGCTTGGGGTGAAACAGTGGGAAGAGTACGGATGGAAGTTCAACATCAGTAAATGTGAGATCCTGTTAACGACCAGGAAAAAGGACAGACCAATGAGTGGGATAACACTTGGAGGTGGATAGCTGAAGAAGGCGGAAAGTCTCAAGTACTTGGGAAGTATAGTGGAGGAAAATGGGAGAAAAGACAAGGAGATTAAGGAACGTGGCAGACAGGCAGAAGCATTCCTGAGAAGCATTAGGAGCTTAGTGTGGAATAAAGAAGTCCCACAAAAAAGCAAGGAAGTGTTATACAGAAGCTACTATATCCCGATACTGACCTATGCTTCAGAAACGTGGACAATGAAGAAAAGAGACATAAGCAGAATACAGGCAGGTGAAATGAAGTTCCTGCGAAGTAGGATCGGAGTAACAAGAAGAGACAGGGTGAGGAATGAAAAGGTCAGGAAAATGGTGAAAGAGGAGCCCTTACAAGGTAGGATTGAGATATCAAGACTGAGCTGGTATGGACACTTAAAGAGAATGGATGAGAAGAAGATTCCCAAGAGGATACATGAGATGCAGATGCAGAAGAAACGACCAATGGGAAGACCAAGAGATTGATGGCTGAAAGGAGTGGAGGAATGTGTCAAGAAGAGAGGCGAGGACTGGACCAGAGTGACAGCGGAGAGGTGGTGGGAAGAAAGGTCTAAGTGGCGAGGCTTATGTTCCAAACAGACCCAGCCTGGGGCTGGAAACTGTACAAGATGATGATGATGACTTAGTACAGCTTCCCTTGTTCCTACATTTCTCCTGAAACCAAACTGGTCTTCACCCAACTCCGCTTCTATCTGGCTTTCCATCCTCTTGTAAATTATTCTAGACAGGATCTTTGAAGCATGAGTAATCAAGCTGATTGTACGGTAATCCTCACATCTGTCAGCTCCTACTTTCTTCGGTATAGGGATGATAACATTCTTCTTGAAATCAGAGGGTACCTCACCTGTCCCATAAATCCTACACACCAAGTGAAATAACCTGATCAGACCTTCATCTCCTATGCAGTGTAGCAACTCAATCGGTATTATCTATACCTGGAGCTTTGTTACTGCTGAAGTCTTCCAATGCTCTGTCGAATTCTGATCTCAATATTAAATCTCCTTTTGCATCCTCATCAATTTCCTCCTCCCTTTCCATTACATGGTTCTCAATCTCCTTTCCCTTATACAAACACTCTATGTAAGCTTTCCATCGCTGAACCTTTTCTTCCCTATCTCTTAGAGGCTTTCCATTTTTGTCCTTAATATTACAGCACTTAGTCTTCTTTTCCCCAAATGTATTCTTAATCCTTCGATAAGCTGTGTCTACTTTTTCTAATTTCAGACAATTTTCTATACCTGCACATGTCTCTTTCAGCCATTCTTCTTTCGCTTCCTTGCACTTTTTGTTAACCTCATTTCTCAGAAGTCTGTATTCTGCTTTCCCCTTTTCATCTCTTACATTCTTGTGTTTTCGCCTTTCATCCATCAATTCTAGTATATCCTGAGTGATCCACGGTTTTCTGCCTATTCTTTCCTACCAATGTTTTCTTCTGCGGATTTTGTTATTTCTTTCTTCAAAAGTGTCCATTCGTCTGCAATTGAAGTTTGTTTAAGGTTTTTCATTAGTCCTTCCTTTATACTCTTCTTGAACCTTTCGTTTACATCCTTCTCTTTCAGTCTGTCTATTGCCCACGTTTTTTGGCTTTTAACTTTTCTTCAGTTTCTTCAACTTTAATCTGCATTTCATAACAACCAGATTGTGGTCAGAGTTTATGTCAGCACCGGGATATGTTTTACAATCCAAAATCTGGTTTCGAAACCGCTGCTTGAACATAATGAAGTCGATTTGGTAACGCCCTGTATCTCCTGGTCTCATCCATGTGTATATTCTTCTATTGTGGTTATTGACCAACTCATGCTCGGTGCAGAATTCCATCAGCCCGCTTCCTCGATCATTACTTTCACCTAATCCGAAATCTCCTACTATCTTCTCTTCTCTTCCTTTTCCTACCACAGTATTCCAATCTCCCATTACTATAACATTTTCATCACCCTTGACGTACTCAGAATTTCATCTATTTCTTCGTAGACCTTTTCAACATCTTCATCATCAGCTTGAATGGTAGGCATATAGACTTGTACCACTGTGGTGCACGTAGGTTTTGTATTGATTTTTGCTACAATAATCCGTTCACTATATTGCTCATAATATTCCACCCGCTGTCCAAGTTTCCTACTCAATAAAAGACCAACCCCTGCTTGGCCATTGTTTGATTTAGTGCTAATGACCCTATAGTCTCCTGACCAAAAGTCCTGTTCTTCCTGCCAGCGCATTTCACTAATCCCAACCAAATCCAGCCTCAACCTATCCATTTCCCTTTCCAAGTTTTCTAACCTACCACTTCCTAGCAGACTTCTAACATTCCACGTTCCGATCCGTAGAATGTCAGATTTCCTCTTTGTCACTTCTGTGATATTTCCCCCTCTCGAGTAGTCCCCACCCGGAGATCCGAACGGGGGACTAGTTTACCTTCGGATTGGAATTTTACAAGGGAGGAGGCCATCATCACATGTAATTATGCATAAAGAGGTGCATATCCTCAGGAAGAGCGTTACGGCTGTAGTTTCCCGTTGCTTTCAGCCATGCAGCAGATCGCAGTGTAGCCATTAGTTGGCTTATATTATCAATATCTTAGCCGTCTATAAGACAAGATTAGTAAAGAATTGATTTATTCTGAAAGGCTGCTACTCCCATTCAGAATAAGAACCGGATAGAACATTTCTACTAACAAAAAACTAACCTTCTACTACCAATTAAATACCAAAATTCTACTAACGAAAAGTACTCAAGTTCTACCAACAACAAAATGCTACCACTAAAACAGTCAGTCACCAGGCACACTCACATGCATCCTCACACATCACAGTCATGAAACAATGAACTATATCTAATAAACAATGCAGCTGCCACCAGACACATTCACACACCACAGTCTATCGGAACAATGAACTATATCTAATAAACAAACTACATATCTACAATTAAAACTAACTACATACAAAGAGTATACCTGTCGAGAATTACCAAGGAGGTTAGGTTCAAAATACCTACAGAATGCAATGTAGAGTCGAAATATATACAAAAGGCAACTGTAATTCAAAATACTTACAAAATGCAAATGAGATTGAAAATATGTAAAAAATGCAATAGAGGTCCAAATACTTACAATGTACAATTGAAATTTAAAATTCACAATGCAATCCTCAGCTTATATCTGTTGTTTGAGTCTTCAGTCTTTTGACTGGTTTGATGCAGCTCTCCATGCCTCCCTGTCCTGAGCTAATCGTTTCATCTCTACATAGCTACCACACCCTACATCCGAGGCAATCTGTTTAACATATTCTAACCTTGGTCTACCCCTACAGTTCTTGTCCTCGACCCTTCCTTCCATAACTAAGCTTGCTATTCCTGGGTGTCTTAGTATGTGTCCTACCAACCTATCTCTTCTCTTCATTAGCAGTCGCCAGAAACATCTCTCCTCTCCCACTCGTCTTAATACCTCTTTGTTTGTAACCCTATCTACCCATCTGATCTTCATCATTCTCCTGTAACACCACAATTCAAATGCTTCAATTCTCCTCTTTTCTGCTGCACCAATAGTCCAAGTTTCACTTCCATAGAGCGCCACGCTCCAGACAAAGGCTTTCAAAAATGACTTCCTAATACCTAAATCTATATTCGATGTCAGCAGATTCCTTTTTTGTAGAAATGCTTTTCTTGCCTGAGCCAACCTACTTTTTATATCCTCTTTGCTTCGTCCATCACTGGTTATTCTGCTTCCTAAGTAACAGAAATCTCCTACTTCCTTCAGCTTTTCACCTGCCAATTTGATCTCCATAGAGGTTTCTGATTTATTTCGGCTGCATTCCAGTATTTTTGTTTTACATTTATTAATTTTCATCATGAATTCTTTCCGTAAGACGGAGTCCATACCATTCAAAAACTCATTCAAATCCTCAGGCTTGTTGGCCAAGATGACGATGTCATCAGCAAATCTCAGAGTTGAAATTATTTCTCCTTGAATCTTCACTCCCACTTTACATTTTTCTCTAATTTCCTTCATTGCTTGTTCAATGTAAAGATTGAAAAGTATGGGTGATAAGTTGCAGCCTTGCCTTACACCTTTATGAATACCAGCTTCTCTCTCATGTCCTTCAACTCGAATGACTGCTGTCTGGTTTCTGTATAGATTGTATATCACCCTCCTATCCCTGTACTTTATTCCAATCGATTTCAAAATGTCAAACAATTTAGTCCAATCAACGTTATCAAAAGCCTTTTCTAAGTCTACAAAAGCCATGAACGTTCTCTTATCTTTCCTTATTCTACCTTCCAAAATCAGCCTAAGACTTAGTACAGCTTCCCTTGTTCCTACATTTCTCCTGAAACCAAACTGGTCTTCACCCAACTCCGTTTCTATCTGGCTCTCAATCCTCTTGTAAATTATTCTAGACAGGATCTTTGAAGCATGAGTAATCAAGCTGATTGTACGGTAATCTTCACATCTGTCACCTCCCACTTTCTTTGGTATAGGGATGATTACATTCTTCTTGAAATCAGGGGGTACCTCACCTGTCTCATAAATCCTACACACCAAGTGAAATAACCTGATCAGACCTTCCTCTCCTATGCAGCGTAGCAACTCAATCGGTATATCATCTATGCCTGGTGCTTTGTTCCTGCTTAAGTCTTCCAAAGCTCTATCAAATTCTGATCTCAATATTAAATCTCCTTTCGCATCCTCATCAATTTCCTCCTCCCTTTCCATTACATGACTCTCAATCTCCTTTCCCTTATACAAACTCTCTATGTAAGCTTTCCATCTCTCAACCTTTTCTTCCCTATCTGTTAGAGGCTTTCCATTTTTGTCCTTAATATTACAGCACTTAGTCTTCTTTTCCCCAAAAGTATTCTTAATCCTTCGATAAGCTGTGTCTACTTTTCCTAATTTCAGACAATTTTCTATACCAGCACATTTCTCTTTCAACCATTCTTCTTTCGCTTCCTTGCACTTCTTGTTAACCTCATTTCTCAGACGTCTGTATTCTGCTTTCCCCTTTTCATCTCTTACATTCTTGTGCTTCCGCCTTTCATCCATCATTTCGAGTATATCCTGAGAGATCCACGGTTTTCTACCTATTCTCTCTTTCCTACCAATGTTTTCTTCTGCGGATTTTGTTATTTCATTCCTCAAAAGTGCCCATTCGTCTGCAATTGAAGTTTGTTTAGGGTTTTTCATTAGTCCTTCCTTTATACTCTTCTTGAATCTTTCGTTTACATCCTTCTCTTTCAGTCTGTCTATTGCCCACCTTTTTGGCTTTTGACTTTTCTTCAGTTTCTTCAACTTTAATCTGCATTTCATTACAACCAGATTGTGGTCAGAGTTTATGTCAGCACCAGGATATGTTTTACAATCCAAAATCTGGTTTCGAAACCTCTGCTTGACCATAATGAAGTCGATTTGGTAACGCCCTGTATCTCCTGGTCTCATCCATGTGTATATTCTTCTATTGTGGTTATTGAATAAGGTGTTAGCTATGACCAACTCATGCTCAGTGCAGAATTCTACCAGCCTGCTTCCTCGATCATTCCTTTCACCTAATCCGAAATCTCCTACTATCTTCCCTTCTCTCCCTTTTCCTACCACCGCATTCCAATCTCCCATTACTATAACATTTTCATCACCCTTGATATACCTCAGAATTTCGTCTATTTCTTCGTAGACCTTTTCAACATCCTCATCATCAGCTTGACTGGTAGGCATATAGACCTGTACCACTGTGGTGCAGGTAGGTTTAGTATTTATTTTTGCTACAATAATCCGTTCACTATATTGCTCATAATATTCCACCCGCTGTCCAAGTTTCCTACTCAATATGAGGCCAACCCCTGCTTGGCCATTGTTTGATTTAGTGCTAATGACCCTATAGTCTCCTGACCAAAAGTCCTGTTCTTCCTGCCAGCGCATTTCACTAATCCCAACCAAATCCAACCTCAACCTATCCATTTCCCTTTCTAAGTTTTCTAACCTTCCATTTCCTAGCAGACTTCTAACATTCCACGCTCCGATCCGTAGAATGTCAGAGTTCCTCTTTGTCACTTCTGTGATGTTAACCCCCTCTCGAGTAGTCCCCACCCGGAGATCCGAACGGGGGACTAGTTTACCTCCGGATTGAAATTTTACAAGGGAGGAGGCCATCATCACATGTATTTATGCATAGAGAGGTGCATATCCTCGGGAATAGCAAACGGCTGTAGTTTCCCCTTGCTTTCAGCCGTGCAGCAGAACGCAGTGTAGCCATTAGTTGGCTTATATTATCAATATCTTAACCGTCTATAAGACTAGTAAAGAATTGATTTATTCTGAAAGGCTGCTACTCCCTTTCAGAATAAGTAAAGAGCAATTCTACTAACAAAAATACTAACCTTCTACTGTACTAACAATTAAATACCAAAATTCTACTAACGAAAAAATACTAAAGTTCCACCAACAACAAATACTACCACTAAAACAGTCTGTCACCAGACACACTCACATGCAATCACACATCACAGTCTACTGACACAATGAACTATAACTAATAAACAATGCAACTGTTCATCGATTCATCGATGCCTTATGCTCCTCTTAGGAGATACAGGAAATAAGTCAGGTAAGTTGATTTTTGTTTCTCTAAAAACCGAAAAATTGTATGAACTCTGAATGGTTAAGAAAGTTATCACTTTTTCGAAAAAGGACCCCCATTTTCTCCCCCTTGGTCCAATCTTCCCTATTAACAAACTCGATCGAGATTTTCAAGGGTTATATATTATGTTTAAATTTGAAAGTGATTGGTGTGTCCACAAGAAAATGATATAGATACATAGATACATAGATACATAAATAATATATAAACTTTTGAAATGACGGTGGTTTTGGTGTCTGGGGGAAGTAAAACGCGAAGCTATGTCGACATTCTCCGGAAGTCTACCCATTGCAATAGGTAGCCTTTTAATGAAAACTACATTTAAAAAATTATCTTCCATACCGCTATTCACAATGACATGAAAATGAACATGCCTATTATTAGTAGTCTACAATTAGCTATAATTTCTGCCTTTTTTGGGGGGCCTATTTTCACTTTATGAAACAAATAGGCTTATGAGATCACCTTTTGTCCGTGTGTGTGTGTATGTGTGTGCGGATGTGTGTGTTTGTGTGTGTATGTGTGTCCCCCTCTAATAACTTCTAAACGGCTCGAGCGATTTTAATGAGACTCGGTAAGGTCATAGCACCATTTTGGCCGACCCCGACCGTGCCCTACATCTTATATATCTTATATATCTTATATATCTTATATCTTATTGTTTTATTATTTACTGTCAGGAAAGTGGGAATAAATCTCTTATTATTTCCAAGAATCCTATATTCTAAATAAACTAAGAACCCTAAAATTAGGCATGATAGACTCAAAAATAGGTGACAACACAGGCTTCCACCTCGATTGGTCATTTCACCCCCAAAACAACAACATGCAATAGGTAGAATTTTCATGAAATCTACCTAAACATGTAGTGGTGTCTGTCTTTACTCTTTCACGCAAAAACTACCCAGCCTATTAAGATGAAATTTTGCATGAACATAATTTTATACCCAGATCAACCATAGGACTATGTCCGTTTCGAAATATAGCATATTATTCTGACTTTCGCCATTTTTGGCAGTCAGGCAGACTGAAATAGGCAACATTGGAGGTTTTCGTAGAAGGACCAGACACATCTCATTTTAAATCCCTCATTGTGAGAAACCATTTTACAATTTGACCTTAAATAACTTTCTTTTTTGTGTTTTTATACGTAATTTTAACATTTCATTGTCTGATGGGGACGGAAGCCTTTGCGTCACTTGAGGTCTATTTTTATACTGGTGGTCACACTGTTCTTATGCAAGGTTTCAGCACTGATATATAAGTATCTAACGATCTGTTACTTCTTCACGCAAAATTTTATCTCCCAATGAGACAGACGGAGAGCAGAACAGAGTCTGATGGCGGAAATTCATCGATGCCTTATGCTCCTCTTAGGAGATACAGGAAATAAGTCAGGTAAGTTGATTTTTGTTTCTCTAAAAACCGAAAAATTGTATGAACTCTGAATGGTTAAGAAAGTTATCACTTTTTCGAAAAAGGACCCCCATTTTCTCCCCCTTGGTCCAATCTTCCCTATTAACAAACTCGATCGAGATTTTCAAGGGTTATATATTATGTTTAAATTTGAAAGTGATTGGTGTGTCCACAAGAAAATGATATAGATATATAGATACATAGATACATAAATAATATATAAACTTTTGAAATGACGGTGGTTTTGGTGTCTGGGGGAAGTAAAACGCGAAGCTATGTCGACATTCTCCGGAAGTCTACCCATTGCAATAGGTAGCCTTTTAATGAAAACTACATTTAAAAAATTATCTTCCATACCGCTATTCACAATGACATGAAAATGAACATGCCTATTATTAGTAGTCTACAATTAGCTATAATTTCTGCCTTTTTTGGGGGGCCTATTTTCACTTTATGAAACAAATAGGCTTATGAGATCACCTTTTGTCCGTGTGTGTGTGTATGTGTGTGCGGATGTGTGTGTTTGTGTGTGTATGTGTGTCCCCCTCTAATAACTTCTAAACGGCTCGAGCGATTTTAATGAGACTCGGTAAGGTCATAGCACCATTTTGGCCGACCCCGACCGTGCCCTACAAAATGTTATTTCGTCTCATCAATACAACATTGCGGCTGTGCGAAATATTTCACCAGCATTCAATATCTCCGAAACTATTACCGATATCACCCTGAAATTGTGTACGGTGATAAAGGGCAGCATGGTTTCAGGAGAAATGTAGGAACAAGTGAAGCTGTACTAAGTTTTAGGCTGATTTTGGAAGGTAGAATAAGGAAAGATACATGGCATTTGTAGACTAAGAAAAGGCTTTTGATAACGTTGATTGGACTAAATTGTTTGACATTTTAAAAACGATTGGAATAAAGCACAGGGATAGGAGGGTGATCTACAATCTATACAGAAACCAGACAGCAGTCATTCGAGCTGAAGGACATGAGAGAGAACCTGGCATTCAGAAAGGTGTAAGGCAAGGCTGCAACTTATCATCCATACTTTTTAATCCATACTTCTGCACTAGATACCCTTGGATCTTACTATGAAGCCAATCATCTTAAGCCAAATCCCAACAAGACTCAAGTATGTGCATTTCACTTAAGGAATAGAGAAGCTCGGCGGGAACTGGATGTTACATGGCAAGGCAAACAACTCCAACATTGTCCAACACCCGTGTATCTAGGTGTTACTCTTGACCGAACACTGTCCTTCAAGAAACATTGCCATAAGACCAGGCTGAAAGTTAGTTCACGGAACAATATTTTGAGGAAGCTCACAGCCACCACCTGGGGGGCAAGTCCTCACGTCCTAAGAACTTCTGCTCTTGCTTTGTGCATGTCTGCTGCAGAGTACGCTTCACCTGTGTGGAGTGCATCCAGTCACACCAAGCAGATTGACATTGCCATCAACGAGACCATACGAATCTTGTCGGGATGTATGAAGCCTACTCCAGTCGACAAACTTTACCCGATTGTTGGGATAGCTCCCCCAACTATCAGAAGGGCTGTTGCTGCTGATGCAGAGAGGGCGAAGCAGATTAATGATCCCCGTCATCCACTGCATAATCATCAGGCTGTTGTCCGTCGACTGAAATCAAGAAAGAGTTTCACCGCCAGGACTCAACCACTGGAGGGAACATCGGAATCTAACCGCATCTCCAGGTGGAAGAGCAAGCTGCCGCCGGATATCCCTGTTAAGGAAGAGCTAGCCCCAGGAAATGACCTGCCTTACCCTGTTTGGAAATCACTTAATCGTCTCAGGGTGGGCGTCCCTCGTTGCAAGACCAACATGCAGAAATGGGGTATCCTTCCAGCTGATGGAGACACGTCCTGCGAGTGTGGAGCAACACAAGACCCAGCCCACCTGCTCATTTGTCCACTACTAGAACAACCCTGCACTACCCAGGACCTGATCGAGGCAAACAACAAGGCCATCGGAGTTGCTACATTCTGGAAATGATCGGACACGGAAATGAATGAATGAATCGTTTCATTGAACAAGCAATGAAGGAAATTGGAGAAAAATTTAAAGTGGGAGTGAAGATTGAAGGAGAAATAATTTCAACTCTGAGATTTGCTGATGACATCGTCACCTTGGCCGACACGTCTGAGGATTTGAATGAATTTTTGATTGGTATGGACTCCCTCTTGAGGAAAAAATTCATGATGAAAATCAATAAATGTAAAACAAAAATATTGGATTGCAGCCGAAATAGGTCAGAAACATCTATGGACATCAAATTGGCAGGTGAAAAGCTAAAGGAATTAGGAGACTTCTGTTACTTGGCAAAATAATCAGTGATGGACGAAGCAAAGAGGATATAAAAAGTAGGTTGGCTCAAGCAAGGAAAGCATTTCTACAGAAAAGGAATCTGTTGACATCGAATATAGATTTAGGTATTAGGAAGTCATTTTTGAAAGCCCTTGTCTGGAGCGTGGCACTCTATGGAAGTGAAACTTGGACTGTTGGTGCAGCAGAAACGAGGAGAATTGAAGCGTTTGAAATGTGGTGTTAAAGGAGAATGATGAAGATCAGATGGGTAGATAGGGTAACAAATGAAGAGGTATTAAGACGATTGGAAAAGGAAGGAAGCTTGTAGTTTAACGTGACCGTTAATATTGAGGTCATGAGACACGGGACCTCCATTTTACGTGGAATCCGAACCACAGGACATGGCATTTCACTTCGAAAATCTCACATGCATTGACCGGGAATCGAACCCGGACCGCCTTGGTGAGAGGCATACAGCTAGACCGCTGAGCCACCACGCCCCCAAGACGATTGGGAGAGGGCTGCTAATGAAGAGAAGAGATAGGTTGGTAGGACACATACTAAGACACCCAGGAATAGCAAGCTTAGTTATGAATGGAAGGGTCGAGGACAAGAAGTGTAGGGGTAGACCAAGGTTAGAAAATGTTAAACAGATTGCTTCGGATGTAGGTTGTTGTAGCTATGTAGAGATGGAATGATTAGCTCAGGACAGGGAGGCATGGAGAGCTGCATCAAACCAGTCACAAGACTGAAGACTCAAACAACAACAAAGGGCACTACTAAAAGTTCACCTATGAGACTTTCAATAACCTGGTAACTACAAAACCTACATGGCGGCCAAGCAAAGTTGAGACTTCTAAATAGACTTTTCTCGCGATTTAATCATCCAAACGCAATGAAACTTGGTATAGCAAATGTTTACCCACCTTGTAATGCACTGGCATCTAATTTAGTTCAATTGTTTACATAAACTCACGATGTCGGCTGTGCGAAATATTTAACTGTCATTCTATATCTCCGAAATTATTAATGATATCACCTTGAATGTTTTTACGGTGATAAAGGGCACTACTACAAGTTCATCTATGTAACTTTCAAAAACCTGTTAAGTACTAAACGAACATGGCGGCCAAGCGAAGTTGAAATATACTCATAGACTTTTCTCGCGATTTAACCATCTGAGCGCAGTGAAATATGGTAGAGCAAATAATTGTACATATTGTAATTCACTGGTCGGCCTTAGCTCGTCATGGGCTGGATAGTGCCAGGGGTTGACTTTTTTTGTGTAATGCACTGGCATATAAGTTAGCTCAATTGTTTGCATAACCTCAAGATAGCTACTGTGCGAAATTTTAAAATTAAGTTTTTATTTCTTGTGTCGTAATCAAGCGATTGAAGTGAAAGTATGAATAATGAACCTACGCAATAATTTTATTTTAATGGTACATAACTCTATGACCTATACATAGGTTGTAACAATCCAACATGGCGACCATCCAAAATATTTAGACGGTTCTCAATATCTACGAATCTTTCACAGCAATCAAACTGATTTTTTTATGTTCATAGAGGCTATAAACATAAGTTCGCCTATAGGACTTTCAATAACCTGGTGAGCACAAATCCAACATGGCGGTGATGCGAAGTATAAATATTTAAATGGACGTTTCTCGCGATTTAAACATCCGAGTGCAGTGAAACTTGATGCCGTAAATGCTTATACAAAATAATGTTAATCCACTGGCATCTAATTTATTTCAATTGTTTTCATAACTACAAGAATGCAGCTGTGCAAAATTTTAAAATCTTGTTTTTACTTCTTGTGTCCTAATCATGCGATTGAAGTACACAGTAATCTTCATGTAATAGTACATAACTATAAGACCTATATAAAAGAATCCAACATGGCGACCATCCGAAATATTAGACGATTTTCAATATCTACGTGTAGGGGCGTGGTGGCGCAGCGGTCAAGCTGTTGGCCTCTCACCAAGGTGGAATGGTTCGATTCCCAGTCAATGCATGTGAGATTTTCGAAGTGAAATGCCATGTCCTGTTCGGATTCCACGTAAAAAGGAGGTCCCGTGGCTCATGATTGCATGATTAACGGTCACGTAAAACTAAAAGCTTCCTTTGCTTGAATATCTACGAATGCAATGAAAATGAAATTTTGTATGTTAGTTAGTTATTGTTGTTTTAAGGGGCGGAACTACGAGGTCATCTGCCCCTAATTTTGTATGTCGATAGAGGCAATTAACAGAAGTAGGATATATGAAAATAAGCTTTAGTTCTACAAGGAACTACTTGTTCAGATTGCTGTATCAAAAATTGGAGTTTATAATGAAATTCCAAATTTTAATTTTGATACCAATAATTTATGTTGGTACCTTCTTTCAAGACATCTTCGAATCGAATTCTCTGAAATTTAATGAAATATTCTGAGATTAAATGTCACCAATAGTGTTTATACAATATGCGCAAGGGTATTTTTCTTGGTATAATATAAACGTATTTGTTATCAGGGGCGTATATAAGGGGGGTGCTGAGGGGGCTCCAGCCCTCCCCCCCCCCCCGAAAAAGCCAACTTGGGTACAAAATACAATGTATTTCACAGTACTTTTAAGAAATGCTTATCAATTTGTAAAATTTGCTGAATAAATTAACAAGTAATCCATTTAGATACTTGCCATTCATACTCCACAGGCTATAATAGAACATTCATTAAGTACTCACAATTTTCCAGGATAGTCAGCCCCCCCCCCCCCCCCGAAAAAATTGTATATACGCCCCTCTTTGTTATTTTAACACACACTAATACAGTCATCGCAGTTAACACCGGTTACCAGACAGATTCTACACACACCCAAAGTACACGGGGCTACATGACCGCGTTGTCGCAGGCCCTAAACTTAAGAACCAACCAACTAACATTTTAAGATTTTTCAAAAATTTGTGAAGAAATAACAAAAAAAAGAATGTCAGTTTTGCCAATATCTGATTTCTGTTGCGGTAAAATGTGTATTCTTATCACTTTATTAACTGTAAAAGTTTAATTCAGCTCCATTTCATAGTGGCTGAAAGAAAGGAACATTGAGAAAGAAGTCACTTTATAACATTGCAGTCGTTGCCTAAGATGCACGGATGCAGCATGTTGAGACAAACAGCGTCAGGTCATACTTCAACGATAAGGATGGTACTATTGGGAAAAGTGAGATGCAAGTGTCATCTCAGTGAGGTGAATATGACGTAAATTATTGATGATGCAATCTACTACTGGGTGGTTCGCTGCGCGAGCCCTATGCGCCGTTAGCCCGAGCCGCTATTGATCTTACACGCTTTCGTCCCGTCAAGTCGAACCCAAACCGAGTGCACGAGGGCAGTCTGCCAACGTGTCGTGTCCTGGCATCATCATCGTCATCTCTTTACTTGTATCAGTTATCGTATTGCTATCTGCAAGCAGACTGATGGTGAAATAGAAGATACCAGGATCAGCTGTTTTGAACATAGTGTGGTATATGACCAGTTGTGACGGTGACATGGGGCAGGGGGCGGGGGCGGGGGAGGAAGGCTGTGCAGAGGATGGGGTGGGGCAAGGTGATAAGGACTCAGACACGACCACACCAGAAGCACTTGAGGTTGAGGCGATGACGGAGCCGGAGGCTATCCGCGAGAAGGCCCACAGGTTGTGTCGCGAGTATCTGCACGGCTCCTGGAGAACTGTCGCAGCCCATCAACTCATCATCAGAAAAGTTAGGTGAGCTGTCTTGTCTGTAATTCATATTCCACAAATTAAGCCTCTCAATGTTGTCTAGCCATAAGTACTAGCATGCTAACTGTAGAGTCTACTTCAAAACTCGTCAAATCAACGTCAAAAACATTATAGTCTATTCTAAATGGCACTAATGTGCTGTGTAACAACTGGATAATATTATTTATTTATTTATCGTATGGCTTTTAGTGCCGGGAGTGTCCGAGGACATGTAGCTGCTTCCAGCGGACACTCTTAGGGTGAGCTACAAGTTCCGTCCAATTTCAAGTAGTTCCAACTTTCACTACCAGATATCAATGATACCTAGTGGTGAACGTTGGGACTTTGATAGAGCGATCCGACGAAATATAACCTAACAATTTAGCTTCACACAAATTTAGTCTGTGGAAGGATCTTTTACATGCCATAAATCTATGACATGGGACCGCCGGCTTTACTTCCCCTCCGAAGGAAGGCATACAGAAGGATTTTTAACGCTCTTAAAAAATCCGACGACTTCGGCCGGGTTTGAACCCGCTATCTTGGGCACAGCAGTTCAGCATGCTACCAACTACGCCACCGAAGCCGCTTAACTGGATAATATGTATAATTCCTATTCCAGCAGCTGAGTTTGGACTGTCAACATTAACATATAAAATATTACGAATACTTTCGTGGAGATACATTTCATGGACACTATAGTCTATTCGGCTCACCACATCATATTATTTGTTACCTTACCAATTTAGGAAGCTCCACGACTAGTTTTACTACCGCAAGTCAGCTTCATCAGGTGATCGAGTACGACTAAGCTAAGCTTCGTCTCACGACTTGCTGAACAGCGCTGTCTGGTGGTTCTCTCCTAGTGATGTTCTCTGCCTGTGTATTAGGGCTACGTGTTTCATTGGTTCATGAATTACTCCCTCTTGATTCCAAATGTCATTGAATTCATACGCACCATTTATGTATATTTCCAAGATGGCTCTATAATATAACAACTTCAGTTACGACACATGACTATAACCGGATTTGATCATTATTTCATCAGCGTTGAAATTTACATTTTGCCGTAAAGAGACGTAAAAAACTTAACACTCCATTTTTTTTCAGTGTAGCATTGTGAGATTCTATGTTGGATTCCATTCGGTCAACATTTTAGAATCTAATGAGATGGAATGTTCCACCTATCCCGCTCATACAGTAGTCACCTAGTCACTCATCAGTTTCGTAACACCCGTGGTATAGCCGTGCTCGTTAAATCATGCACCACGGCCACGAGGGCAGCTTCATTAAGTCCGGAGGTCACAGGTTCGAATCCCGGCCCTGACACTGGTTATCCTGAGTGTATTTTCCCCGGGGTTTTCCACACTCCCTCCAGGCAAATGCCGGGATAGTACCTTACTTCAAGTTCCGTTGTACCTACCCCGTTCCTATCTCAACTACGGCCATCACAGGAGTACAGGTTATCAGACACGTTCAACACACACCCAACTACACGGGGATGATGATATTGATCAATATGTCCCAAGTCCCTCAAATGAATTACCAACAACTGTTACATACCCACCATGCTCAGTTACCCGGAGTAGTGGTATATCGTATACGGTACTTCAACGATAAGGATGGTACTATTGGGAAAAGTGATATGCAAGTGTCATCTCAGTTATCGTCGAAAATATTAATACTGTAGTTTTTTAAGTTAGTTAAGGTTTAGTGTTAATGATATCTTAAGTAAATTATACAATCAACGTAGGCTACTTGCATATTTTCAGAGACTTCGTATTGGTTAATGGCGAAAGAGGAAGAAAGAAGATTTAAACTTACATTTTACTTGAAATCTGGCTTTTTTTAATTGATATCTTTATTTCTGTCTGCTTTTGAGAATTTTGAACATTACACTTTGTACGGCTGGGAAATACACACACACAAGAAAAGGTGCAATTTTGTTTCGAAGGCCTTCACGTGGTCAAACATAGTAGTGGATTAAACTGGTTCAATTGTGTTCTTATATCTTCAAATGGAAGGCGAAGTGACACTTATATTCTACCTTTGTAAATTAAGTAATAGGCTTTCCTGTTCCCCTAATGTGCAGGGCCTTCATACTGTATTTGCTTGGCTAGGACATTCTCGTTCACGCGCTCCGCCAGTGACGGCTCAGTTGTCGCCTGCCGCGCGCGCGTATGTTCGGCAGAATAAGGTGCTTAAAATCGGTATCATGCTTTTTTACTCACTATGTTTACAGTAGATGCAGAAAATGTTCCCCATCCGCTGCCAAACATAATCGGCATCTTCTTATGAAGTTTCTGATTAATCCGGTTAATTCAGCTTCAGTAAGGAAATAACGACCTTAACGTCTATTTTTATTATTTTATTGTTTAGACTACTGAACCTGTACGTTGGAATCTCAAATTAGCCAGTTGTTTTATTGTCCGATTTATAGGAAATACACATACGGTTGGTAACTATGCAGAGTTTCCCTGGAAATTTCACTCGAAACTTTTGGCTTGTTCTAGCGCAAGATTTCCTGCACTTAATGTGCGTATTGTGCCGATATACACGTTCAAGTAATGAATATTTCACATAAGGCATTACAGCAGTGTACACAATCACTTTAAAACAGCTGGCTATGAGATTCAAACGTACAGGTTCAGTAAACGATAAAAATAGACGTAAAGGTCGTTATTTCCTAAGTGAAGCTAAATTATCTGGAATAACCGGAAACTTCATAAGTAGTTGCCCATTATGTTTGGCAGCAGATGGGGAACATTTTCAGCATCTACTGTAAGCATGGTGAGTAAAAATGCATTATACTGATTGTATGTACCAACTCTGCCGTACATACGCGCACGCGGCAGCCGGCAACTGAGGCGTCACTGGCGGAGCGCATGAGCGAGAAAGTCCTAGCCAAGCAAATATAAAGACCCTGTATTTCATCTTTGTGATCTCACACCTACTTTAATACTTTGACACAGCTCAGCCAGCTTGTTTCAGAGCAATGAATAATCTATATATTAAAAATATTTATAAAAACTTATCCGAGTCCATCCGGCCATTCTATCCGGTCGATTTTCTTCATTCTTTTTTAAATGAAAGATATTCATGCACAGATTTGTTATCAAATATTACAAATCACTTAACTTCCGCCTTCCTCAAATTATTTGATTTTTTCAACTTTTTCCAACTTTTTCCAACTTTGAAGCAATCATATTTTTGGTTCTAATTGAGGTACGCAGGTCGTTTTGGTCTAAGAACACTCCGTGAATCAAGCGCTTTCATTTGACCTCTTAACTATTCAAATCGGATGATTATGAGGAAAGTTATGAGTGAACATTCGATATTACATCTCATTTTTTCAACATTTTTTCTCACTGTAGCAATCATATCTTTGGTTCTAATTGAGTTACACAGCACTCAGTGGATCAAGCTCTATCTTTTGAGGTATTACCTATTTAAATTGGTTGATTTTGAGGAATGTTATGAGTGCCGAAGCGAATATTAGAAATATTTATGAAAACTTAACCGAGTCCGTCCGGCCATTCTATCCGGCCGATTTCCTTCATTCCTTTTTTAAATAAAAGGTACTCATGCACGGATTTGTTATCAACTATTACAAATCACTTAACTTCCGGCTTCCTCAAATTATTTGATTTCTTGAACTTGATCCAACTTTTTTTTTCTCATTGAAGCAATCATCTATATACACACATCAAAAAAAGTTTTGCATCACCTCGGTTCCAAGAGTTCCGGAACCGTTAAATACAAAGGGAATAGAGATCAACACAAACAACATTTCAGCTCGTTTTATTGCTCATGAGACCCACACATTGCATGTTGTACCATCATACAGCTAGACTTTCAGCATTTGTGGTCCAGATTGCAGTACACACCACTACCTCTAATACCCAGTAGCACGTCCTCTTGCATTGATGCATGCCTGTATTCGCCGTGGCATACTATCCACAAGTTCATCAAGACACTGTTGGTCCAAATTGTCCCACTCCTCAACGACAATTCGGCGTAAATCTCTCAGAGTGGTTGGTGGGTCAAGACGTCCATAAACAGCCCTTTTCAACATATCCCAGGCATGTTCGATAGGGTTCATGTCTGGCGAACATGCTGGCCACTGTAGTCGAGCGATGTCGTTATCTTGAAGGAACGCATTCACAAGATGTGCACGATGAGGTCGAGAATTGTCGTCCATGAAGACAAATGCCTCTCCAATATTCTGCCGATATGGTTGCACTATGGGTCGGAGGATGTCATTCAGGTATCGTAAAGCCGTTTCGGAGCCTTCCATGACCACCAGTGGCGTACGTCGGCCCCACATAATGCCACCCCAAAACATCAGGGAACCACCACCTTGCTGCACTCGCTGGACAGTGTGTCTAAGACGTTCAGCCTGACCAGGGTGCCTCCAAACACGTCTCCGACGATTGTCTGGTTGAAGGCATATGCGACACTCATCGGTGAAGAGAACGTGATGCCAATTCCGTGGGGTCCATTCAGCATGTTGTTGGGCCCATCTGTACCGCGCTGCATGGTGTCGGGGTTGCAAAGCTGGACCTCGCCATGGACGTCGGGAGTGAAGTTGCGCATCATGCAGCCTATTGCGCACAGTTTGAGTTGAAACACGACGTCCTGTGGCTGAACGAAACGCATTATTCAACATGGTGGCATTGCTGTCAGGGTTCCTCCGAGCGGCAATCCGTAAGTAGCGGTCATCCACTACAGTAGTAGCCCTTGGGCGGCCTGAGCGAGGCCTGTCATCGACAGTTCCTGTATCTCTGTACCTCCTCCATGTCCGAACAACATCGCTTTGGTTCACTCTGAGACGCCTGGAAACTTCCCTTGTTGAGAGCCCTTCTTGACACAAAGTAACAATGCGGACGCGATCGAACTGCGGTATTGACCTTCTAGGCATGGTAGAACTACAGACAACATGAGCAGCGTACCTTCGTCCTGGTGGAATGACTGGAACTGATCGGCTGTCGTACCCCCTCCGTCTAATAGGCCCTGCTCATGCATGGTTGTTTACATCTTTGAGCAGTTTTAGTGACATCTATGAACAGTCAAAGGGACTGTATCTTGGATACAATATACACAGTCAACGTCTATATGCCGGAGATCTGGGAACCAAGGTGATGCAAAACTTTTTTTGATGTGTGTATTAACAAGAAGTTCCGTGACGAACTAAAGATCCTACATTTCTTAAAATTAAGTTTCATGCCAATGATTAATCTACAGTATATGAACCTATCTAGAATAATGACGAAATTAAGTAGGTAATATCGAAATGTCTAATTAGTTCGAAATATACCTGGTATAATGTAGCCTAATAGAGCATTACAGTTGGCAGCCCAGATGACTGAATATATTCTTTGTTCCATCTCTTAAGGTACAGAATAAAAAAATTGGTTGAAGTCCAATGGACGTTACATGCAGTTAGACATTGGATCTGTCAGCGCGCGTAAAAGCATGTAGGCAACAATGTCATGCGTGTGCTGGTCAGAAATAGCCTAATCTGAAATATTATGATATCTTGTTGTGCCAATTTTGGACGAAATCCATTTGTTAGTATAGAAGTTACATGTATTTTAAAATTGGACCTATCACCAGGCATAGAATCATGTTGGCAGCACTGACTTATATTAATTATTCCAAATTAATCTAGAATGTCAGGTGTTATACGTGTGCAACGTATAGGGCTGTTGGCTTGCATACTTCCTGATATATTGATATTAGGTTAAAAATATAGACAGCATTTATTAGCAGTTGGCAGCCCTGATTGCTCTTAAGAATACTTATAGTCATATCTGTTATGTTACACAGAGCACATACGAAATTTGGTTGAAATCCAACTGATAGTATAGAAGTTACATGTATTTAAAAATTGGCCCTATCAGCAGTCTTAGAATCATGTTGGTAGAACTGAAGTATATAAGTTACTTCAAAATTAATCTAAAATGTCAGGTACTATACGTGTGCATAGTTTAAAGCTGTCGGCTTGCATACTTTCTGATATATTGGTACTGTATTTGGATAAAAGAATACAGAGAGCAATTATGAACAGTTGGCAGCCCTGGTGGCTCTTAATAATACGCTCAGTCATATATGTTTATGTACACATATTACATTCAAAATTTGGTTGAAATCCAATTGATATTGTAGAAGTTATAAGCATTTAAAAATTGGACCTATCAGAAGGCTTAAAATTATTTTGGCAGCACTGTCATATATGGCCTCCTGGAAATTAAACTGAAATAGTGTTATCTACATGTGTGCCAATTTTGCAATAGATCCCATGCATACCTTCCAAGATATCCAACATAGAGCTCAAATTTATAGTGCGTTTTTTCAGCAGTTGGTAGCACTGACATCATTTTCAAATATGGACGTGAGATATTCCGGTATACATCTTTACATACTAAATTTGGTTTCGATTTCTGCAGCCGTTTAGGGGGGTGGACACACACACACACACACAGCCAGTCAGACAGACAGACAGACAGACAGAAGGACAGACACACATTTTCCCGGATCGATCTCATAAGTCTACTTTTTCCTAATTTTTGCAAAATGTGAAAAGTAGGTTAAAAATACTAGCAGGTACCCGCGGCTTCGCTCGCGTCATAGTCATGTCATATTGTTATTCAACGAATTGCAGGTTTAAGTTAACACCCCTTTAGAACCTGAATATCCAAAAATCCCTCCTTAGTGGACGTTTTCGACACACAACAAACAAATCCCCAAAATATAATTCTTCTAACTTTAATAGTTTTGGTTGGTCGATGAGAGTGAGCATCAAAAAATCCTTCCTTAGTGGACGTTTTTCTTCCAGAATTTCACCCCTCCCCATAGGCCCCTTATATTGGATTTATGAAAAAAAAAACGGTCGAACACCTATTTTTTTTTTAATACATCGAGTTGAGCCTCTATGGACTGCGTGGTAACAACCAACTTCACTTTAGTGTCTAGGTCTTGCTCTTGTTCCGGCTTTGACTTCCTGCCAGTATCTTCTGACCCCAGCGACGAGTGCCTGTTTATGTTCCTCGGACAAAGGTCCTCTCCGTCTTCCGGAAGTTGATGCCATTTTAAAACCTTGGTAGTTGTTCACCAATCTTCTAAATGTGTTCCTGTCACGAATTTCTCGGTCTAGAATACCAATTTGTCTGAGATCTTTTTCGCATTCCTCGAACCATCTCGGCCTTGTTGCCTTAGACTTGATGAAACTCCATATTCTTTTGGTTAATCGATCATCAGTCATTCTCATGAGGTGACCGTAAAATAGTAGCCTTCTCTTCTTAATTGATGCTGTGATAGGGTCTATGTTCTTGTACAAGTCCTCATTTGCTCTCATTCGCCACTGTCCATCAACCCATCTATTACCAAGAATTTTTCTTAATATCCTACGCTCTCTTTTTTCCAGTTGGTCGGCTTGACCTTTAGTGTTCATGGTTAATGTTTCGGACGCATATAATCCCTCAGGTTTTACAACTGTGGTATAGTGTCGGAACTTGGCCCCTATACTCATCGACTTTTTGTTATAGATATTTTTTGTAATGTGGTATGCCTGGTCTAACTTCCTCATCCTGACATTAATTGCTTCCTCTTCTAATCCATTCTGCTGGATGACTTCACCGAGATAACGGAAATTTGTGACTCGACTGATTTTTCCAAGGTTAGTGATAATCCATTCAGGTCCATCGCAGATGTTTGTCATATATTTTGTCTTCTGAATAGAAATCTGGAGTCCTACCTTTTCAGCAATTTCTGACAGCCTATTGATCTTGTTGACTGCTGAATCTATGTCGTTAGCAAAAATGGCCAGGTCATCCGCAAAGGCCAGACAGTCAACGTATATCCCTTTGTGCTTAGGACCAAGTCTGAACCGATCTTCATTTCTTTCTTCTTAGTCTAACATCTTCCTCCATTCTCGAATGACTTTTTCCAAAACACAGTTGAAGAGGAGTGGAGATAGTCCGTCTCCCTGTCTGACGCCCGTTCTAATTGTAAACGGTTCTGATATCTCTCCCATAAATTTGACTTTCGACACTGTGTTGGTCAGAGTTTGTTTGATCAAATTTCTAGATGTATCATCCACTCCAAACTCTTCCAAAATATTCATTAATGACTCCCGGTCGATGGAGTCATACGCTTTCTGAAAGTCAACAAACACGACCACGTAACTATATCCTCCTGTCTTCTTGTACCTGATGATGTTCTTCAGGTTAATGATCTGTTCCGGGCATGAACGACCCTTTCTGAAGCCAGCCTGGTATTCCCCGATCTGTTGGTCAAGATGCGCTTCTATTCTGTTCTGAACTGCTTTGGAGAAAATCTTATACGGAACAGATACTAATGAGATGCCTCTATAGTTGTTGACATTCTTTTTATCACCTTTTTTGTGTAGAGGATGGATTAGTGCTGACAGCCATTCAATTGGTAACATCCCAGTTCTCCATATCTCTTCAAAAAGTTTGACTAGTACATCTAGAGTTACATCATTCGCCAGCTTCAGTAGTTCCGCCACTATTGAATCTTCACCAGCTGCTTTATTATTCTTTAAACTGTTGATAATTTGTTTGATCTCCTCTTTACACGGTGGGGATGAGTTGAGTAGTTTGTGGATCGGATCGCTCACAGTGAATCGTTCTTTCGGTTCATCACAATTAAGCAATTTTTCAAAGTAACGAGACATGATCGTACAGTTTTCTTTGTTGGTCAGGCCCAGCTTCCCATTTTCATATCTAAAACAGAGGCTGGGGGCTTGATACCCTTTCAAATTGGACTTGAACGTTTGATAGAAGTCTCTGGTATTGTTTTTCCGGAAATCCTGATCGATCTCTTCTAACTGCTGCTTCTCATATAATCGCTTGGCCCTTCGGAAAGTTCTAGCTGCTTCTTTTCGAGCTTCACGGAACACATCGAAATCTTCAGGTCTTCGGGTCGAGTTCCACTTTTTCCAGGCATTTGTTCTTTGAGTCAGCACTTCATCACAATCCTCATTCCACCATCTATGCTGTCTCTTCTTAGCTGTCAGGATTGTAGTATTAGCTGCTTGTTGGATCTTGGAGGCAATGTCCGTCCATTTATGAGATTCAAAAGTCAGTTGCTAGTGGTATTGTTCTAATACATTTTGATCGATTTTCAACTTTTCAAGGTCATATTTACGAATCTTATTTCCTTGTTTCTGGGTCTTATTGAGAGGAATGAAATTTATTTTGATCTTAGAGAGGTAATGGTCTGAATCGAACTGGGCACCTCTCTGCACTTTAACATTCATTATTTCCTTAATCGCTCTCCTAGAGATTGCGACATGATCGATCTGTTTCTCTCCACACACATTGCCCGGTGATCGCCAAGTCTTTTGTTTGCTTGGTTTGTGTTTGTAGAACGTTGACATTATCTGAAGATTGAAGGTGCGACACAGATTGACGAGTCTTATACCATTTCTGTTCGTCATCTTGTGAGCAGGATAGGCTCCGATTGTTGATTTGAATTGCGGTTCTGTTCCCAGCTGAGCGTTAAAGTCACCTAGTAAGATCTTGATGTTCTTTGATGGTATTTTCTCCAACTGTTCTTCAAGGAGGTCCCAAAACTGTTCAACTTTCTCAGGATTACGTCTGTTGTCCTCATTGATCGGTGCATGAGCATTGATCAGCGTGTATCCTTTGTTACCGCAGCTGAGAGTTAGAATAGAAAGTCTCTCAGAAGGGCTAAGGAATTCCACTATTGAACTGACAACCTTCTTACGAACAACAAAAGCCGTGCCAAGTAAAGGCATGTTCTTACCTATTTTCACAGCCCTTTCTCCTTTATAAATCCTATACCCCTCAATATCCATTATGTCCTCATCTAGGTATCTCGTTTCTTGGATGGCCAAGATGGTTATGTCATGTTTGTCCATCATCATTGTCAATTCTTTGTGTTTTCCAACTTTCAGTAGTGAATTGACGTTCAGCGTCCCAAAGTAGTATTTCTGTTTCGTCTTCAATTTTGTACTTGTAGTAATACCCTCAAAGCATCTAGTTTCAGGCTCCCCAGAATCCACAGGCCTGATTGCGCTCCTAAGAACGGTAGATTCCCCCAACGAGGTACTACCTGGGGTAGTGTCCTTTTTGTGACGACATTCCATGATGCTTGGTTGTTCAAACCAGTGTGGGTCAGAAAGCTCCTTCCCAGTAATAGAACCGAGGTTGTAAGCCCCGGAGCTCAATAACAGGCCGCTCCTCTGGAGACAGACGCCTTTCGCAGCCGCTTCACAGAAGAACAGACGCTGCTAAATGAAGATAGTTCTTCCGCTTTATCCACCGTTGAGACCCGAAGCCTTCTTCCGCTTTCAAAACCGTTGACCATCTTCACCGTAACCCTGGTAAGGGGCCCTTACGAGGTACTACCAGCCGGGCCAGCTGGACCAAGGTTTTTTACAGAGGTGTTACTCCTCTATCACTCACCACTTTGCCCTGGCTTGTGACAGGCATTGCCTGGCTTCCCATACGATGGGCCCAGGTTGGCGGGTTTCCTATTTATTTTAATTATTTATCTATTTATTTATTTATTTATTTATTTATTTTTAAGCTGATTGATTTCTCCGAGTTTCAAACTCATTGCCTATGTCTTTTAAGAGATACACGCTCCGTTAGGAATCCTTCAACCCCCACTTTTCACCCCTTTCACCTCATAATATACACCACATCGAAAAACCCTCAGACACATGTCTTCTTATTTTTGATGATGAGTTTATATGCCGAGTATCACATCCCCCAATGAAACCAATCGGGAGATATCGCTATTCAATGAAATGCAGGTCTACCCCATTAACAATTACCTGAAACCAAAAAGGCATGGGACGAAAAAAAACATCAAAATATCATGTTGGTTTCGGACCCTAAAAGACGTGAAAATTATTATAAAAGTATTAAAAAGAGCTATTTTTTGAAATTTCATTCGAATCAATTTTTATGTCATTCCTGGGACTTACAAAATTCCGGCCAAAAAGTACAAAAGCATTAATAACTCCCTAAGTATTCGTCGTATGATGAAATAGCAAGAGACAAAAAAGATGTAATGTGTTATTGTCTACAACTTATATGTATAATTTTACATATTACCTGTTTTTTTTTTCAGAATTTCACCCCTCCCCATGGGCCCCTTAAATTGGATTTATGAAAAAACGGTCAATCGCCTATTTACTTAATTTTATGCTGATTTTTTCCGCTGAGTTTCAAACTACTCGCTTATGTCGTTTAAGAGATACACGCTCCGTTAGGAATCTTTCAACCCCCACTTTTCCCCCCTTTCACCTCATAATATACACCACATCGAAAAACCCTCGGACACGTGTCTTCTTATTAGCCTACTTTTCACATTTTGCAAAAATGAGGAAAAAGTAGTCATGAGATCGGGCAAATGTGTGTCTGTCTGTCTGTCTGTCTGTCTGTCCTTCTGTCTGTCTGTCTGGCTGTGTGTGTGTTCCCCCCTATCAACTCCTAAACGGCTGCAGCAATCGAAACAAAATTTGGTATGAGTAAAGATGTATACCTGAATATCTCACGGCCATATTTGAAAATTATATCAGTGCTACCAACTGCCGAAAATTCGCAATTGAAATTTGAGCTCCATGTTGGATATCTTGGAAGGTATGAATGCGAGCTATTTCAAAATTGGCACACATATAGATACTAATATTGCAGTTTAATTTCCAGGAGGCCACACATGGCAGTGTTGCCAAACTGATTATAAGCCTGCTGATAGGTCCAAATTATAAATGAATATAACTTCTACACTATCAATTGGATTTCAACCAAATTTTGTATGTGCTATGTATACATAAACATATATGACTGAGCGTATTCATAAGAGCCACCAGGGCTGCCAACTATTAATAAATGCTCTCAATTTTTTAAATCCAAATACCCATATATCAGAAAGTATGCAAGCCGACAGCTTTAAATTATGCACACGTATAGTTCCTGACATTCTATATTAATTTGGAGTAACTCATATAGGTCAGTGCTACCAACATGATTCTAAGCCTGCAGAGAGGTCCAAATTTAAATACATGTAACTTCTATACTATCATTTGGATTTCAACCATATTTCGTGTGTGCTATGTGTACCATAACAGATATGACTATGCCAATTCTTAAGAGTAACCAGGGCTGCCAACTGTTAATAAATACTGTCTCTACTTTTGTTACCCTAATATCGATATATCAGAAAGTATACAAGCCAATAGCTCTTAACTGTGCTCACGTATAGTACCTGGCATTCTACATTAATTTGGAGTAACTAATTAATATAGGCCTACGCCAGTGCTGCCAACATGATTCTAAGCCTGCTGATAGGTCCAATTTTAAAATGCATGTAACTTCAATACTAACTAAAGGATTGCATTCAAAATTGACACAACAATAGATCATATTATTTCAGATTATTTATGACCAATACATGTATGTCATTGTTGCCAACATGATTTTACGCGCACTGTTAGATCCAATGTTTAACTGCATGTAACGTCCATGCTATCCATTGGACTTCAACCAAATTTTGTATACTGTACCTTAAGAGATGGAACTAAGAATATATTCAGTCACCAGGGCTGCCAACTGTAGTTCTTTATTAGGCTACATTATGCCAGGTAAACAATATTTCGAACTAATAAGAAATGTCGATATTACCAACTTAATTTCGTCATTATTCTAGATAGAGCCATATAGATTAATCGTTGGCATGAATCTTACATTTTAAGAAAAGTAGGCTCTTTAGTTCGTCACGGAACTTCTTGTTTTTAATGATGAGTTTATATGCCGAGTATCACATGCCCCAATGAAACCAATCGGGGGATATTGCTATTCAACGAAATGCAGGTCTGCCCCCTTAACACCCCTTTAGAACCTGAATATCCAAAAATCCTTTCTTAGTGCGCGTTTGCGGCCGTTGAGGAAGCGGCATACCAAATTTCATTCCAATCCGTTCGGTGATTTCTGAGATTTCGTGATGAATGAATCAGTGAGTGAGTGAGTGAGTGAGTGGTATTTGAGCTTTATATAGTAGATTTATGAAAACTTATCTGAGTCCGTCCGGCCATTCTATCCGGTCGATTTTCTTCATCCCTCTTTTTAAATGAAAGGTATTCATGCACAGATTTGTTATCAAGTATTACAAACCACTTAACTTCCGCCTTCCTCAAATTATTTGATTTTTTCAACTTTTTCCAACTTTGAAGCTATCATATCTTTGGTTTCTAATTGAGGTATGCAGGTCGTTGTGATTTAAGAACACTCATTGACTCAAACGCTTTCATTTGAGCTCTTGACTATTCAAATCGGATGGTTCTGAGGAACGTTATGAGTGGACATTCTATATTACATCTCATTTTTTCAACATTTTTTTTCATTTTAGCAATCATATCTTTGGTTCTAATTGAGTTACACAGTTCGTTTTGGTCTAAGAGCACTCAGTGAATCAAGCTCTATCTTTTGAAGTATTAAATATTTAAATTGGTAGATTCTGAGGAATGTTATGAGTGCCGAAGCGAATATTAGAAATATTTATGAAAACTTAACCGAGTCCGTCCGGCCATTCTACCCGGTCGATTTCCTTCATTCCTTTTTATGAGAAAGGTATTCATGCATGAATTTGTTATCAAGTATTACAAATCACTTAACTTCCGCCTTCCTTACATTATTTGATGTCTTGAACTTTTTCCAAATTTTTTTCTCATTGAAACAATCATATCTTTGGTTTTAATTGAGGTACGCAGGTCGTTTTAGTCTATGAACACTCGGTGGATCACGCTCTTTCATTCTAACTCTTAACTATTCAAATCGGCTGATTCTGAGGAATGTTATGAGTGGATATTTAATATTACTTCTCATTTTGTATTTTCTTGCACCGAAAAATGAACATTGCCATGAAATTAATAGGGTAGTTTCAGATCTACTTCCAGGAACTTCTAGATTTTACACGAGTGTGACTACATTGGTAACTGACGAAGAAAATTGAAGTTTTGCATTTTCCCACTGAATTTTTGAACAGGCTTGAGATGAGTGATCTACCTCCCCATGTGCTGACTTTGAAAGAAGTTGCTATTGTAATGTTCCTTAGGAATTTCAATGCAACTAAGATATTACTGAACTGGACGAGGCCAATAGTTAGAACAATGTTCGACAATATCATAGATTTCTAAGTTCTAACTGGTGTGAATAGTGGGGAGCGAATACTTCTACCTCGCGTAGATTTGTCACCATCTGACACTACAATGAAGGAAGATTGTAGTTTTACGTGACCGTGAATCTTGTGATTATGAGCCACGGGACCTCCTTTTTACGTGGAATCCGAACCACAGGACATGACATTTCACTTCGAAAATCTCACATGCATTGACCGTGAATCGAACCCGGACCGCCTTGGTGAGAGGCATACAGCTAGACGGCTGAGCCACCACGCCCCTACACTACAATGACGGCAATTTCCTATTACACTAGCGTTTTGTATTACAATCAACTAAGCGCAGGGTCAAACGCTTCATCGAGTTGGAATCTACTTGCCTGATCCTGTTTTAGACCATGGAATGTTGTATGTTGCCTTATCCCGAGGAAAATCATTTAAAGATGTAAAAGTAGAAATTAAACCTAAGGGTCGACGCACAGTGAACATTGTCTGGAAGGAACTATTGTGAAATAAAGGTTATAAACTATTACATAATGTCGTAATTGTTTAATTCCAATACTGAAAAATAATGCTGCGGAGCAGCACGGGCGCCCTTGTATATTCTAATTCTTAAACGACACAGCTTTAAAAAATATGTAATTCCCAAAGCCGCAGACCTTGCGAACGACGAATTAGCTTCACTGCTTTCAAGACAAACTTTAAAGCACTAACTTTAGGAATTTAACACAAAGATTTTCTTGGTGTATTAAGCGTTGATACAGCAATACAGAAATATTTCTTACTTTAGCTGCCTCTGTTTGTAGTGATTTAAGTAAACTCCCTTATTTACCTCCAAATGCAGGAGCTCTGCCAGTTCACACTAGATACATTTGTATTTGTCAAGCCAAGCCAATTCAATATTTGGGCACAGTCCAATTGCGCCAATTAATTGCTACTGACAAATCGGACAGACTTTTAACGCCACTGTCATCTACCCCCTTTTAAAATTCATAGTACCGGCTACAGAGGCTAACACGCTTACTCGTGCCCGACTGGCATCGAGAGAGCGTGGGTTCGAATCGCACCTCGGCCGTCCTGAAAATGATTTTCGTGGTTTCCCATGTTCACCACCGGGCAAATGCCTGGCCGGTTCCTTTTAATATGTCCACGGCCGATTTCCTTCCAAAAATCGCTTCCCCGACCTAGCCTTTAGGATTCGGTAACAACTATGTGGAGAAGCCTTGGAAGTAATACGCACATTGGTACAGGCATTACATTTACACCTGTACCAAACAGATTTCAATAATGCAATAGTTAAGCGGAGCTCATGACTACGATGTCCCAAGTCACTAAATAATAAGTAAACAAAATACGGTAGCTAGGCATTCACTTCTACTGAAATACGAAGAAAGTATTACTTCAAACCCTAGATTTAAAAAAACTGACCATGAGGGACCTTAAGAAGGCCCACAAGTGAATGCTACAATTGTACCCAAAGAATACTTTTGCTACGTATTACGAGGGGTGATCAGAAACTAAGGTTACAAAGCCGATATTCCTGGAGAATTATCTGTTATAGAGAAATACGTATTGTGGGTTAATTCGAACACATACGGTTGGTAACTGTGCAGAGTTTCAGCCACCCTCCACCTACAGCGTTAGTTGTAGGTAAGCAACTAATGGCGACTCGCGAAGAGATCCGCTCAGTTAGGCTATTCTATTTCTGTGGGCGAAACATGTAACCGTGGCCAGGACTTCTTACCGAGGGCGTTATGTTCCCTCATGACAACGCGCGACCTCATTCATCCCAGAAGACCTCCATGTTGTTCGAGCGGTTTCGCTGGGACATCATCGACCACCCTCCCTGGAGCCTGGACCTCGCTGCAAGTGACTTTCCTCACTTGAAGGAGCACCTAGGAGGTCGATGATTCGCTTCAGACGAGGCGGCGATACCCTTCGCGACAACGTGGTTGAACACGCAAGGACAGGACGTCTACCAGGAGGGAATATTCAAACCCATCCCACAAAGCGACAAGTACCTAAACCCATATGGAGACTGTGTCGAATAATAACCTAATGTATGTACTATCAGTTGACTGTGTTGGTTGTTTGAAATAAAATGTGCACGTTTCACTGCAGGCTTCGTAATCTTAGTTTCTGTCACCCCCTCGTATATTGGAGTAATAATAACAATAATGTTATTGGTTTTACGTCCCTTTTAACTACTCTGGCTTTTAGAGACGCCGGGGTGCCGGAATTTTGCCCCAAAGGGGATCTTTAATGTGCCAGTAAATCTACTGACACGCCTCCCTCGCATGTGCGCACCCTCAAATGACAGCTGACTGCGCCAGGATACGAACCTGCAACCTTGAGCCCAGCAAGCAATAACGTTACCGCTGAGCCACGCAGCCAGCTCGTATGTAGGAGGGTGGAAACTCCTTTACTAATAGACTTCTTTCTTCGTTAGGTAGTCAAAGTATACAGTTTACTCCACAAATTTCTACCAGTGTACTTGCGAATTCTCGCATTGAAGCGAGCCTAGTGGACTAGTAACAGCCCACACTGGGCGTATTGCTGGTCGACAGCGGAGCACACAGCTCGTGGTTTATACATGATTGCGAACCGGCCGCGGTGGCCGAGAGCGCTAAAGCACTACCTCGGGAGAGCGTGGATTCAAATCCCACCTCGGCCGTCCTGAAAATGGTTTTCGTGGTTTCCCATTTTAACCACCAGACAAATGCCGGGACGGTTCCTTTCAACAGGTCCACGGCCGATATCCTTCCAATATCCCTTCCCTGACCCGTCCTGAAAAGAAAAGTACATGGCCATTGGCTGCATTAGTAAAATTATTATACATGATTGTGACCCGGCCAAGATCTTTGCGCGGCTGGCAATACGCATCAAAGCGCATACCCTAGAATTTAAGGCTCACAGACAGCATGGTATCCCGATGCGCATCCAGGGCCCATCGGCACAAAACGGGTGGTGATAGATAGTTTTATTATTTCCATTTGATCAAATACATGTATACAATACATTTTTGATATAGGACACGTCAGAATTTACATCTATAAAATAAAATAACTAACAGGTATATATTACTAATATTATAACTATTTATAACTTATTATAATAACAGATCTTAATAGATACAATCTTATTCCACAACTATTTGCACCTTAACTTACTCTATTATCATAATATGAAAACTTAATTCTATAAATACAACAACATTCAGCTAGGTATTACAATGAAAATAGAAAAGTAAAATGTAATTATAGATTCCATCACTCCTATACGCTAAGATATTCAACTACAGAGTAAAAACAATGGCACTGCAGATAAGCTTTCAACATTCTATCAAAGGTTTTTATTTTTGGGGCCAGTTTTATATACTGGGGTAGTTTATTGTATAATTTAACTCCAGTGTGAAAAGTTCCTTTTTGATATTATATGCTTGTGAGCGTGTGTGAAATATGAATGTATTGATTTTGTCTTGTGTTATGCCTATGAACATCATTGTTTGTTTTAAGAAAAACATCTTTATTCATTAAATTCTTTTTAAAAAACATAATACTTTCAAAGATATGTATGCAGGGCAGTGGGAGAATGTTTAAATCTTTAAACAGAGGTCTACATGATTCTCTAGTGTTTACATTTGCCATCATTCTAATCGCCCTCTTTTGTATCCTAAACGTGCTTAGTACATCTGACGACATACCCCAAAAAATGACCCCAACTCTTAAGTATGAATGGAAATAAGCAAAATAAATATTTCTTAATGTGTGCATGCTAGTGCAGGTTTTCAAAATACGTAACGTAAAGCACATCGAGTTCAGTTTAGTATTCAGATATTGTATATGTTTATTCCATTTCAAGTCTTGTTGTATCCATAGTCCTAAAAACTTTGTTTCTGATTTATTTTCTATTTGATGACCATTTAATGTTATATTGGGCTTCGCAGCATTCCTATTCTGTATAGTGTGGAAATTTAGACATACTGTTTTTTATTTATTTATAGTTTATTATGAGGTGATTATCTTGTGGCCATTTGGTTAACTCTCCTGTAACGGAGTCAGCAGACTGCTGTATGACCTGTTTAGTTTCACCTTTTATTACGAGTGTTGTATCGTCCGCAAACAAAATTTCCTTATGTGAATGAACGTTCTGTGTTATATCATTGATATATAGAAGAAAGAGTAGTGGGCCCAAAACCGATCCCTGGGGTAATCCAAATTTAATAATTCCCTCATTGGACAATGTTTCATTAAGTAATTTGGTTCCATCATCCTTGTGTCCCAAGCTTACTATTTGTTTACGCCTTGTTAAGTAAGACTCTATCCATTTATTAGCTAGAGCTCTAATACCATATTGATATACTTTTGTAAGGAGGATTTTATGGTCAACAACATCAAATGCTTTCGATAAATCCAAGAATAGGCCAGTTACATGTTCCTTATTGTCAATTAATTTCAGTATACTATTACTACATTCGTAAATTGCTGTCTGTGTAGATTTTTCCGTTCTGAATCCATGTTGTGAGTTTGATAATATTTTATTTTTTTATATAAAACTTATCAGTCTCTTGTACATGATTTTTTCCACAATTTTTGCAATACCAGTTGGTAAGGTAATAGGACGATAGTTATCTAATTCATCTTTTGAACCGTTTTTGTGCACTGGAATTACTTTTGATAACTTCAAAATATCCGGGTAATTTCCTGAGGGAATTGAACTGTTTATTAAGTGCGTAAGTGGATTTATTATATTTTCTGCACATTTCTTTAAAATTGCATCAGGGATGCCATCAATGCCAGCACAGAATTTATTTTTAGCTCTTTTATAACTATTCTTACCTCTTCACTTGTGACATGATTTATAAATAAAGAATCACTGCATATATTTATTTTATTATTAGAATTTAGTGTATTTACCTGTGATTTATTTAATAATTTTTGTGGAATTTCCAGAAAATAGTCATTAAAAGTGTTTGCTATTTTCTCTGGATTATTAATCACTTTATAATTTCTGGTCAGTGTAATGTTCCTTTGAGTTTTAGCAGATTTTCCAGTTTCTTTCTTTATCACAGACCACATAGCCCTGTTTTTATTATTATTAGATGATATGGAAATAAAATTATCATTATGCATTTTCTTTGCAATTCTTATTACCTTATTTAATATGCTAGTGTATTTTTTGTAGTATAAATTGAATTCAGGTGTTGTGTGGTATTGTTTATATAATTTGTGTAGAAATTTCTTTCTTTGACATGAATTTATAATCCCTGTTGTTATCCAATTGCTAGTTTTGTTATTTTGAACAGTTCTTTGTTTAAAGGGGAATGCTGTTTCAAAATAGTGTTTTAGGGTACTGTTAAATGCATTAAATTTATCATTTACATTTTCTAGTTTATACATTTCTGACATTGTTTCCTTATTTAATAAGTCATTGAAATATGTAACATTTGTTTCAGTGAATGACCTGCACTTTGATTTGACTCCATTATCATTATTATTGATTGTTTCGGGTACTTCAAAACTCAGTATTTGACCATGGTGGTCACTAAAACCCGGACAATAGACTTCTATTGAATGGTGATATTTATCTGTATTTATAAAAATTTGATTCGGAGTGGTTTTACTAAATTTTGTTATTCTTGTTGGGTTATTTACTGTAGGTTTCAGTCCATAGGAAATTAGTAACTGTGTTAATAATTCACAATTTCTATCAAATTTCAAGAAATCCACATTTACATCCCCACAAATTATTATATCGAAATTTACTTTGCTCATGTTATTGTGTAACAATTCTAATTTATCTATAAATAAACCAAACTTTCCTGACGGAGAACGGTATACGCAACTGCTGTATTTTTACGGCAGAGAATTCAAAATCCTGTTCCATAATTAGATAATAATAAGCTGTTATCTGTTCATGATCTAAATTATTTCTTAAGAAGATACAAGTACCACCATGGATAACATTAAATCTAGACATTGTGGTGTTTGAAGCCATATTTTCAGTGTTGCCTTAGTAAACAAGAGTTTAGTGCTTTTCAGTCGGTCAACACGAATGTACCCAAAAGAGATGGGTTATGCCCTAATCCTGAAATAAATTACATGAGATTAATAAAACACTAGGATGACCAGTTTCGATCGTCAAGCGATCATCATCAGATCCAATACACTTCTATATATATAAAGCTCAATGTTTGTCTGTCTGTCTGTCTGTCTGTCTGTTATGTATACAAATCCACACCGTTTCACCGATCTGAACCAAAATTTGTATACTTACCCTTCGGATCCCTGCGGGTAACCCTGTCCACTTGAAATTTCCGACAGACCACCCCATTCCCTGCATTTAGGCCCTTTGTCCCAAATCTACACCGTTTCACCGATCTCAACCAAAATTTGTATACTTACCCTATGTAACCCTGTGAATAACACTGTCCACTTAAAATTTCGGACAGACCACCCCATTTCCTGCATTTAGGCCCTTTGGCAAACTTCTACACCGTTTCACCGATCCGAACCAAAATTTGTATACTTACCCTTTGCAACCCTGCGGGTAACCCTGTCCACTTGAAATTTCGGACAGACCAACCCAATCTCTGCATTTAGGCCCTTTGGTCCAAATCTACACCGTTTTACCGATCAGAACCAAAATGTGTATACTTACCCTTTGCAACCCTGCGGGTAACCCTGTCCACATGAAATTTCGGACAGTCCAACCCAATCTCTGCATTTAGGCCCTTTGGTCCAAATCTACACCGTTTCACCGATCAGAACCAAAATTTGTATACTTACCCTTTGGTACCCTGCGAGTAACATTGTCTGCTTGAAATTGCGGACAGACCACTCCATTCCCGGAAAGTGGACAGGGTCCGTCCCAAAGGCAATGGAAAAAAGGGGTAAAACCGGACCCGCTCAGGGAACCTTCAGGGTTGCCAGCTCCTGAACTCACCAGCCATGAGCCCTTGAGGATGTAGCACTATCCAGGGTGCACCAGGGCTACACACACCCTGCCTCCTTGAGGGTCTTGAGCAGAAGATATGAGATATTAAGAAAAGAATGAGGCTATCAGGAATGATTAGACAAGGGCCAATTAAGGCGGGAAAGTGAAAGAGTCGCTAGGTTTCGGATAACCTGATACCATCGGGGTCGGAAGAGAACAAGAGTTTGACCAAGGGAGGCTGACAGGAAAGAGAACTGAAAGGTGCCCGGCACCAGTAAGTAGAAGCAATGCCGGACTCAGCTGGGGTCCCGTGGTCGCAAACCCACGTCCCACAAGTTGTGACCCTGGTGGGCGGAGGGGGGAAGAGGGGGCAGGGATGAGAATAGCTTGCTCATTCATCGCAAGGTGACATGAGAAAAATGTCCAGACCCTGCCGTGTTACCTGTTATTGCTGACTATGCTGATGTTCATACAGGGTCTTTGCTCAAAGCGCTGTAGTGTTACGAAAGAATGAGTGATTCACCGGTCAATGTGAATAGGACCGGGAACCCCCCCGAACGTCTGTCATCATATATCGTCATCATCATCTGCAATATTCTCAGCTACGTGCAGCTTGGACCCGAGCAGTACTCGATAAGCTCTTTCACTACACGCATCGAGTATAGGCCTAAGCCAGAATATAACGTTCAGACTTTGGAAGACATCGAAGGTAGTAATCTGAATTACCTATATCAGATTTAAAATTACACCATGTTCGTTTAGTAGTCATTTTTCATTACCTTATTATTATCATAAGGGCAAATGACCTAGATGTTACACCCTTTATACCACTAATCACCACACACAATAAGTCTTCATCGCCTGTGAATTTTGAAATATTTCTTTCTATCACGGTAGTTTGTAAGTTTGTCGTGTCAATTCAACAGTAGTTTTCATTACCATCCTCATCAAAAGGGCAAATGACCTACATGTTACGTCCATTATACTACTAAGTAACACCACAGTCTTCATCGCCTGTGATTTTTAAAATGTGTATTTCCATTAGTTTGTAAGTTTGATATATCCGTTCAGTAGTAGTCGTCTTCATTATAATCCTCATCAAAGGGGCAAATGACCTAGATGTTACGTCCATTATACTACTAAGCAACACCAGTCTACCTAGCCTGTGATTTTAAAAATGTGTATTTCCTTTAGTTTGTAAGTTTGATATACCCGTTCAGTAGTAATCGTCTTCATTATCATCCTCATCAAAGGGCCAAATGATCTAGATGTTACGTCCATTATACTACTAAGCAACACCAGAGTCTACCTAGCCTGTGATTTTAAAAATATGTATTTCCATTAGTTTGTAAGTTTGATATACCCGTTCAGTAGTAGTCGTCTTCATTATCATCCTCATCAAAGGGGCAAATGACCTAGATACTACTAAGCAACACCAGAGTCTACCTAGCCTGTGATTTTAAAAATACGTATTTCCATTAGTTTGTAAGTTTGATATACCCGTTCAGTAGTAGTAGTAGTAGTAGTAGTAGTCTTCATTGTGATCCTCATCAAAAGGGCAAATGACCTCTCATTCCTTTAAAGTATCAATTATTCCCCTTCGTTGATAAGTTACATGTGCCAGTAGTCGCTTCTATGTTCATCATCACTATGTAGAAGATGTTTTGCGTCAGAAGAAAAGACAACTGGATGCTCAGGAACGTTAACGATATATCGACTGCGAAATCTGGAAGCTTCTCTTTGAGGAATTGCTTCAGACATTTATCGTACAGTTTAAACCTTAACAAGACGAAACTTTTAACCAGATAGCGATCTAAGTGGGAGCTCTTTGGCAAAAAATAATCAAGTCTTTCCCGAAATGTGAGTCCTAAAAATAACTTTTTCTATTATTTTCTAAGTTTCATATGTCAGTTATGTAGTAATTTTCAATATCATCCTGATCAGTAGGGCAAATTACCTAGATGTTACGCCCTCAACGTCATTTGGGGTAAATGACCTAGATTTTAAGTCCATTATAATTCTAATCACCACCACATAAAGTCTTCTACGACTGAGATGTCACGAATTCTGGGACCGCTAACGACATATCTCGACTCGGACTGAAGACAAATATCACGAGAATGATCATTATTTTACAGAGCCTTCCCATAGTGACTTAAGTATAAACATTGTCACTGGGTTTGATATTGTAAGAAATGAATACATAAATAAATATAATTTATGACGTTGAGTGTTAAGGAGACTGAAATATTATCATCTTTCCACCGGGCGAAGCCGGGTACTACTGCTAGTAGGCTATAAAATCTATGTTTGAAATACAGGTGAAAATATTTACAATATGTACAATTATTTAGTTGCAGTATTGGTACTGCAACTGTCAGTGTATGCTAAATGCAGTATATATGTTAGGTGAAATGCTAAATGGTGATGGCTATCCGGAGATTGTACTTTAGAGAGATTATATGGTTGTAAACTATGGTTAAACTATAAAATTTTAGGCTAACTACTTATCTGATTGTCTTCCGTACTACAGCTATTCGCAGTTTCCGTGCTCACTTGAACTCGCTGTGCGGTCGACTGCGGTGGTTATCTTAACGACAGGTTTTTCCCTGCCTTCCCCCCCCCCCTGTCCCTACGTGCTGTGGGGAGTGATCGCGATGTGTTTATGTGAGGTGTTGCCAACCTAGATAAGATGTATGTTATTGAATGAGGTGGATCTACAACTATTAAAGACCGTGGATTAGTCCTCGCCACGCGTGGAGCATAACCCATTCGAACTAAGCGTTGACGGTCTTATGAGGACGTCCCGGCACCTTTAATACTGCCTCTAATATGGGCCTTGGTTTATTGCAGAAGAAAAGTACATCGTACACCTGATCCAGCTAACATTTACCTATTAAAAAACCCCTAATTTCCCCCCTTTTTTTATCTAGCTTGGCTGTGTCGCTAAATTGTGTTTTGTTTCCGACAGGGTGTGTTTTTTAGTAGCGTGAAGAGGGGTGAGCTCTCCATGAACGTGTGTTCATTTAGATTGTTGGGATTGTTTCGTTTGGCTAGGTGTATCTCGATTGCTTCCTTTATGTCAAGAGCTCTGCCTTTCGATTCGTGATGGATTATTTTAAGGTCCGACTCTATGTTGGTAAAGCTATGCCCTGCGTCACACATATATTCGCACACGGCTGAATGTGTTCCGTATCTTATCGCATTTCTATGTTCATTATAACGTGTGTCTACTCGCCTTCCACTCTGCCCGATGTAATTAGCTTGACAATCGGTGTCTTGGCACGTTATAGAATATACCCCTGACCTTGAATACGGGTCACGTTTATTTAGATTACTATTTAGGAGGTGCCTAGCGGTTGTGTTTTTCGTCGTGAAAGCTATCTTTATGCCTTGCTTTTTGAATAGGTTAGTGATTTTATATGTTTTCGCATTCACATAGTTGAAACGCGCAAATTTTTTCTCATTACTGTCCGGTTTGGGAATCGTTTTATCTTTATTTTTATGTTTGGCTATAATTTGATTTATTTTGCTTGGCGAGAAGTTGTTTTCCTTTGCTATTTGCATAATAGTTCTTATTTCCTTATTATAGTTGTCTTTTGACATGGGTATGTTTAAAGCCCTGTGCACCATTGAATTGAAACCCGCTAGTTTGTGCTTACTGGGGTGATTAGACTGATTGTCGATTGCATGCGAGGTTTGTGTTGCTTTCCGGAATATGGAATATGAAAGGTCGTTGTCTTTACGTTCAATAGTTATATCGAGATAATTTATTTTCCGGTCTATTTCGGATTCCTTAGTGAATTTGATAGAATGGTGAAGGCTATTAATGGATTGGAGAATTGTTTCTTCGCTTGTTAGTTCAGTATCGTAGATGCAAATTACATCATCTACGTATCTTTTCCATATTACTATTCCCTTTGTTGAAGTCTTTTCTAAGAACGCATTTTCTAGTGCATTGATGAAGATGTCAGCGATTAACCCACTTAGTGGCGATCCCATTGCTAGGCCTTCTCTCTGTGTGTATATTTTATTGTCGAATTGAAACACGTTTTGGGTGAGAACGACCCTCAGTAATCTCACAATCTCTTCAATTTCTTTTACCGAATTGTTGGATTTTAAGTTGTTTTCGATAGTGTTGATTGCTTCAATAATCGGAATATTGGTGTACATGTTAGTTACGTCGAAGGATACTAGCCTGAAGCTAGGTTTCATTTGTAGGGTGTTCAATGCTGTTACTAGTTCTGTTGTGTTCTTTACAGAGTTGTTTTTGTCGTTGGAAAGACGGCATTTTAAGATTTTTAGTAACTCTTTGCTGATTTTGTAATTAGGGGCATTCCTACAATTGACTATTGGTCTCATTGGGCATTCCTTTTTGTGTATTTTTGGTTGTCCCCTCAATGACGGTATTTTCGGGTTCATGTTTATTAGTTTTGATTTTTCGGCTTTGGTCAGTATGTATTCGGTTTCTTTTAGCGCACTTTTTATTTGTTTTTGGAATTTGTTGGTGGGGTCTTTTGTTAATTCCTTGATTTCGTTGTTGTTTAGGAATTCGACTATTTTTTCAATGTATTCTGTTTTGTTCAAAATTACTGTAGTGTTTCCCTTATCTGCTTTTGTGATGATTAAGTCATGTTCTTTTATTTTTTGTTTCAACGACTTTATTTCTTTGATTTGTTTGTTGTTTTGAATGTTATTGCTATCGCCCTCTCGTTTGAGGATTTTTTTGGCTTCGTTGGTGGCGAGATTTTTGGTTAATTCCCTGTCTTCTGCTGGGAGCTTGTGACTGGCTATCTCAATATCTGTGATTAACTGTTTTATATTGTGGTTCGTGTGTGCGTCTGTGCAGTTGTATTTCAAACCTTTGTCTAACATATTCATTTCACCTTGAGAAAAGGTTACGTTCGTTCTGTTGTTTACTCTGCTGTGGAAATTGAATTCATTGTTATTCGTGTGTTGTTCGTTAGATTGATGGTTCTGTGTTTCTCCTAGTTTTCTTAATTTATTTTCTAGCGTTTCATGCTTCCTCGTTGCTCTGATTTTGATGGTGTCATGTAGGTGTTCGGTGAAGCTGTCCCATTGGGCTGCGTGCCAGAAATTACTTAGTTGCAATTGAATGTCGTATAATTGTTGGTTAATTTTTTGCTTTCTTATGTATGCAAATCTTAATTCGTTTTTTACCCAAAGCGCTTTGGCTTGTTTAGTTGAAATGATCGAGGCTGGTGTGTTCGGTACGGTTTTAATTGGTACGTATTTAGGGGTGAGGTTTAGTTCTATACATTTTTTGTTGAACCAAATTGACTTGTCTAAATTCATGAGTTTAAGCCTGAGTGATTTGAATTTCTTGGCTTCACGATTTGCCTGACTAGCCGTGAACATTGTGGTGTTTGAAGCCATATTTTCAGTGTTGCCTTAGTAAACAAGAGTTTAGTGCTTTTCAGTCGGTCAACACGAATGTACCCAAAAGAGATGGGTTATGCCCTAATCCTGAAATAAATTACATGAGATTAATAAAACACTAGGATGACCAGTTTCGATCGTCAAGCGATCATCATCAGATCCAATACACTTAGGCTATAAAATCTATGTTTGAAATACAGGTGAAAATATTTACAATATGTACAATTATTTAGTTGCAGTATTGGTACTGCAACTGTCAGTGTATGCTAAATGCAGTATATATGTTAGGTGAAATGCTAAATGGTGATGGCTATCCGGAGATTGTACTTTAGAGAGATTATATGGTTGTAAACTATGGTTAAACTATAAAATTTTAGGCTAACTACTTATCTGATTGTCTTCCGTACTACAGCTATTCGCAGTTTCCGTGCTCACTTGAACTCGCTGTGCGGTCGACTGCGGTGGTTATCTTAACGACAGGTTTTTCCCTGCCTTCCCCCCCCCCCTGTCCCTACGTGCTGTGGGGAGTGATCGCGATGTGTTTATGTGAGGTGTTGCCAACCTAGATAAGATGTATGTTATTGAATGAGGTGGATCTACAACTATTAAAGACCGTGGATTAGTCCTCGCCACGCGTGGAGCATAACCCATTCGAACTAAGCGTTGACGGTCTTATGAGGACGTCCCGGCACCTTTAATACTGCCTCTAATATGGGCCTTGGTTTATTGCAGAAGAAAAGTACATCGTACACCTGATCCAGCTAACATTTACCTATTAAAAAACCCCTAATTTCCCCCCCTTTTTTTATCTAGCTTGGCTGTGTCGCTAAATTGTGTTTTGTTTCCGACAGGGTGTGTTTTTTAGTAGCGTGAAGAGGGGTGAGCTCTCCATGAACGTGTGTTCATTTAGATTGTTGGGATTGTTTCGTTTGGCTAGGTGTATCTCGATTGCTTCCTTTATGTCAAGAGCTCTGCCTTTCGATTCGTGATGGATTATTTTAAGGTCCGACTCTATGTTGGTAAAGCTATGCCCTGCGTCACACATATATTCGCACACGGCTGAATGTGTTCCGTATCTTATCGCATTTCTATGTTCATTATAACGTGTGTCTACTCGCCTTCCACTCTGCCCGATGTAATTAGCTTGACAATCGGTGTCTTGGCACGTTATAGAATATACCCCTGACCTTGAATACGGGTCACGTTTATTTAGATTACTATTTAGGAGGTGCCTAGCGGTTGTGTTTTTCGTCGTGAAAGCTATCTTTATGCCTTGCTTTTTGAATAGGTTAGTGATTTTATATGTTTTCGCATTCACATAGTTGAAACGCGCAAATTTTTTCTCATTACTGTCCGGTTTGGGAATCGTTTTATCTTTATTTTTATGTTTGGCTATAATTTGATTTATTTTGCTTGGCGAGAAGTTGTTTTCCTTTGCTATTTGCATAATAGTTCTTATTTCCTTATTATAGTTGTCTTTTGACATGGGTATGTTTAAAGCCCTGTGCACCATTGAATTGAAACCCGCTAGTTTGTGCTTACTGGGGTGATTAGACTGATTGTCGATTGCATGCGAGGTTTGTGTTGCTTTCCGGAATATGGAATATGAAAGGTCGTTGTCTTTACGTTCAATAGTTATATCGAGATAATTTATTTTCCGGTCTATTTCGGATTCCTTAGTGAATTTGATAGAATGGTGAAGGCTATTAATGGATTGGAGAATTGTTTCTTCGCTTGTTAGTTCAGTATCGTAGATGCAAATTACATCATCTACGTATCTTTTCCATATTACTATTCCCTTTGTTGAAGTCTTTTCTAAGAACGCATTTTCTAGTGCATTGATGAAGATGTCAGCGATTAACCCACTTAGTGGCGATCCCATTGCTAGGCCTTCTCTCTGTGTGTATATTTTATTGTCGAATTGAAACACGTTTTGGGTGAGAACGACCCTCAGTAATCTCACAATCTCTTCAATTTCTTTTACCGAATTGTTGGATTTTAAGTTGTTTTCGATAGTGTTGATTGCTTCAATAATCGGAATATTGGTGTACATGTTAGTTACGTCGAAGGATACTAGCCTGAAGCTAGGTTTCATTTGTAGGGTGTTCAATGCTGTTACTAGTTCTGTTGTGTTCTTTACAGAGTTGTTTTTGTCGTTGGAAAGACGGCATTTTAAGATTTTTAGTAACTCTTTGCTGATTTTGTAATTAGGGGCATTCCTACAATTGACTATTGGTCTCATTGGGCATTCCTTTTTGTGTATTTTTGGTTGTCCCCTCAATGACGGTATTTTCGGGTTCATGTTTATTAGTTTTGATTTTTCGGCTTTGGTCAGTATGTATTCTGTTTCTTTTAGCGCACTTTTTATTTGTTTTTGGAATTTGTTGGTGGGGTCTTTTGTTAATTCCTTGATTTCGTTGTTGTTTAGGAATTCGACTATTTTTTCAATGTATTCTGTTTTGTTCAAAATTACTGTAGTGTTTCCCTTATCTGCTTTTGTGATGATTAAGTCATGTTCTTTTATTTTTTGTTTCAACGACTTTATTTCTTTGATTTGTTTGTTGTTTTGAATGTTATTGCTATCGCCCTCTCGTTTGAGGATTTTTTTGGCTTCGTTGGTGGCGAGATTTTTGGTTAATTCCCTGTCTTCTGCTGGGAGCTTGTGACTGGCTATCTCAATATCTGTGATTAACTGTTTTATATTGTGGTTCGTGTGTGCGTCTGTGCAGTTGTATTTCAAACCTTTGTCTAACATATTCATTTCACCTTGAGAAAAGGTTACGTTCGTTCTGTTGTTTACTCTGCTGTGGAAATTGAATTCATTGTTATTCGTGTGTTGTTCGTTAGATTGATGGTTCTGTGTTTCTCCTAGTTTTCTTAATTTATTTTCTAGCGTTTCATGCTTCCTCGTTGCTCTGATTTTGATGGTGTCATGTAGGTGTTCGGTGAAGCTGTCCCATTGGGCTGCGTGCCAGAAATTACTTAGTTGCAATTGAATGTCGTATAATTGTTGGTTAATTTTTTGCTTTCTTATGTATGCAAATCTTAATTCGTTTTTTATCCAAAGCGCTTTGGCTTGTTTAGTTGAAATGATCGAGGCTGGTGTGTTCGGTACGGTTTTAATTGGTACGTATTTAGGGGTGAGGTTTAGTTCTATACATTTTTTGTTGAACCAAATTGACTTGTCTAAATTCATGAGTTTAAGCCTGAGTGATTTGAATTTCTTGGCTTCACGATTTGCCTGACTAGCCGTGAACATTGTGGTGTTTGAAGCCATATTTTCAGTGTTGCCTTAGTAAACAAGAGTTTAGTGCTTTTCAGTCGGTCAACACGAATGTACCCAAAAGAGATGGGTTATGCCCTAATCCTGAAATAAATTACATGAGATTAATAAAACACTAGGATGACCAGTTTCGATCGTCAAGCGATCATCATCAGATCCAATACACTTAGGCTATAAAATCTATGTTTGAAATACAGGTGAAAATATTTACAATATGTACAATTATTTAGTTTCAGTATTGGTACTGCAACTGTCAGTGTATGCTAAATGCAGTATATATGTTAGGTGAAATGCTAAATGGTGATGGCTATCCGGAGATTGTACTTTAGAGAGATTATATGGTTGTAAACTATGGTTAAACTATAAAATTTTTGGCTAACTACTTATCTGATTGTCTTCCGTACTACAGCTATTCGCAGTTTCCGTGCTCACTTGAACTCGCTGTGCGGTCGACTGCGGTGGTTATCTTAACGACAGGTTTTTCCCTGCCTTCCCCCCCCCCCTGTCCCTACGTGCTGTGGGGAGTGATCGCGATGTGTTTATGTGAGGTGTTGCCAACCTAGATAAGATGTATGTTATTGAATGAGGTGGATCTACAACTATTAAAGACCGTGGAATAGTCCTCGCCACGCGTGGAGCATAACCCATTCGAACTAAGCGTTGACGGTCTTATGAGGACGTCCCGGCACCTTTAATACTGCCTCTAATATGGGCCTTGGTTTATTGCAGAAGAAAAGTACATCGTACACCTGATCCAGCTAACATTTACCTATTAAAAACCCCTAATTTCCCCCTTTTTTTATCTAGCTTGGCTGTGTCGCTAAATTGTGTTTTGTTTCCGACAGGGTGTGTTTTTTAGTAGCGTGAAGAGGGGTGAGCTCTCCATGAACGTGTGTTCATTTAGATTGTTGGGGTTGTTTCGTTTGGCTAGGTGTATCTCGATTGCTTCCTTTATGTCAAGAGCTCTGCCTTTCGATTCGTGATGGATTATTTTAAGGTCCGACTCTATGTTGGTAAAGCTATGCCCTGCGTCACACATATGTTCGCACACGGCTGAATGTGTTCCGTATCTTATCGCATTTCTATGTTCATTATAACGTGTGTCTACTCGCCTTCCACTCTGCCCGATGTAATTAGCTTGACAATCGGTGTCTTGGCACGTTATAGAATATACCCCTGACCTTGAATACGGGTCACGTTTATTTAGATTACTATTTAGGAGGTGCCTAGCGGTTGTGTTTTTCGTCGTGAAAGCTATCTTTATGCCTTGCTTTTTGAATAGGTTAGTGATTTTATATGTATTCGCATTCACATAGTTGAAACGCGCAAATTTTTTCTCATTACTGTCCGGTTTGGGAATCGTTTTATCTTTATTTTTATGTTTGGCTATAATTTGATTTATTTTGCTTGGCGAGAAGTTGTTTTCCTTTGCTATTTGCATAATAGTTCTTATTTCCTTATTATAGTTGTCTTTTGACATGGGTATGTTTAAAGCCCTGTGCACCATTGAATTGAAACCCGCTAGTTTGTGCGTACTGGGGTGATTAGACTGATTGTCGATTGCATGCGAGGTTTGTGTTGCTTTCCGGAATATGGAATATGAAAGGTCGTTGTCTTTACGTTCAATAGTTATATCGAGATAATTTATTTTCCGGTCTATTTCGGATTCCTTAGTGAATTTGATAGAATGGTGAAGGCTATTAATGGATTGGAGAATTGTTTCTTCGCTTGTTAGTTCAGTATCGTAGATGCAAATTACATCATCTACGTATCTTTTCCATATTACTATTCCCTTTGTTGAAGTCTTTTCTAAGAACGCATTTTCTAGTGCATTGATGAAGATGTCAGCGATTAACCCACTTAGTGGCGGTCCCATTGCTAGGCCTTCTCTCTTTGTGTATATTTTATTGTCGAATTGAAACACGTTTTGGGTGAGAACGACCCTCAGTAATCTCACAATCTCTTCAATTTCTTTTACCGAATTGTTGGATTTTAAGTTGTTTTCGATAGTGTTGATTGCTTCAATAATCGGAATATTGGTGTACATGTTAGTTACGTCGAAGGATACTAGCCTGAAGCTAGGTTTCATTTGTAGGGTGTTCAATGCTGTTACTAGTTCTGTTGTGTTCTTTACAGAGTTGTTTTTGTCGTTGGAAAGACGGCATTTTAAGATTTTTAGTAACTCTTTGCTGATTTTGTAATTAGGGGCATTCCTACAATTGACTATTGGTCTCATTGGGCATTCCTTTTTGTGTATTTTTGGTTGTCCCCTCAATGACGGTATTTTCGGGTTCATGTTTATTAGTTTTGATTTTTCGGCTTTGGTCAGTATGTATTCTGTTTCCTTTAGCGCACTTTTTATTTGTTTTTGGAATTTGTTGGTGGGGTCTTTTGTTAATTCCTTGATTTCGTTGTTGTTTAGGAATTCGACTGTTTTTTCAATGTATTCTGTTTTGTTCAAAATTACTGTAGTGTTTCCCTTATCTGCTTTTGTGATGATTAAGTCATGTTCTTTTATTTTTTGTTTCAACGACTTTATTTCTTTGATTTGTTTGTAGTTTTGAATGTTATTGCTATCGCCCTCTCGTTTGAGGATTTTTTTTGGCTTCGTTGGTGGCGAGATTTTTGGTTAATTCCCTGTCTTCTGCTGGGAGCTTGTGACTGGCTATCTCAATATCTGTGATTAACTGTTTTATATTGTGGTTCGTGTGTGCGTCTGTGCAGTTGTATTTCAAACCTTTGTCTAACATATTCATTTCACCTTGAGAAAAGGTTACGTTCGTTCTGTTGTTTACTCTGCTGTGGAAATTGAATTCATTGTTATTCGTGTGTTGTTCGTTAGATTGATGGTTCTGTGTTTCTCCTAGTTTTCTTAATTTATTTTCTAGCGTTTCATGCTTCCTCGTTGCTCTGATTTTGATGGTGTCATGTAGGTGTTCGGTGAAGCTGTCCCATTGGGCTGCGTGCAAGATATTACTTAGTTGCAATTGAATGTCGTATAATTGTTGGTTAATTTTTTGCTTTCTTATGTATGCAAATCTTAATTCGTTTTTTATCCAAAGCGCTTTGGCTTGTTTAGTTGAAATGATCGAGGCTGGTGTGTTCGGTACGGTTTTAATTGGTACGTATTTAGGGGTGAGGTTTAGTTCTATACATTTTTTGTTGAACCAAATTGACTTGTCTAAATTCATGAGTTTAAGCCTGAGGGATTTGAATTTCTTGGCTTCACGATTTGCCTGACTAGCCGTGAACATTGTGGTGTTTGAAGCCATATTTTCAGTGTTGCCTTAGTAAACAAGAGTTTAGTGCTTTTCAGTCGGTCAACACGAATGTACCCAAAAGAGATGGGTTATGCCCTAATCCTGAAATAAATTACATGAGATTAATAAAACACTAGGATGACCAGTTTCGATCGTCAAGCGATCATCATCAGATCCAATACACATAGGCTATAAAATCTATGTTTGAAATACAGGTGAAAATATTTACAATATGTACAATTATTTAGTTGCAGTATTGGTACTGCAACTGTCAGTGTATGCTAAATGCAGTATATATGTTAGGTGAAATGCTAAATGGTGATGGCTATCCGGAGATTGTACTTTAGAGAGATTATATGGTTGTAAACTATGGTTAAACTATAAAATTTTAGGCTAACTACTTATCTGATTGTCTTCCGTACTACAGCTATTCGCAGTTTCCGTGCTCACTTGAACTCGCTGTGCGGTCGACTGCGGTGGTTATCTTAACGACAGGTTTTTCCCTGCCTTCCCCCCCCCCCCTGTCCCTACGTGCTGTGGGGAGTGATCGCGATGTGTTTATGTGAGGTGTTGCCAACCTAGATAAGATGTATGTTATTGAATGAGGTGGATCTACAACTATTAAAGACCGTGGATTAGTCCTCGCCACGCGTGGAGCATAACCCATTCGAACTAAGCGTTGACGGTCTTATGAGGACGTCCCGGCACCTTTAATACTGCCTCTAATATGGGCCTTGGTTTATTGCAGAAGAAAAGTACATCGTACACCTGATCCAGCTAACATTTACCTATTAAAAACCCCTAATTTCCCCCCTTTTTTATCTAGCTTGGCTGTGTCGCTAAATTGTGTTTTGTTTCCGACAGGGTGTGTTTTTTAGTAGCGTGAAGAGGGGTGAGCTCTCCATGAACGTGTGTTCATTTAGATTGTTGGGATTGTTTCGTTTGGCTAGGTGTATCTCGATTGCTTCCTTTATGTCAAGAGCTCTGCCTTTCGATTCGTGATGGATTATTTTAAGGTCCGACTCTATGTTGGTAAAGCTATGCCCTGCGTCACACATATGTTCCCACACGGCTGAATGTGTTCCGTATCTTATCGCATTTCTATGTTAATTATAACGTGTGTCTACTCGCCTTCCACTCTGCCCGATGTAATTAGCTTGACAATCGGTGTCTTGGCACGTTATAGAATATACCCCTGACCTTGAATACGGGTCACGTTTATTTAGATTACTATTTAGGAGGTGCCTAGCGGTTGTGTTTTTCGTCGTGAAAGCTATCTTTATGCCTTGCTTTTTGAATAGGTTAGTGATTTTATATGTATTCGCATTCACATAGTTGAAACGCGCAAATTTTTTCTCATTACTGTCCGGTTTGGGAATCGTTTTATCTTTATTTTTATGTTTGGCTATAATTTGATTTATTTTTCTTGGCGAGAAGTTGTTTTCCTTTGCTATTTGCATAATAGTTCTTATTTCCTTATTTTAGTTGTCTTTTGACATTGGTATGTTTAAAGCCCTGTGCACCATTGAATTGAAACCCGCTAGTTTGTGCGTACTGGGGTGATTAGACTGATTGTCGATTGCATGCGAGGTTTGTGTTGCTTTCCGGAATATGGAATATGAAAGGTCGTTGTCTTTACGTTCAATAGTTATATCGAGATAATTTATTTTCCGGTCTATTTCGGATTCCTTAGTGAATTTGATAGAATGGTGAAGGCTATTAATGGATTGGAGAATTGTTTCTTCACTTGTTAGTTCAGTATCGTAGATGCAAATTACATCATCTACGTATCTTTTCCATATTACTATTCCCTTTGTTGAAGTCTTTTCTAAGACCGCATTTTCTAGTGCATTGATGAAGATGTCAGCGATTAACCCACTTAGTGGCGGTCCCATTGCTAGGCCTTCTCTCTGTGTGTATATTTTATTGTCGAATTGAAACACGTTTTGGGTGAGAACGACCCTCAGTAATCTCACAATCTCTTCAATTTCTTTTACCGAATTGTTGGATTTTAAGTTGTTTTCGATAGTGTTGATTGCTTCAATAATCGGAATATTGGTGTACATGTTAGTTACGTCGAAGGATACTAGCCTGAAGCTAGGTTTCATTTGCAGGGTGTTCAATGCTGTTACTAGTTCTGTTGTGTTCTTTACAGAGTTGTTTTTGTCGTTGGAAAGACGGCATTTTAAGATTTTTAGTAACCCTTTGCTGATTTTGTAATTAGGGGCATTCCTACAATTGACTATTGGTCTCATTGGGCATTCCTTTTTGTGTATTTTTGGTTGTCCCCTCAATGACGGTATTTTCGGGTTCATGTTTATTAGTTTTGATTTTTCGGCTTTGGTCAGTATGTATTCTGTTTCTTTTAGCGCACTTTTTATTTGTTTTTGGAATTTGTTGGTGGGGTCTTTTGTTAATTCCTTGATTTCGTTGTTGTTTAGGAATTCGACTGTTTTTTCAATGTATTCTGTTTTGTTCAAAATTACTGTAGTGTTTCCCTTATCTGCTTTTGTGATGATTAAGTCAGGTTCTTTTATTTTTTGTTTCAACGACTTTATATCTTTGATTTGTTTGTTGTTTTGAATGTTATTGCTATCGCCCTCTCGTTTGAGGATTTTTTTTGGCTTCGTTGGTGGCGAGATTTTTGGTTAATTCCCTGTCTTCTGCTGGGAGCTTGTGACTGGCTATCTCAATATCTGTGATTAACTGTTTTATATTGTGGTTCGTGTGTGCGTCTGTGCAGTTGTATTTCAAACCTTTGTCTAACATATTCATTTCACCTTGAGAAAAGGTTACGTTCGTTCTGTTGTTAACTCTGCTGTGGAAATTGAATTCATTGTTATTCGTGTGTTGTTCGTTAGATTGATGGTTCTGTGTTTCTCCTAGTTTTCTTAATTTATTTTCTAGAGTTTCATGCTTCCTCGTTGCTCTGATTTTGATGGTGTCATGTAGGTGTTCGGTGAAGCTGTCCCATTGGGCTGCGTGCCAGATATTACTTAGTTGCAATTGAATGTCGTATAATTGTTGGTTAATTTTTTGCTTTCTTATGTATGCAAATCTTAATTCGTTTTTTATCCAAAGCGCTTTGGCTTGTTTAGTTGAAATGATCGAGGCTGGTGTGTTCGGTACGGTTTTAATTGGTACGTATTTAGGGGTGAGGTTTAGTTCTATACATTTTTTGTTGAACCAAATTGACTTGTCTAAATTCATGAGTTTAAGCCTGAGTGATTTGAATTTCTTGGCTTCACGATTTGCCTGACTAGCCGTGAACATTGTGGTGTTTGAAGCCATATTTTCAGTGTTGCCTTAGTAAACAAGAGTTTAGTGCTTTTCAGTCGGTCAACACGAATGTACCCAAAAGAGATGGGTTATGCCCTAATCCTGAAATAAATTACATGAGATTAATAAAACACTAGGATGACCAGTTTCGATCGTCAAGCGATCATCATCAGATCCAATACACATAGGCTATAAAATCTATGTTTGAAATACAGGTGAAAATATTTACAATATGTACAATTATTTAGTTGCAGTATTGGTACTGCAACTGTCAGTGTATGCTAAATGCAGTATATATGTTAGGTGAAATGCTAAATGGTGATGGCTATCCGGAGATTGTACTTTAGAGAGATTATATGGTTGTAAACTATGGTTAAACTATAAAATTTTAGGCTAACTACTTATCAGATTGTCTTCCTTACTACAGCTATTCGCAGTTTCCGTGCTCACTTGAACTCGCTGTGCGGTCGACTGCGGTGGTTATCTTAACGACAGGTTTTTCCCGGCCTTCCCCCCCCCTGTCCCTACGTGCTGTGGGGAGTGATCGCGATGTGTTTATGTGAGGTGTTGCCAACCTAGATAAGATGTATGTTATTGAATGAGCTGGATCTACAACTATTAAAGACCGTGGATTAGTCCTCGCCACGCGTGGAGCATAACCCATTCGAACTAAGCGTTGACGGTCTTATGAGGACGTCCCGGCACCTTTAATACTGCCTCTAATATGGGCCTTGGTTTATTGCAGAAGAAAAGTACATCGTACACCTGATCCAGCTAACATTTACTTATTAAAAAAAACCTAATTTCCCCCCTTTTTTTAATCTAGCTTGGCTGTGTCGCTAAATTGTGTTTTGTTTCCGACTGGGTGTGTTTTTTAGTAGCGTGAAGAGGGGTGAGCTCTCCATGAACGTGTGTTCATTTAGATTGTTGAGATTGTTTCGTTTGGCTAGGTGTATCTCGATTGCTTCCTTTATGTCAAGAGCTCTGCCTTTCGATTCGTGATGGATTATTTTAAGGTCCGACTCTATGTTGGTAAAGCTATGCCCTGCGTCACACATATGTTCCCACACGGCTGAATGTGTTCCGTATCTTATCGCATTTCTATGTTCATTATAACGTGTGTCTACTCGCCTTCCACTCTGCCCGATGTAATTAGCTTGACAATCGGTGTCTTGGCACGTTATAGAATATACCCCTGACCTTGAATACGGGTCACGTTTATTTAGATTACTATTTAGGAGGTGCCTAGCGGTTGTGTTTTTCGTCGTGAAAGCTATCTTTATGCCTTGCTTTTTGAATAGGTTAGTGATTTTATATGTATTCGCATTCACATAGTCGAAACGCGCAAATTTTTTCTCATTACTGTCCGGTTTGGGAATCGTTTTATCTTTATTTTTATGTTTGGCTATAATTTGATTTATTTTGCTTGGCGAGAAGTTGTTTTCCTTTGCTATTTGCATAATAGTTCTTATTTCCTTATTTTAGTTGTCTTTTAACATTGGTATGTTTAAAGCCCTGTGCACCATTGAATTGAAACCCGCTAGTTTGTGCGTACTGGGGTGATTAGACTGATTGTCGATTGCATGCGAGGTTTGTGTTGCTTTCCGGAATATGGAATATGAAAGGTCGTTGTCTTTACGTTCAATAGTTATATCGAGATAATTTATTTTCCGGTCTATTTCGGATTCCTTAGTGAATTTGATAGAATGGTGAAGGCTATTAATGGATTGGAGAATTGTTTCTTCGCTTGTTAGTTCAGTATCGTAGATGCAAATTACATCATCTACGTATCTTTTCCATATTACTATTCCCTTTGTTGAAGTCTTTTCTAAGAACGCATTTTCTAGTGCATTGATGAAGATGTCAGCGATTAACCCACTTAGTGGCGGTCCCATTGCTAGGCCTTCTCTCTGTGTGTATATTTTATTGTCGAATTGAAACACGTTTTGGGTGAGAACGACCCTCAGTAATCTCACAATCTCTTCAATTTCTTTTACCGAATTGTTGGATTTTAAGTTGTTTTCGATAGTGTTGATTGCTTCAATAATCGGAATATTGGTGTACATGTTAGTTACGTCGAAGGATACTAGCCTGAAGCTAGGTTTCATTTGCAGGGTGTTCAATGCTGTTACTAGTTCTGTTGTGTTCTTTACAGAGTTGTTTTTGTCGTTGGAAAGACGGCATTTTAAGATTTTTAGTAACCCTTTGCTGATTTTGTAATTAGGGGCATTCCTACAATTGACTATTGGTCTCATTGGGCATTCCTTTTTGTGTATTTTTGGTTGTCCCCTCAATGACGGTATTTTCGGGTTCATGTTTATTAGTTTTGATTTTTCGGCTTTGGTCAGTATGTATTCTGTTTCTTTTAGCGCACTTTTTATTTGTTTTTGGAATTTGTTGGTGGGGTCTTTTGTTAATTCCTTGATTTCGTTGTTGTTTAGGAATTCGACTGTTTTTTCAATGTATTCTGTTTTGTTCAAAATTACTGTAGTGTTTCCCTTATCTGCTTTTGTGATGATTAAGTCATGTTCTTTTATTTCTTGTTTCAACGACTTTATTTCTTTGATTTGTTTGTTGTTTTGAATGTTATTGCTATCGCCCTCTCGTTTGAGGATTTTTTTGGCTTCGTTGGTGGCGAGATTTTTGGTTAATTCCCTGTCTTCTGCTGGGAGCTTGTGACTGGCTATCTCAATATCTGTGATTAACTGTTTTATATTGTGGTTCGTGTGTGCGTCTGTGCAGTTGTATTTCAAACCTTTGTCTAACATATTCATTTCACCTTGAGAAAAGGTTACGTTCGTTCTGTTGTTTACTCTGCTGTGGAAATTGAATTCATTGTTATTCGTGTGTTGTTCGTTAGATTGATGGTTCTGTGTTTCTCCTAGTTTTCTTAATTTATTTTCTAGCGTTTCATGCTTCCTCGTTGCTCTGATTTTGATGGTGTCATGTAGGTGTTCGGTGAAGCTGTCCCATTGGGCTGCGTGCCAGATATTACTTAGTTGCAATTGAATGTCGTATAATGGTTGGTTAATTTTTTGCTTTCTTATGTATGCAAATCTTAATTCGTTTTTTATCCAAAGCGCTTTGGCTTGTTTAGTTGAAATGATCGAGGCTGGTGTGTTCGGTACGGTTTTAATTGGTACGTATTTAGGGGTGAGGTTTAGTTCTATACATTTTTTGTTGAACCAAATTGACTTGTCTAAATTCATGAGTTTAAGCCTGAGTGATTTGAATTTCTTGGCTTCACGATTTGCCTGACTAGCCGTGAACATTGTGGTGTTTGAAGCCATATTTTCAGTGTTGCCTTAGTAAACAAGAGTTTAGTGCTTTTCAGTCGGTCAACACGAATGTACCCAAAAGAGATGGGTTATGCCCTAATCCTGAAATAAATTACATGAGATTAATAAAACACTAGGATGACCAGTTTCGATCGTCAAGCGATCATCATCAGATCCAATACACTTAGGCTATAAAATCTATGTTTGAAATACAGGTGAAAATATTTACAATATGTACAATTATTTAGTTGCAGTATTGGTACTGCAACTGTCAGTGTATGCTAAATGCAGTATATATGTTAGGTGAAATGCTAAATGGTGATGGCTATCCGGAGATTGTACTTTAGAGAGATTATATGGTTGTAAACTATGGTTAAACTATAAAATTTTAGGCTAACTACTTATCTGATTGTCTTCCGTACTACAGCTATTCGCAGTTTCCGTGCTCACTTGCATTTTGAACGATTCCCAAACCGGACAGTAATGAGAAAAAATTTGCGCGTTTCAACTATGTGAATGCGAATACATATAAAATCACTAACCTATTCAAAAAGCAAGGCATAAAGATAGCTTTCACGACGAAAAACACAACCGCTAGGCACCTCCTAAATAGTAATCTAAATAAACGTGTCCCGTATTCAAGGTCAGGGGTATATTCTATAACGTGCCAAGACACCGATTGTCAAGCTAATTACATCGGGCAGAGTGGAAGGCGAGTAGACACACGTTATAATGAACATAGAAATGCGATAAGATACGGAACACATTCAGCCGTGTGCGAACATATGTATGACGCAGGGCATAGCTTTACCAACATAGTCGGACCTTAAAATAATCCATCACGAATCGAAAGGCAGAGCTCTTGACGTAATGGAAGCAATCGAGATACACCTAGCCAAACGAAACAATCCCAACAATCTAAATGAACACACGTTCATGGAGAGCTCACCCCTCTTCACGCTACTAAAAAACACACCCTGTCGGAAACAAAACACAATTTAGCGACACAGCCAAGCTAGATAAAAAAGGGGGGAAATAAGGGGGTTTGTAATAGGTAAATGTTAGCTGGATCAGGTGTACGATGTACTTTTCTTCTGCAATAAACCAAGGCCCATATTAGAGGCAGTATTAAAGGTGCCGGGACGTCCTCATAAGACCGTCAACGCTTAGTTCGAATGGGTTATGCTCCACGCGTGGCGAGGACTAATCCACGGTCTTTAATAGTTGTAGATCCACCTCATTCAATAACATACATCTTATCTAGGTTGGCAACACCTCACATAAACACATCGCGATCACTCCCCACAGCACGTAGGGACAGGGGGGGGGGAGGCAGGGAAAAACCTGTCGTTAAGATAACCACCGCAGTCGACCGCACAGCGAGTTCAAGTGAGCACGGAAACTGCGAATAGCTGTAGTACGGAAGACAATCAGATAAGTAGTTAGCCTAAAATTTTATAGTTTAACCATAGTTTACAACCATATAATCTCTCTAAAGTACAATCTCCGGATAGCCATCACCATTTAGCATTTCACCTAACATATATACTGCATTTAGCATACACTGACAGTTGCAGTACCAATAATTGTACATATTGTAAATATTTTCACCTGTATTTCAAACATAGATTTTATAGCCTAAGTGTATTGGATCTGATGATGATCGCTTGACGATCGAAACTGGTCATCCTAGTGTTTTATTAATCTCATGTAATTTATTTCAGGATTAGGGCATAACCCATCTCTTTTGGGTATATTCGTGTTGACCGACTGAAAAGCACTAAACTCTTGTTTACTAAGGCAACACTGAAAATATGGCTTCAAACACCACAATGTTCACGGCTAGTCAGGCAAATCGTGAAGCCAAGAAATTCAAATCACTCAGGCTTAAACTCATGAATTTAGACAAGTCAATTTGGTTCAACAAAAAATGTATAGAACTAAACCTCACCCCTAAATACGTACCAATTAAAACCGTACCGAACACACCAGCCTCGATCATTTCAACTAAACAAGCCAAAGCGCTTTGGATAAAAAACGAATTAAGATTTGCATATATAAGAAAGCAAAAAATTAACCAACAATTATACGACATTCAATTGCAACTAAGTAATATCTGGCACGCAGCCCAATGGGACAGCTTCACCGAACACCTACATGACACCATCAAAATCAGAGCAACGAGGAAGCATGAAACGCTAGAAAATAAATTAAGAAAACTAGGAGAAACACAGAACCATCAATCTAACGAACAACACACGAATAACAATGAATTCAATTTCCACAGCAGAGTAAACAACTGAACGAACGTAACCTTTTCTCAAGGTGAAATGAATATGTTAGACAAAGGTTTGAAATACAACTGCACAGACGCAACACGAACCACAATATAAAACAGTTAATCACAGATATTGAGATAGCCAGTCACAAGCTCCCAGCAGAAGACAGGGAATTAACCAAAAATCTCGCCACCAACGAAGCCAAAAATATCCTCAAACGAGAGGGCGATAGCAATAACATTCAAAACAACAAACAAATCAAAGAAATAAAGTCGTTGAAACAAAAAATAAAAGAACATGACTTAATCATCACAAAAGCAGATAAGGGAAACACTACAGTAATTTTGAACAAAACAGAATACATTGAAAAAACAGTCGAATTCCTAAACAACAACGAAATCAAGGAATTAACAAAAGACCCCACCAACAAATTCCAAAAACAAATAAAAAGTGCGCTAAAAGAAACAGAATACATACTGACCAAAGCCGAAAAATCAAAACTAATAAACATGAACCCGAAAATACCGTCATTGAGGGGACAACCAAAAATACACAAAAAGGAATGCCCAATGAGACCAATAGTCAATTGTAGGAATGCCCCTAATTACAAAATCAGCAAAGGGTTACTAAAAATCTTAAAATGCCGTCTTTCCAACGACAAAAACAACTCTGTAAAGAACACAACAGAACTAGTAACAGCATTGAACACCCTACAAATGAAACCTAGCTTCAGGCTAGTATCCTTCGACGTAACTAACATGTACACCAATATTCCGATTATTGAAGCAATCAACACTATCGAAAACAACTTAAAATCCAACAATTCGGTAAAAGAAATTGAAGAGATTGTGAGATTACTGAGGGTCGTTCTCACCCAAAACGTGTTTCAATTCGACAATAAAATATACACACAGAGAGAAGGCCTAGCAGTGGGATCGCCACTAAGTGGGTTAATCGCTGACATCTTCATCAATGCACTAGAAAATGCGTTCTTAGAAAAGACTTCAACAAAGGGAATAGTAATATGGAAAAGATACGTAGATGATGTAATTTGCATCTACGATACTGAACTAACAAGCGAAGAAACAATTCTCCAATCCATTAATAGCCTTCACCATTCTATCAAATTCACTAAGGAATCCGAAATAGACCGGAAAATAAATTATCTCGATATAACTATTGAACGTAAAGACAACGACCTTTCATATTCCATATTCCGGAAAGCAACACAAACCTCGCATGCAATCGACAATCAGTCTAATCACCCCAGTACGCACAAACTAGCGGGTTTCAATTCAATGGTGCACAGGGCTTTAAACATACCCATGTCAAAAGACAACTATAATAAGGAAATAAGAACTATTATGCAAATAGCAAAGGAAAACAACTTCTCGCCAAGCAAAATAAATCAAATTATAGCCAAACATAAAAATAAAGATAAAACGATTCCCAAACCGGACGGTAATGAGAAAAAATTTGCGCGTTTCAACTATGTGAATGCGAATACATATAAAATCACTAACCTATTCAAAAAGCAAGGCATAAAGATAGCTTTCACGACGAAAAACACAACCGCTAGGCACCTCCTAAATAGTAATCTAAATAAACGTGACCCGTATTCAAGGTCAGGGGTATATTCTATAACGTGCCAAGACACCGATTGTCAAGCTAATTACATCGGGCAGAGTGGAAGGCGAGTAGACACACGTTATAATGAACATAGAAATGCGATAAGATACGGAACACATTCAGCCGTGTGGGAACATATGTGTGACGCAGGGCATAGCTTTACCAACATAGAGTCGGACCTTAAAATAATCCATCACGAATCGAAAGGCAGAGCTCTTGACATAAAGGAAGCAATCGAGATACACCTAGCCAAACGAAACAATCCCAACAATCTAAATGAACACACGTTCATGGAGAGCTCACCCCTCTTCACGCTACTAAAAAACACACCCTGTCGGAAACAAAACACAATTTAGCGACACAGCCAAGCTAGATAAAAAAGGGGGGAAATTAGGTGGTTTTTAATAGGTAAATGTTAGCTGGATCAGGTGTACGATGTACTTTTCTTCTGCAATAAACCAAGGCCCATATTAGAGGCAGTATTAAAGGTGCCGGGACGTCCTCATAAGACCGTCAACGCTTAGTTCGAATGGGTTATGCTCCACGCGTGGCGAGGACTAATCCACGGTCTTTAATAGTTGTAGATCCACCTCATTCAATAACATACATCTTATCTAGGTTGGCAACACCTCACATAAACACATCGCGATCACTCCCCACAGCACGTAGGGACAGGGGGGGGGGAGGCAGGGAAAAACCTGTCGTTAAGATAACCACCGCAGTCGACCGCACAGCGAGTTCAAGTGAGCACGGAAACTGCGAATAGCTGTAGTACGGAAGACAATCAGATAAGTAGTTAGCCTAAAATTTTATAGTTTAACCATAGTTTACAACCATATAATCTCTCTAAAGTACAATCTCCGGATAGCCATCACCATTTAGCATTTCACCTAACATATATACTGCATTTAGCATACACTGACAGTTGCAGTACCAATACTGCAACTAAATAATTGTACATATTGTAAATATTTTCACCTGTATTTCAAACATAGATTTTATAGCCTAAGTGTATTGGATCTGATGATGATCGCTTGACGATCGAAACTGGTCATCCTAGTGGTTTATTAATCTCATGTAATTTATTTCAGGATTAGGGCATAACCCATCTCTTTTGGGTACATTCGTGTTGACCGACTGAAAAGCACTAAACTCTTGATTAAATCTAGAGTATTTACTAGCTAGTTTAAACCCTGGGAATTGAATTAATTCGAGTTGTTCCTCTTTCAGCCAATGTTCTGAAATACATAGTGCTGAGATGTCTTTAAGTTCATTTTTAAGCATTAGATTTATGTAATCAATTTTATTATAGAGAGACTGAACATTCTGGTGGTAAATTTTAAATTTGTTACTTTTGCAAGCTTGTGTTGGTGATTTATTTACATTATTATTATCATAATTGTTATTATTATTGTTGCTAGACAAATCCGAAATACCATTGTTGGACTCCGTTAAATTTGACTTCAAAAGATCTGAATGCCAAACCTCACGTTTGGCTTCTTTTACCAGTTTCCCTGCTTCCACTCTAAAGATATTACTGTTGAACTATTCTTACCATTTGAATTTACAATTTTGCAGATTTCATCACTAAGATATTCTTTTCCTAACCTATTTAAGTGTAGGCCATGCCGAGTGTGGAACTTCCTGTCTAATTTACTTACATCTATAATTTAGACATTTGGAAAACTCTTACAAATTTTATGATTTTTTCCATTTGTAGCCTCTATTTCTACATTTACACATGATTTGGGAATTAAGTCGTATCTCTGCGTGAACTGTGCTAAATGTTATGAAAATACAGATTTTTGTTCTTCGTAACGAGTTAAGAAATATTTATTTATTAATACTTTTCTAATTCAGCAAAACCATTTGTGATCTTGAAAAATGTATTTTAATATTTATCAGCTTACAGGTATATCCATAAAGTTACACGGAAAGGCAAAAGCACTGCTGCTAATGTTGATAAGATTCGAATACAGTGTAACAATTATACCCGTAGAGTAAAATTATGCCAATCTGAGTGAAAAGGCTGGTTAAGCACTTATTTTCTATCAAGTTCCAGAACATAGACAGGGCGTGTGTATGCTATTATCTCCAGGCGAATTTAATTCCGCGTAAGAGAACTCTCAAGGTGTTAGAATGTTGTTGTTTTTACAAGTTTTGTTCTATATTTGACATTTGAATACCATGCTCAGTCCTAATTCATGCATTGTCCCCCCTTACATTATCTACCAGTTATTGAATATAGAGGTTTTTAAAGACATATATTGCGGTTTTGAGGCAAATTTTTTCCATATTCCGTCCCTTAAAATAAAAATCTCATTGTGGTTCTTGATCGTGGTTATTCAGGCAGTTTCCATTTGTTGTGATATTGAATAAATATTATTTATTTATAGACTATCACTGGATTTGTCATCATGCATAAATACATTATATCAACAGTTTATGATGGGTACATAGCAGGTCATACAAAATACAGTCAGAATATCCAGACACGCATCCTAAATGCTGAACTCGAACCGGCAGCAGGCGCACAGTTCCACAGCGTCTCACTCTATCACGTCTCACGTCAGTCGGCAAATACTGAGTTCTTTACTGAAAAAAAAATTGGTACAAATTTACATTCAGCGAAGTAATGGAGATTCGAAACTCAGGTCCTCAGTACTGAATGTGTATGGATTGCATTCATATGAAAAGAATGAGTGTAGAATTACTGTTTTACTGCAGTATGGTTACTTTATTTTCAGGGCTAGAGAAATGGCAGTATTTTTTTCGTGCGTGAATATTGTGGAGACTTATTATTGCGTGCACCTGTATTCAGGGCTTTAAATAGTATTTGCCAGGAGAGAGTGTACCACAATCGGGGTGGGGGCTTGTATGACAGTTGTTAACTTTGATAGGCCTATTCGAATCTCAGATCTCTGAATGAAGCAGCCCCCACTCAGCTCTTTCATCAATTCTACATCGTGGGTAAATACCAACCCCTGAAATGCTCCTGCTATTATTATTATTACTACTACTAGTCTACTACTACTACTAAATGTGAGGGAGCCGTGTCAGTAGATTTTCTGGCACGTTAAAGATCCCCTAAGGGGCAAAATTCCGGTACCCCGGCGTCTCTAAAAGCCACAGTAGTTAAAAGGGACGTAACACCAATAGCATTATTATTATTATACTGCTACTACTACTAATACTAATAACAAAACTACTACTCTGGTTAGCTGCTTGAGTATTACCAATGTGAACTGGGTTCAAGTCTTGTGAGATATTTGGAATGAAATTTGGTTCCAATTCCAAGTAAAACGGAGTTCCAGTGGCTTAAGATCGCAAGGTCCCAAGTCATGTAAAACCTCAAGCTCTCATGCTACTACTGCTGCTACCACAACTGGCTGGAATAAGCCTTTTAGCAACGAACTGGGGAGGAATTATGTTTTAGAATAATGAATTATACTGAGTTATGTTTCATGATAGACCATGGTAGCTCATTGCGTTAAGAGCTGGACACAACTATAAAATTCCACCATCGGTAAAAGTTGAAATGGCTTTCAGTGACTTAACCATTCTACTCCAGAAATACTGTTTGCTGAAATGGTCTATTTCCGAAGGCCCAAAGCCTGTCCGATCCTGGCTCCAATTCGTCACTAACACACACATTGTTACAGGCATCACAATTACACCAGTAAACAAACAGATGTTAATCATGCAAGAGTTGGGCGGAGCTCATGACTGTGATGTCCCAAGTTACTAAATTACATTTAATGTTTTATTATAGGGAAAGGAAACGAAATACGGTAGTAAAGCATTCGCTGTAATAAAAAGATTCACCATACTTCTACTGAGATAAGAATATGTGACTACCAACAGTAAGAAAGTAACAGTATAGACCAGCACTTCCGGGAAATACTGAACTGTAGCCTATGTACAGTTTGCCATCGGTGCGATGACACTCGCAAAATACAGCAAATTTGCAGTCATTGTTCTGAGTTGAATGTGTATAGTTATCCAATGTACAAATATACTATCTCAAATAGGTACTGCTATTTATTATACGACATACCGCTGTTCGCTGTATTTAATTTTTAGTGATTTTTGCTTCCTACATCCAGCATAAGGTAAGATAGTTAGTTTGCTAGCCAAGTGCTGATCAATAAAGCAGGTAGACTACATAACAAAAACCCTTATAATAATAATGGGCTGGAAAAGAACTCCATGGCAGATTCTACAACCAGTGCAATGATACGAATATTGACAAACAGCTTTCGATCACATGGCTGTCAAGGGGAGAGCTGTTTCCAGAAACTGAGGGATTTAACCAGGCGATACAGGACAAAGTTATCACTACAAGAAGTTATAGTAAGCACATTCTGAAAGATCAGACTGTTATGTACAGATGACGAATGCAGGAAGTGCAATAACCGCCCAGAAATCATAGAGCATATTACCAGCAGCTGCAGAATTCTAGCGCCAACATCTTACACTGAGAGGCATAACGATGTTGCCAAAGTCATTCATCAAGAACTCGCCCTAACCCGATCTCTCATACACGACAGGACGCCTTATTACAAATACTCTCCAGAAAGTGTGCTGGAAAACGAAGATTACAAGCTGTATTGGGATCGCACTATTCAAACTGACAAAACAACTCCTCATTATATAGACCAGACATAAGAAGAACCATCACACGTACTTGATTGACATCTCTGTTCCGAATTACCATAATATCCACCATAAATACAGAGAGAATGTTGATAAATATACTCCTCTAGCTATGGAGGTGGCTAGAATCTGGGGACAAAAGAATGTGACGATCCTTCCTTCCTTTCCTCCTTTCTCCCACTGGCCTGACACCTAACTCCTTTTCAGTAAATCTAGCCACACTAAATCTCCCCATATACACCCATACTATTGCACAAAAGGCTGCAATTCTGAAGACCTGCAGTATCGTTAGAGGATTTTTGAATACACAGTAGGATTTTCTAGGACCCTCTTGTGAAAAGGAAACGTAGACGATATTACTAAAAAAATTAACTGTCAAACGTCTATGTCATATAGTTTGAAAATGTATGCTATAGGCTTTTCAAGGTGTGACTTAACTCATTTTCTTGTACGTAATGTACCTATATGAGTCATGTTACCAACTGTAAGTTGAGTAAATAAACATAATAATAATAATAATAATAATACCGGCCACGGTGGGCGAGAGCGCTAACGCGCTATCTCGTGACTCACTGGCATGGGGAGAGCGTGGGTTCGAACTCCACCTCGGCCGTCGTGAAAATGGTTACCGTGGTTCGCAATTTCACCGCCAGGCAAATGCCGGGACGGTTCCTTTTAATGGGTCCACGGCCGATTTCCTTTCAAAATCCCTTCCCTGACCTGTCCTGAAAGTGAAATAAATGGTTATAGACTGCATTATATAATAATAATAATAATAATAATAATAATAATAATAATAATAATAATAATAATAATAATAATAATAATAATAATAATAATTTTGGGTAAATATCCAAACAGTTCGAAATTAACACATGAGTCAGACAAGGAGATGGTTTATCCCCATTGCTATTCAATTAAGTGCTGGAAAAAAAGGATTCGGGATTGGAATGTAAATGATGAGGATGATGATGATGATGATAATTGATGTTTTAAGGGGCCTAACATCTAGGTTATCGGCCCCTAATGGTCTGGGTGATAGCGAAAATGACAATGAAATAGAAACCATGACGAAAATTAATTTAGACTGAAAATTCTGACAAAAGGGATTGAAAAGACTCACAAAATGTAGAATGGAAATAGTTACGAAATGTGATTTAAAAGGAAAATACTCACAAAGGAAGAGATTGAAAACACGCACAAAATGTAGTTTAGGCTCAAAATACTTACAAAATGCAATGAAGATTCGAAACACTCAAAAATGCAATTGAAATTCAAAATACGTACAAAATGCAATTGGGATCCAAATACTTACAAAATGCAATTGAAATTGAAAATACATAATGCAAGTTAGATTAAAAAAGGCCGGTTCAGATTAAAATTGCAATTGAAAATGCTTACAAAATGTATTGTAGATTCAAAATACTCACAGTATGTGGAACCCCGCGATTCAAAATACTGTACTGACAAAATGCAATTTAGATTGAAAATACTTACAAAATGGAGTTAAGATCGAAAATACTTACAAAATGCAATGTCCTGAGCTAATCGTCTCATCTCTACTGTACCCGATTGTCACCATGTGGACCATGTGTTCGTATCCCAACTAGCTCACGGTCTTTCGAGGTATGGGACGTTCCTGCCCACAATACGACCACATGCTCAGGATTTGAGTCTACCAGGTAACTACTCTACAGGAAATACACAACATTCCTATGAATAAAATGTTTACTGGTCTAAAATCATGGCTGTACAACAAATACAAAACAAAGGACAAATTACAATTAATTCTCACAAATAAATAGGGTTATTCTGTGAGTTTTCTCCTTAAAAATAGCGCTACAATGCACTCAAACCTACTTCTAATATCCTGTCAATAATAGTTCAGATTACAAGGTTTTCATAGTGTTCGTCATGTGACACAATTTTATTTAATGGAAATATCTTAACACAAAAACCACATGTCACGTAAACATGATATTACTAAGACATTATTCCGTCTCTTACGGCATTTACTTTAATTAGCATTACTTCAATGTTTCCTACATTTATTAGCAAATATTTGTTGTGTCGTGCGAATCATCTTCCTTCTTTCCATCCCTATGAACGCTCTAGGAAAATGAGTCATGCTTCTTAATCATAAAATAAACATAAACATGGATAGAATATTTATAGTTTCACCATATAACGATTATCTGGGTCTTGTCGGACTTATCATAGATACAACTGTGTCATGTTCTGGGAAAAACACATACCCGTTTTTCCTAAATTAGCATAAACTGGCAAAATGCACTTTAAAGAAGATGCCTACATTATTTTGGTTCAGCTTTCCCCCTCAGAGGATAACTTCGCCAAATATCATCTGATTTCTATGGTTCAACCACATATGTGAGTTGCCATACACCATTTAATTCCATTTGCATCACTAAAATACTTATATTTTAATTGCATATTGAATACCGAGATCTCTCAGTGTCCTATTGTGACTGTAATTGACAAGGGATCGGTCGAGCAACCTCCCCTTCCCTCAGCAGGTCATAAAATTAGTTCCAGACGGCTCTCCAAGATGGCTGCCACGGAAATGGTCTACATTCCCTGTCTCTCTCTACCGTCAAGGCCAAACTTGTTTACAATTATATAACAGTAAAGATCCGCTAGGCATAGTCCTAAGTAATTGAGTCATTTAATTAATTAACACCTAACTTTACAGTGTATTTGGGCTCAAATGGCTCCTATTAAACATTCATGGCAGGGGTGAAATTCCAATGATAGCATTGCCGTTCTAAGGTGATTACTTGTGGCTTTAAAGACGCGCATCATAATGAAACCCCATGGTTATCATCAGCAGCTGTCATTAACATATATATTTGGGAACCACGTTCCTCGTCGACGAATATGATTCTACCTCTCGGGCAGACCATAAGTAAAAATGCACACCGCGCCTCGCTGGGCGTCCATAGTGGCTATAATTCAAAGCAAGCGTTGGCAATAGACAGAATCTATCCAAATCGCTGCGTAACAAATACAGTATGCACAAAGGCGATACTTCTCGAAGATTAAGCCGATTTTCACCTCACGCGCAAGCTATACTAGTCTTTCCCGTGCTTATCTTACGTAAATCACTGGATTCTACGTTAATCTGCACGCTATATGCGGCTAAACAATATTTCACTTATATGACTCCATTATCAAGGTACCTGCGTTCTGCCTGTTATACTATTTAAGCCAAAGCTTTACATAGCTCCTAACACAAATGTATAAATATACTGGCTTACTTTAATTTCAAATATCCATTCAAAATTTCACTGACACTGAGAAAAGCTCCCGTATTCGCGATATTCCACACTACATTCTTTACTGTTTACCAAATGACAGTATCATAAATTAGACATGACACTATTTGAACATTACTTAGGCCAACATTGCCCTTACTTTATGGTTGCCGACCCCAGTTATTATTATTATTATCAGTATTTTAACGTTTAGATCCATCACTACTTTTGACCTACATGGTCCTAAGCAAATCACCTTCCAAGTCATACTTTATTCAAGACGAGTGGTGAAAACTCGTTCAGTAAGTGACTATTACATCTTTAATTTCAAAGTGATTAATCGTTACATGGTGAACTATGCCATTATAATGCTATTATTTGCATGTGTACTCACGTTTCCTTCTGGCTGGAAAGTACCAGTATCTCCGCCTGAGCTCTACCATGATGATTGACTTAATCCATCATGATATCCAATACACAACACTGAGATTCACACTTTTTACACATGATACACATATTATCACAAGTGGCCTTTACCACTGATAAACACTGAATATTAATCATTAAACACATTAACACTTTACATTATTATTTCACAATTTATACACTTCATCTATCATTTCACATGTTGATCCTTAATCTGGATTTCACCTACGCTTGACCTCAGAGATGCGATGAACTTATGATAACCGCTGGTCTCCGTGAAATCTAGTAGCGTTTTTATAGATGTTCGATCCTAGTTCCCTGCACTCCCATTCCTCCTCACTGTCCTGGATAGGTGGCAATAACTTCCACTCTCCCATCACTGGAGTGCTCCTGATGCTGATGTCATATAATTGACAATACCTTCCGGTATACGAACTGTTCCAAACATTATCAGTTCCTATTCGCTGTAGCGAATTTATATCTGTGTCAGATAATAAAGAAATATCTGCACTTTGTTACTTTTTATGCACTTCATTATTACTGATGAAGCTTACAATTTGCCTCCATTGTCTTCAACGGCGGTACGCTGATATTTTAAGAATTGGCGTGCTTACTGCAGAGCGCTTGTAGACAAAGGACTAACTTCCAACTCGAGCGACCGTCTGACGTCTTCACTGACTAACTGACTTTAACTGACTGACTGCAACTGACCCTTGGCGTAGGCTGCTCTCCCTTATATTGGTTTCTTGCACAAAATAGTTCACGGGACACGTGAGAGCGACTCCCTTCTTGAAATACTCCGTCTTCAGCCGAAATAACATCTGCATCTTGTTTATCTAGGCGTGGAGGTCTTAAAAACACTCGCGTGCCGGCGATCGCTTCGGCCAATTAATTACAATTAATTGCCTTAGTTCAGCGCGTGGGACGCCACTGTGGGGATTTCCCGCTGGTTGGTTAAAGTATTCGTGCTCTCGAGCGTGAGTTAGGTTGTAATGCGGTCATTTTGAGAAATAGGCGTAATTTTAGGTGAAAAACCACTCCTAAATTACTCCTCCGTGAATACATTCATCTGTGTGTATGTTCCATTGCATTACAATGCTCCATTTATCTGTAATTAATTAATTTCTTGTGGGCTTGGTTCCGCCAAAGCTTTGCTCGTTGTCGAGCGGTGGATTCCCGGGTCATTAATTTTGAGCTGTCTGACCGCCCTAGACGGAAATAGTTCCGTAGGCGCCAGGCCTACCCCACCTACTTGCTAAAGTAATTTGTCAGACTTCAAACTAGCCTTCTTTCCACTTCGTATGCACTGAAAACGTACATTCCCTTGCATTTTGCTTATAATTTTTCCTTTAAATTGCTATGATTTGCACCTAAATAATCGTGAAATCACGCTAGACTATTATGTGTCAGTAGACCTCTCATTGCTCTGTGGGTTCCATATAATGGCTCCCCCTTAGAGACCACTGGTTCGACCTTAGGCATAACCATTTGCCTGGTCTTCCCTGCTGAGGCCCTGAGTTCGATGCCAGACTGCCGTGACCAGTTGGGCACACTACATAGCTACAACATCCGAAGCAATCTGTTTAACATTTTCTAACCTTGGTCTACCCCAACAGTTCTTGTCCTCGACCCTTCCTTCCATAACTAAGCTTGCTATTCCTGGGTGTCTTAGTATGTGTCCTACCAACCTATCTCTTCTCTTCATTAGCAGTCGCAAGAAACATCTTTCCTCTCCTAATCATCTTAACACCTCTTCATTAGTTACCCTATCTACCCATCTGATCTTCATCATTCTCCTGTAACACTACATTTCAAACGCTTCTATTCTTCTCTTTTCAGCTACACCAACAGTCCAAGTTTCACTTCCATAGAGTGTCACGCTCCAGACAAAGGCTTTCAAAACTGACTTCCTTATACCTAAATCTATATTCGATGTCAACAGATTCCTTTTCTGTAGAAATGCTTTCCTTGCTTGAGCCAACCTACTTTTTATATCTTCTTTGCTTCGTTCATCACTGGTTATTTTGCTTCTTAGGTAACAGAAGTCTCCTACTTCTTTTAGCTTTTCACCTGCCAATTTGATGTCTATAGAGGTTTCTGATTTATTTCGGTTGCATTTCAATAGTTTTGTTTTACATTTATTGATGTTCATCATGAATTCTTTCCTCAAGACGGAGTCCATACCATTCAAAAACTCATTCAAATCCTCTGGCGTGTCGGCCAAGTTGACGATGACATCAACATATCTCAGAGTTGAAATTATTTCTCCTTCAATCTTCACTTCCAAGTTAATTTTTTCCTCCAATTTCCTCCATTGCTTATTCAATGTAAAGATTGAAAAGTGTGGGTGATAATTTGCAGCCTTGCCTTACACCTTTCTGAAAACCAGCTTCTGTCTCATGTCCTTCAGCTCGATGTTTCTGTATAGATTGTAGAGCACCCTCCTATCCCGGTACTTTATTCCAATCGTTTTCAAAATGTCAAACAATTTAGCCCAATCAACGTTATCAAAATCCATTTCTAAGTCTACAAATGCCATAATCGTTCTCTTTAGAAGCGCTGAGTTTTAAATCCGCCAATGATAGTTATGGTTTCTTATCTTGCCTGCATTCTTTTGTTATTCCTTATTCTACCTTCCAAAATCAGCCTAATAGTACAGCTTCCATTGTTCCTACATTTCTCCTGAAACCAAACCGGTCTTCACCCAACTTCGTTTCTATCTGGCTTTCCATCCTCTTGTAAATTAGTCTAGACAGGATCCTCGAAGCATGAGTGATCAAGCTGATTGTACGGTAATCTTCATATCTGTCAGCTCCTGTTTTCTTCAGTATAGGGATGACAACATTCTTCTTGAAATCAGAGGATACCTCACCTATCTCATAAATACTCCACACCAAGTGAAATAACCTGCTAAAGTAACTCTCGATATAACATCTATGTCTGGTGCTTTGTTCCTGCTTGAGTCTTCCAATGCTCTGTCAAATTCTGATCTCAATATTAAATCTCCTTTCGCATCCTCATCAATTTTCTCCTCCCTTTCCATTACATGATTCTCAATCTCCTTTCCATCTCTCAACCTTTTCTTCCCTATCTGTTAGAGGCTTTCCATCAGTGTCTTTAATATTACAGCACTTAGTCTTATTTTCCCCAAAAGTAGGTCTATTCTTAATCCTTCGATAAGCTGTATCTACTTTTCCTAATGTCAGACAATTTTCTATACCTGCACATTTCTCTTTCAACCATTCTTCCTTCGCTTCCTTGCACTACACTTTCTCAGACGTCTGTATTCTGCTTTCCCCTTTTCATCTCTTACATTCTTGTGTTTCCGCCTTTCATCCATCAATTATAGTATATCTTGAGTGATCCACGCTTTTTTTACCTATTCTTTCTTTCCTACCAATGTTTTCTTCTGCGGATTTTGTTATTTCATTCTTCAAAAGTGCCCATTTGTCTGCAATTAAAGTTTGTTTAGGGTGTTTCGTTAGTCCTTCCTTTATACTCTTCTTGAATCTTTCGTTTACATCCTTCTCTTTCAGTCTATTGCCCACCTTTTTGGCTTTTGACTTTTCTTCAGTTTCTTCGACTTTAATCTGCATTTCATAACAACCAGATTGTGGTCAGAGTTTATGTCAGCACCGGGATATGTTTTACAATCCGAATTCTGGTTTCGAAACCTCTGCTTGATCATAATGAAGTCGATTTGGTAACGCCTTGTGTCTCCTGGTCTCATCCATGTGTATATTCTTCTATTGTGGTTATTGAATATGGTGTTAGCTATGACCAACTCATGCTCGGTGCAGAATTCCATCAGCCCGCTTCCTCGATAATTCCTTTCACCTAATCCGAAATCTCCTACTATCTTCCCTTCTCTTCCTTTTCCTACCACAGCATTCCAATCTCCCATTACTATAACATTTTCATCACCCTTGATATACCTCAGAATTTCATCTATTTCTTTGTGGACCTTTTCAACATCTTCATCATCAGCTTGACTGGTAGGCATATAGACTTGTACCACTGTGGTGCACGTAGGTTTTGTATTGATTTTTGCTACAATAATCCGTTCACTATATTGCTCATAATATTCCACCCGCTGTCCAAGTTTCCTACTTAATATAGACCTACCCCCGCATAGCCGTTTTTTGATTTAGTGCTAATGACCCTATAGTCTCGTGACCAAAATTCCTGTTCTTCCTGCCAGCGCATTTCACTAATCCCAACCAAATCTAACCTCAACCTATCCATTTCCCTTTCTAGGTTTTCTAACCTTCCTCTGCTAGCAGACTTCTAACATTCCTTGGCTACGATCCGTAGAATGTCAGATTTCCTCTTTGTCACTTCTGTGATAACCCCCACTCAAGTAGTCCCCACCCGGAGATCCGAACGGGGGACTAGTTTATCTCCGGATTGGAATTTTACAAGGGAGAAGGCCATCATCACGTGTAATTATGCATAGAGAGGTGCATGTCTTCGGGAATAGCATTACGGCTGTAGTTTCCCGTTGCTTTCAGCCGTGGAGCAGAACGCAGTTTAGCCTTTAGTTGGCTAATGTTATCAATATGTTAACCGTCTATAAGACAAGTAAAGAATTGATTTATTCTGAAAGGCTGCTACTCCCTTTCAGAATAACGTAATAGAGCAATTCTACTAACTAAATACTAACATTCTACTAACAACTAAATGAATGCATTACATTTGCATTTGTCGGTTGGCACAGGCTAGAGTAAAATGTGGCTTTTCATCGATGTCACAGTCTCTCTCACTCATGGCTGTGATTATATGGAAGCTACTAAGGTATGGGTGGTGCTTAGTAATGGCATTCAGGACACAGTCAACGCCTGTGGATGCTGTGAAAGGGTTAGTACTGCTGTTCTGACTCAATGAGGAAAGCAATGGCAAACTACCTCACTCCTCTTCTTGCCTAGTATGCCTCAATATAGTGTTGCTTTGGGTTTTGTGGGTATCTACCCACATAACCTAACGGTGGTACTTTTGAAGATCCAACCAGTCTTCGGGATGACTACCTAATAGACTAACAACTAAATACTAGAATTCTACTAACGAAAAATACTTAAGTTCTCCCAACAACAAAATACTACCACTAAAACAGTCTGTCGCCAGGCACACTCATATGGACCTTTGCACACCGCAGGCTAATGAAACAACGAACTATATCTAATAAACAATGTAATTGTCACCAGACTCACTCACATGGACCCTCCCTCATCACAGGCTAATGAAACAATGAACTAGCTCTAATAAACAATGTAAATGTCACCAGGCACACTCACATGGACCTTCACTCACCACAGGCTAATGAAACAATGAACTATATCTAATAAACTATGTAAATGTCACTTGGCACACTCACATGGACCTTCACACACCACAGGCTAATGAAACAATGAACTCTACCTAATAAACAACGTTACTGTCACCAGACACACTCATATGAACCCTCACACACCACAGGCTAATGAGACAATGAACTAGCAATAATAAACAATTTAAATGTCACCAGACACACTCATATAGTTCATCACACACAACAGACAAATGAAACAATTAACTAGCACAAATAAACAATGTAACAGTCACCAGACACACTCACATGGACCCTCACTCACCATACGCTAATGAAACAATGAACTAGAAGTAATAAACAATATAACTGTCAGAAGACACACTCACATGAACCCTCACACACCACAGGCTAATGAAACAATGAACTAGAAGTAATAAACAATATAACTGTCAGCAGACACACTCACATGAACCCTCACACACCACAGGCTAATGAAACAATGAACTAGAAGTAATAAACAATGTAACTGTCACCAGACACACTCACATGAACCCTCACACACCACAGGCTAATGAAACAATGAACTAGAAGTAATAAACAATGTAACTGTTACCATACACACTCACATGAACCCTCACACACCACAGGCTAATGAAACAATGAACTAGAAGTAATAAACAATGTAACTGTCACCAGACACACTCACATGAACCCTCACACACCACAGGCTAATGAAACAATGAACTAGAAGTAATAAACAATGTAACTGTCACCAGACACACTCACATGAACCCTCACACACCACAGGCTAATGAAACAATGAACTAGAAGTAATAAACAATGTAACTGTTACCAGACACACTCACATGGACCCTCACTCATCACAGGCTAATGATGATGATGATGATGATAATTGTTGTTTTAAGGGGCCTAACATCTAGGTTATCGGCCCCTAATTGTTTGGGCGATCGTGAAGATGATAATGAAATATAAACTATAACTAAAACTAACTACTAACTTTTATACTAGAAGAGGAAATGGAAAATAAAAGGAGAATAAGGCAAATACAGGAGAGGAGGAAAAGAAATGCCCTCAACCCTCGAAGAATGCGGATTGAGGGACTTAGAAGGAGGGTGAGCCATGAAAGGCAGATAGGAAAATGAAAGAAGAGAGGGTTCGCCCCAGAGGTGTAATGGATAAAAGGGGGGAAACTGGACCCAGCTCAGGAATCCCTCGGGGTCGCTAACTCCCGAACTCATCAGCCGTGAGCCCCTGAGGGTGTAGCAATATACAGGGTTCACCAGAAGTGGTGGGGCTACATACACCCTGCCTCCTTGAGGGCCTTGAGCAGAAGGCAGGAGATAACATGAAAAGAAAAAAGAAGACTGACCCCTCGCAGAAGGAGGGTATCAGAAAAGGTGAGGCAAGGGCCAATTAAGGCGGGAAAGGAAGAAGCTCCCTAGGCCTCAGATACCCTAATACCGTCGAGGTCGGAAGTGAACAAGAGTTGACCAAGTGAGGTCGACAGGAAAGAAGACGGAGAGGAGCCCGGCACAAGTAAGTGGAAGCAATGCCGGACTCAGCTGGGGCCCCATTATCTCCAACCCACGTCCCACTAGATGTGAGCCCCTGGGGACACAGGCTAATGAAACAATGAACCAAGTAAATCTGAAGGCAAACCAAAAGGAAAAGTTGAAAAAGTTAGCTATCAAAAGAACAGTATTCTGTATAATCGCTTCACCCTGAATGATTTGAACAGAGCATTTAATAAATGCAAAAGCGGTAAGGCGGCAGGCCTTGATGATATCTGCATCGACCACATTAAAAAATGTGGCCCTGCTTGTAATCAGTGGCTCTTCGATTTCTTCAATAATTGCATCACCAACTGCAAAGTACCTAAATTATGGAGAAAAGCCAGAGTCATAGCGATACTCAAGCCTGGGAAGAATGCAAATGATCCTAAGAACTACAGACCGATCGCTTTGCTATGCCATCTGTTCAAAATCCTAGAACGAATGATTTTGGACAGGTTGTCTGAAAAGGTGGAACCATTGCTTCTTCCAGAACAAGCGGGCTTTCGACCAGGGAGAAATTGTACTTCCCAAGTACTACATCTCACGCATCGAAGATGGCTATGAAAACAACACAATCACAGGGGCAGTTTTTATTGACTTGACATCAGCCTATGACACAGTAAACCATCGTATAACTTTATAGTATACCGGTAACAAACTCACTCAAATGATTGAGTGCTTTCTGCAGAATAGACATTTTTTGTTGACTTTCAAGGACAGCGTAGTAGATGGAAGAATCTCAAGAATGGTCTTCCACAAGGAAGCCTGCTATCATCTATACTATTCAACATCTACACTAACGATCAGCCTTGTCCGGAGGGAACGAAAAGTTTCATCTATGCAGATAACCTCTGTCTAGTAGTTCAAGACTCAAGTTTTGAACAGGTTGAAGAGAAACTCTCCCATGCCCTACTAGACCTAGGTTATTATTACCAAGAGAACCATCTGAAACCAAATCATCGAACACAAGTCTGCGCCTTCCACCTGAAGAACAGACAGTCCGCAAGGAAACTGCAGGTGAACTGGGAAGGTACACAACTAGAACATTGCTTTACTCCCAAATATCTAGGAATAACTCTTGATCGAACACTGACTTTCAGGACACACTGCTTGAACACCAAGAGGAAGGTTTCAGCAAGGAACAACATTATTCAAATGTTAGACTGCGTCCTCCATGTTGTATCAGATAATTTCCGAAGGTTCCATAAACCTTAAACTAGGGCTTCTAAACTATCCACGACGAAAAGTTCCTTGTGACAGTAACTACTAAAAAGTCACTGGAAGTAGTCGGTAAGAACATTTACAAAGACCAATTGCCCGAAATGTATCGAGGGCGGTTAGTTTTGTAATGGTGGAGCAAGGACCTAACCAGCACACACCCAATGATATACGGTATGGAAAAAGAGGTTGGACTATTTAATACGAAGTTCTTGAGGTTATGAAAGAAAGAAAGAAAGAAAGAAAGTTTTACCCCTTTGTGTACAATGTTACCTCAATTCTGTTAAGTATGCATGTATCTACAATTGGCACTTGAAAAATATAGAGACAATTCTCTGTTTGGTATATTAAAATTATATTTGCACTCTCTCTCTCTCACACACGATACTTCACGTAAAAGCGTTGTTAAGGGAACTAAAAAGCAACTCTAAAAGAAATAATTAGAAACACGCCTATGTAGCCGAGCATCATCCTTCTCGCGATGTTGTCATCCCGGCACTGATTGCGGGAGTCAAAATATAGAATTTCCGTTCTTTTTACTTTTTTATTTTATTTTACACAGTCACTCCAGAAAAATGCTGGTAAGGTATTTTATTTAAAGCTAAGAGACCTTAACGAAAATCCTATGCACTCTACAAAAGATACAACAAAGCAATTCTGGTCAAGGTGATGTAAATGAGGCGTCCAACTCCGATATTTCTGTTTTTTACGAAATTAGCTTTTTGCATTAATAGTATGGATTCAAGGGGGGTGGGGTGGGATAACGCCCCCCTGGAACACATTTAAAAAATGTATATTAGTTTAACGTATTTTGGTAACTTGTATTAAAAACATGGAAATATCATGCTTTTTTTTTTTTTTTTCACTAAACATGAAATTCAAAGCTAGTAAAATATTAATATTTACAGTATTTGAACGATTCTTTACCGTAACATTTATTTTTACTCCAAAATATCACAAAAACAATCACCCAAATGGCCTGTACTATAACTTGCTAATTTGGCTCTAATGTTGGCAAACTTTTCCGGGGGAGGACCTTCTGTCCATAATCTTGGCTTGGATCTGCCCTGCATTATTATTTTATGAGGAAAATCAAACGACTTTTCCTAATGCTGGTTAGAACACTTACATCTCTGCTGGACCACGTGATATTCCGCCGTGGCGGCAGCTGATAATATTTCAGTGCAGGAGGCACGCGGCTAATATCTGCACGTGCTAATCCGGTGTTCGATTCGTGTCTGTGTATTCAAGTTTCCGATGGATTTTAAGATCACGTCAGCTGTACCAGGTGACGAGGAGGTAAAATTGAGAAGGTAAGAGTGTGAACCAATTCAGTAATTTACTGCGCTCGTGTAATACAAGTAGGTTTAATACAAACCCTTTTACAGCATTTTCTTTCACACAGAGGTTTATGTGTGCAAATGATTAATGATACTATGATATTTATTATTTGTAGGTATTCTGCCACATCACTTCCAGAGTTCCCTAACATCCAACTAAGAAACGATGTAGCCTACATTCCAGTGTCGTATACTGACTATGAACGTTATAAAATAACTTGATTTTGTAATTTTGCAGTGCTACTCCTCCAAAGAGACACAGACATAAGCCGTCAAAGAAAACACGCGCAGTTTCAGTGAAGTAGCATGCTGAGCTTCTATGCCCAAGATCGTGGGTTCAAACCCGGCCTTGGTCGTCGGATATTTTAAGAGCGTTAAAAATCCCTTAGTATGCCTCCCTTCGGAGGGGTAGTAAAGTCGGCGGGACCATGTCATAGATTTATGGCATGTAAAAGTACCGGTACCTTCCACTAACTAAAATTTTGTGAAGCTAAAATTGTAGGTTAGATATGATTAACGCTGTATCCGACGTGCATTGCCAGGTGCCGGTTGGGGTGGAATCATGTAGCTAAGACCACAGCTAGGGGTCGTTGACGGTGGCATTTGGTATCAAAAGTAGGAACTACTTGAAATTGATCATCTGCAGTCCTTACGTGAATTACAGATAACACACACTAATACAGCAATCATAATTAACACCGTTATCAGACCCCGTTCCAGCCCTCAGACCAGAATTAAATTTCTTGGCAGAGCCGGGGACCGAACCCAGACATCCGGGGCGACAGCTAAGAACGCTAGTCACTGCAGCAAGAGGTGGACCCGGTCCAGGGGCGGTTCGACCTTGTACATCTAGGGGGGGGGATTTAAAAAATGCCGACTGGCTGTTTCACATTGCCGACTATACGTTTAAAAACTGAGCAACGGGAGGGAAAGGGTGAGAGGGGGGGGGGGGGCAAACGATACACAAGACAAATATACTTAATTAATGGCTTTCATTTAAAATGTATTTTATTATTTCCAGAATTTTGAAACGCAGGAAAACATGATAAATGAACAAAATAAGTGTTTAATTATTACAAGAATTTAAAAAATCTAGTTATTCTTTCTAAAACCCTACTGTTCGATGTTTTAACAAGGCCTTCTTCTCCACTATCTTCCACAACATCATGAGGAAGTCTAAGCGGTCGTCACCCATCGATGTCCGCAAATGATTGTAAATAAGCTTCAACTTGCTGAAGGACCGTTCGGAAGAAGCAGAAGACACTGGGGATGTTAAAATCAGTCGAACTACTTGTTAACCACACTGGATAATCCTCTTTAATTTAACAGCAACTTTTGCGATTTCTTTAAAAGATGAGCACTGTTTACTGGCATCAAGCTCAGCCAGCACAAGCTCTTCATAGTGAAAGATGATTTTCGAGTGTGATTGCTTTATACCCATAGATCGGACGCGCTCGATGGTGCAGTTCTTTATATCAGCGGGTATCTTGAAAATTATGTGGAGTGGCTCTAGCAAAGAAATTAGTTTTGCGAGCTTGTCTTCCACGCTTGTAGTAAGTACATCCACATCCTTTCTGTAGAATGTAAGAAAAGAAATTTCTGCTGTCGTTTCAGCATGCGCGTCATACTTCTTTGCAAGTCGCCGGGTCCTGTGGTTCTTTAAGAAGTCTTCATCCGCATTTGCTTGCATACTTTTCGCAATTGACGATGCGTTCATCTTGCCGTCGTCGTTGTTATCTTCAAAAGACTTCAAAGTGCTCTCTCTGAATCAGCTGCATCGCATCTACTACATTCAGCTCCTCCGCTTCTAAAAGCTCGGTTACGTTCTTAATTTTAAACAGGATGTTTTTGGTAAAGTACATGCCGCAGATAAAATCAAAGTAGATGCTTTTTGTGCAAGCCTGACGCAAAAGTTCGGGTTTTACTGTCAAATTCAGAATCGAATAAGGTTTCCATTGTTTCCAATGCTGTGACTATCTCTTCATAAGACGTAGAAACAGCTCTCATCGATTCTTAAGTTGAAGTGAATTATCAATTTTATCCAGCTCTTTCTGCAAGCTTAAATGTAATTTCGTGCTACCCGAAAAAACCTACAATGCTTCAAGAGTGTGAAAAAACTCTCAGATAAGTGCGCTAGCATTACAAGCTGTCTCGACGAAAATGTTTAACCTGTGAGCTTGGCAAGGAACGTACGGAATATATATTTTGCACCTCTCTGATAGCTTTTTCTGAGTGCCGTTGTATATGCCAGACATGTTACTATAGAGTGGCCAGGTTGAAAAGAATGTTGCAACGCGCAAGCGCACCAAAGTAGGGGAGAGTGTTTCCAGCTCCCTTGCCACTCAACTGCTAGTCTTTCTTCTGCGCATGTGCGTCAGGTAGGGGAAGTGTCTCTCTCTCTCTCTCTTTCTCGCTGCTACTTGCTTCGTTGTCCTAGTCGCTGGACCTTCCGAAGTCGTGTACGGAGGGGGAAGCTCTTAAGCAGCTACGTAATGCGAGCCCCGCCTCCAACAGTCTTTTCTACCTGGTAACTCTATAGCAAAGTCGTACGATTGAAACGCTAGTTTATCGAGTGGAAGTAAAAGTTCTTCTGAATTTAAAATTAAAAATACTTTTTCAGCCAACTCCTCTCCAGTCTCTTTTGTTAAAACAGCGTCTATTTTTAAAAGACGCTCCACAGGAACGAGCTCTTCATCTTTTTAGACGACGTATCGGATATTCAACATGAGGAGGTCTTTATGTGACATATCGGGAGTAGTATCTGCTATAACTGAGAACATACCGGCATTCTTGATCTCTTCTGCAATGATTTCACGAGTTTTCCCTCCAAGTAGACGGATGAATTAATTTCGAGAGTCCTTGCTCATATACGTACCCTTGTGCTTCCGCGTATTCACTTCTTCCAACCACCTATTCATGACCGGACTATGCCGTGAAAGTAACTTCACAATTTGCGTGAAGTTTCCATTATCTTGAGTGATTCCATCCTCGTGACCTCGGAAAGCCAAATCTTGCCGACAAAGGGTTCTTGCAGTGTCAATAAGTATCTCGATAACTTTTTTGTGAAACTCCTTTTCTTGTTCTTCCTCAATTCTGATCGTCCGTAAATGTGTATCAAGGAGAACGTCTACGTGGCCTTTTGCATTGACAAAGTGGCACAAATCTGTCATAGCTGCTTGATGAGCTTCTGAAGTGAAGTTTTCTTGTAATTTGCCCTTTATCTTCTTTCCGTGACTTTTCCATTTGTGCCACTGACGCACTCCAGCGTTTGACCATTCTTCACTTACGGACGCCCTTCCTCGTCCGTTTGGAAATAAACCACAGGCAAAACAAAACACCGCCTCTTTTTCAATGCTGTACTTCATGGGAAAATCCGTATTCCAGGCCAGATTCAATCGATGCTGCTTATTTTCTGGTATGTCTGGATTTGCTGGAAATACACTACGTTTTGGCTGGAAGGCCCCAAGTGAAGTCAGGTACAGTCGTTCGTTTGCCGTGATAATTCTTTTACGTTTTGCAGGATCGCGATTAACAGGTATGCACGCATGTTATTTTCCTCCTCTCTTGCTCGTTGAAGCAACTGACCGCTTTCATCGTGGATTCTCGATAAGCAGTCTTTATCATTTCTACCATAAAAAGTTTTGTGTTCGGAATAGCGTCTTCTTTTATTGTTTTCAAAATATCTTCAACTCTTTTGAAATGCGTTATTAACTCACTAACTTGACCAGAAAAAACAATCCACGAAAATTCGCTACTACGCGGTGTAGGACTGTCACCAATACGACCGGCATCCGATGAAGTTCCAGCTGCTTGTAACTTGCGAACGTCAGATGTGTTGGGGGATAGTGGTGGTTCAACGGTTCGCGATGAGCAACGGTGGTCAATGGCTCAACGGTACACGATGGCTCAACGGTAGATGATGGCTAACGATGGGCGATGGCTCAACGGTGGTAAATGGCGCAACGGTGGCTCAACGGTAGACGATGGCTCAACGGTAGATTTTGATTTTAATTGTACCTTAGCTACCCGATGGGCATTAAGTTCAACCCTTTGAAGACGTCGAGCGTCGCAGGGATGCTTTTCCGGATATTCGTTTCATCGACAAAGTTACTTAGACTTGTCTCCTCCACCCGCCCAGGTTTTCTTGTCACTGGGTTTTAAAACACTCCGTAAGTTTTATTCAAATAAAAAAAGATGGTTTAAAATAGGACAAATACCCCCACAAAGGTAGACTTTTATGGATTTATTGGGCATTTTTTTCTTGCTAACACCATTAAACATAAACATGGCTGAAAATATGCATGTATTAATTGTATTATTATTACGTACGTTTCATGGGTACGCGATGCTCTGTGAAAATGTTCCGTGCCGGCGAAAACTCACGTCCCACTGCCACTGTATTTGCACCTAGTTATCACCGTAAAAGTTGCTGGTTCAGGAACGACTGCTTTCGCTCATTCTCAGTGACCACTGCACTGATCATATTGAGCACTCCACCCCTTGAGGAACCTAGGAACCATAAACCTGTCAATTTTGTCACAATAGCGCGGATATGAGAGGACGCGCCGAGACAAGCGGTAGCAGATCATAGCATTTCTCCGACAACATCACAGTGAGTTGGCTTGACCTGAAGTTATCAATGCGCTCACCAACACCTTTTGTCTACCCACATGGTACAGATGCTGGGCTCGCTTCGCTGTGAAGCTGAGTCGCTCTGCATAATGAACGCGGGATATTACTCCCACCCAGGAACGTGCCGATGAGTTCATTCCTTGTCCTTGGTCCCATATTGCTCATCTGTCATTCTTTCTTCAGTTTCCATACACAGAAACGAAATGGCAAGTGGCAGCCGGTGCACCGAGGACTGGAAGTGAAACTTTTAAAATGGTTATTTTGCCGGCTCTTCCTCTTGCCGCACTGGGCTATTGCCTGGCTGCACGAAATTATTGCTGCGTCCGTTTGTGTCGACTGTCCGTAAAAATGCCGACTGTCAGTATTTTTTTTTAAGAAATCGGACCAAATCCTATATGGCCATGCCTCGTTTAGCTTTTTTAAATGCTGTTTTGGGAAATGTTACGACTTCTTCAGGATTTACCGACTGACGTCGTATTTGCCGACTGAGAAAATAGCTGAGGGGGGTGAGACAACCTCCCCCCCCCCCCCCCCCACTCGAACCGCCCCTGGTGGACCGTAAGGACAGGGATGGAGACAAGAAGCCGCACAAGAAATGAAGTAAAGCACACGCAAGTTAAATAGTTTATTGAATTGTTGCAGCGTAGTGAAAGCCATTATTGTCGTTATGCCCTTCGCCCTGGTTATGCCCGTATCGATCTCCCCTGTTACAAACGAATCAGCATGTGATTGATCCTAAGCCTTATACAAATATTGTTCGACCCGCATGGGGGTGGTTTTATGGGAGTTAGGGGTTTTAAATGGAAGTTGCACCTACAAAAAGTAGTTATATACTGCTACGGTACCTAACGAGGGACTTCTGTTGTTGAGAACAAGGAAGCCAACACCGAACCCTCATTACTAGTTGGGCGGAACTGAGTGGTTGGCTTATGGGGGTGACAGAACACCGCCTGGGTACGCGTTGGCCGACACGATTTTAATATACCGTACAGTGAAGAAATTGGATGAGAGAGGTTACACCTTTCTTGGTTTATGATGGTATTGTTCGCAGTGTGCTATTATTCACCAAGGGTTGAGTAAGGGTAAACTATGAGATGAATGCACGTCCTTGACCTTAGGCGTACTGTTGACAATGTAAGTGAATGTCAATTGGGTGAATGTCCCAATATTCCAATAATTATAACTAACATTGTTTGTGATTAAGCAGGTCACGTTACTTTCAGAGGAACTGGTGGTTTGATTGTATTCCGTAAACGAAATAGATTCGCTGAAACAGTGAAAATGACATTTAACAAACGTATTCCTAATTGAATAGTTGGCTAACCCTTCGCGGATCTGTTTGCCACCCACCAAGATCCGATTCCCAGTTAATGCATGTGGGATTTTCGAGGCTAAATGTTATGTCCAGTAGTTCGGGTTCCACGCAAGAAAGTATGTCCCATGGCTTCTGATTGCGAGATTAACAGTCACATTAATACAAGCTTCCTTCCTATCTTTAATCAAGTACATTTTAAAGATTGAGGTTTCGATTATGTCAGTGGTTTAGACCAGTGGTGATTGCATTTGCCGTTTTCCGAACAGATGTATATTCCACGACATCTTATATCCAAAACAGTACTTTTATTGGTTACAATAAAGATAAAATGTTTCAAATTGTTGGCAAGTTTCTGCATTGTCAACAAAGTCTTTCAAAGCAATTGCAGGGTTTCAAATTGGAATGCGTGACCTTATTTTTGTATTGATTACTATTTAGGGGTTTCTCTATTGGTACTTTGGGAGGACGGTCCCACTTCTCTGATACTTTGGGGGAAGGGGGCGGGGAGCGCCTCCCCTCGGTGCCTTAGGAAATGACGCTCATGGCTGAAAATAAGGCAGTGCTTCGGCAGTGCTTTTTCAGGAACAACTTTAACAGGTGTTGCGACATTAGGTTTGAAAGCCTAGCAACTGACGTTTGTTCTTTCTGCCTCCAGGTTAGCGAGAAACTGATCCTAAAAGTAAATAAATCCCTCTTGGCGCGCAGGAAGGCGGGGGTAGATTTCACCGGACAAACTAGGGGATAGGCTATAATAGGCAAAATACGCAGGTTTTCATAGAAGGATGAGACCTCATTTATTGCGAGAAAGTATTTTACAATTGGAGCTTAATTAACTTTGTTTTACGTTTTTCTATGCATATTTTTAACATTTTATTGTCTTATGGGGACGGCAACCTTCTTGTCATTTCGGATCCATTTTTTGATGTGTAACATCTTTCCGCTCGGTTGCTGGATAGTTTTGTGGGAGTGATTTTGAAAATTGGGGACGGAAGTGGATCGGAACGATCGAGCTGACAGTGGTGGATCGAACGGAAGTATGCACTGCCCGCTCGATCGATCGAACGGAAGTGTACTAGCTAGCAGTGGTGGAAAACGGAAGTATGCACTGCCCGCTCGATCAATCGAACGGAAGTGTACTAGCTGGCAGTGGTCGAAAACGGAAGAATGCACTGCCCGCTCGATGGATCGAACGGAAGTGTACTAGCTGGCAGTGGTGGAACGAACGGAAGTATAAGATGCACTGCCAACTCGATCGATCGATCCAGCGGGCAGTGGTAAGACCCAGCTGGCAGTGGTACGAGAAAAAATGAGCGCGCGGTGTCGGAAATTGATACCATGACGTATTCTCGGCCATGTGGAATGTATTATGACATACTGAACGGAAAACCCTCATGCGAACTCTGGTGTCAGGTGATTGAAACAAATGGCATGGTACATGTTCGAAGTCTTCGTATCAGTATTTAAATGGTAAAATGCCTTAATATCAAACATTGTAAGTAGTCGGCATTGCCGGTATTATGTTTCTGCACAATGGCTATTCAAATATTAACCCACATAACGGTAATGCAGTCATCAATATAATATAATCGTTGTGGTTATACGAGAATTGAGCAAGCCTTCATGAACTATTACTGAATACATTCTCTTTACTCAAAAGAGGGCCTATTCATAAGGCATTTTAAACTCAATTTCACGCAGGAGCATTATCGAAAGAAGCAAAATATAAATGAAACTTAATTCCGTAATGCAGTATTATTGGAACATGGAAATAAGTCACCATCTTGTGCACAAAATTTGCGTAGTCGAAATAACCGTGGGGTTAGTGCTTATGACTGTGAATCTAGAGATCTTGGGTTCGAATCCCGGACGCGGTATATGTTTTTGCTACCAGATTATCATTTTAAACGATATTTATCATATCAATATGACTCATTTTAACAGAATCCATATGAAATTACGTGTTGGTCTGCGAATTAAGAGGACCTGTTTATATGGAATTTAAGGTTATGATCGGTGTCGCGTCTATTAATCTAGTTGATCCATATCGTATTCGTTATTTAGGCTAGTGCTGATGGAAGCTACAAATCATCTAATAAAATGAGTTCCGTATTATAAACTACAATATCTGTAAAACACTCCCTTTTACAGTAGATAAATATTTGTGCCAATAATAGTATAAAATACAGGTGTATCAACAATTTCACGTGAGGTTTCTCCTATGTCAGATGTTACACATCATATGCGACTACTGTAAGGCTCGTAATTTTTTTATATACTTGTGGTCACATTGCCCTTCTGTAAGGTTTCGACACTGATGTGTAACTAACAGTCTGTTACTTCTTCACGCAAAATTTTATCTCCCGCAGAGATGTCGGTTGGTTCCTCAGTTTAGGGGCTGCGATAACGCGGTCTTGTAGCCCCGTGTACTTTGGGTGTGTGTACAATCCGTATGATAACCGATATTAATTGTGTTGACTGTATTAGTCTGTAATTTAGGTAAGGATTGTAGACGATCAATTTCAAGTAGTAGTTCCTAATTTTGCTACCAAATACTACCGTCAACAACACGTAGCTGTGAACTTGTCAACTAGATGCCACCACAACCAGCAACTAGCAACAAACGTTGGAACTTCCCCTCCGAAGGAAATCATACTGAGGTTTTTAGCGCTCTTAGAAAATCCGACTACTTCGTGCAATGGCGTTGTCAAGGCAACCTCTGATAGCTCATCCCTCATCAATTTAGTAGCGTTGTCATGGCAACCTTTGATGGCTCTTGGCATTTTGTTATAATTCCCTTGGCGTCATGGTGGGTCATATCAAAAATTCTTTCAGACAAAAGTTTTAGGTAATTATTAGGGGATTTATTGTCAATTTTGTACGGTTTTGTAATTGTGCCTATTAAAAGAGATATGATTAATGTTTCCCGATAAACCCACTTTATACCACCCCTTTGGTCAATGGTCGGTGCTATCAAAAAACTTTTTAAACATAAATTTTTGGCACTTATCCGACACATAGTATGAACTTTGAATGGATTTGATATTTCACGTTTTAAGAGAGTTATAGCGATATTTCACGTTTTCGAGGAAAAAAAAACGTTTCACCCCCTTCGACCGATTTTGCCCATTAACGAACTCAACCGAATTTTAAAGGGATACATATTATGTAAACAATTCAAAGTGATTGATGCAAAATTACGGCAGTTATCGTGTCCATAAGAAACTGATATATGTATGGGAAGGTGGGCCACAGTGAGACAGAAAAAATATATTTTAGTATACTGTCTTATTTTTTGATATATGAGAATGTCTTTACATACTGAAATAAAAGTTGATTGTTGCTCATCAATTTCATACCGTTAGAATTTCCAAAACATCCACACGTTTCTGTAAAAATAATAAATTGTGAACATGTTGCAGCCGTCTCACTGTAGCCCACCCGTGGGCCACACTGAGACAGATGATGGTCCACACTGAGACACAATGAAAAGAATTTATTTTGACTGGTTAAATACTTAGATACACTAAAACAAATAATGAATGCCAGAAAACACTACAGCACATTCAGATTCCCAAAATTTACAGAAAATTTGAGATATGACTTTTGTCTATTTGTTTTGTCATATGCACAGGAAACCGGCCACAGTGATCTGTTGCCTTTCGCGGGGACTGACGCAATATCTGCACCCTATGGGTAAAAAAAGAACTGCCTATCATTTTTGCTCTTTTTCTTAAGAATTTTACTTAATAATTTTCATCATCTAAATCTCATTTCACTTCCCCGATGCAAAATCTTGAGTGTTTCCCTGAAAACTCAACCAGAACGAAGTCACCTTCCTTAGGTTTGCGAGCAAGTTGATGAAATGTTAGGAGCTCGATTTCTTCATTATCTGATGAGCTGTCTGAATTAGAAGAATCATCAACATCATCATCCATGGAAATGTCTGTAGCTAGGGCTGCCTTTGGCTGAACAAATTCTTCTTGCAGTTCTTTAGATTTTTAAATTTTTATTTGTGGACTTAAAATCAAGTTTTTATTTCTTTCTGGGGTGTGAGTTGGAATGAAAGATCTCCCCTTTTCTCTCCTAGAAGTTGACTCTGCCCTCTCCTCAGCTTTGGGGTAACTCCGTATATCTTTCTCACTGTCTCACTGTAGCCCACCCTACTGTGCCTCACTGTGGCCCACTTGCGACATGTAAAAACAATTATGTCTACTATCTCACCTACAATACTGAACAAGCTGACAATTCCAATAATTATTTAGTAATATGTATGTATTTCGACCATATTATATTCATTAATGCACAATGATACACATAACTATTAAAAAAAACAAAGGAAGAAAATTTTACTTTTCTTACCTCAAAAACGAAGATGTTGTTTATCTCCTACATAACATGCTTCTTTCAAAGAGTAAACAGGATCAAAATGTCTGCTACCAGGAGAGCCAACCTCTAAGAAATATTAAAAAATGTCCCTCTTTCAAAAAAAAAAAAAAAGATTTAATGAGCTTGTCTCACTGCGGCCCACCTTCCCATACATATATAAATTATTTATAAACTTTTGAACTGACGGTGGTTTTGGGGTCTGGGGGATGTGAAACGCGAAGATATTTCGAAATTTTCCGGAAGTCGAAACATGGTACCCATTGCAATAGTTAGCTTTCTAATGAAATCAGGGGCGTGGTGGCTCAGCGGTCTAGCTGTATGCCTCTCACCAAGGCGGTCTGGGTTCGATTCCCGGTCAATGCATGTGAGATTTTCGAAGTGAAATGCCATGTCCTGTGGTTCGGATTCCACGTACAAAGGAGGTCCCGTGGCTCATAATCACAAGATTCACGGTAACGTAAAACTGCAATCTTCCTTCTATTGAAATCTACCTAAAAGGACCTGATATGCCAAAAACGTGTTCATGTACTTCGAACAAAAGCATTTTTTGATTTTTTTAAGGACAAGGATAAAATCGTTTTAACATGGAGTTACGACTGCCAAAATATTTAACTATGCCGAAATTACAGAACCAGGCTTCATACTACTTAAGACAGAGGTACACCTACGACTTTACCATCCTTGAAGGGAACTCCAGTTCCAATTTAAGACCTAATAATGTTTTCATTACACAGAGTCAGAAATTGAACACTCTGAATCACGTAATGATATAGCATCAGCAGTGCAGTAGTGTATCACTGGCTTTTAACAACGAATGTCCCTCCTGAAAAAGAAATATAGGCTACTGAGATCAGACGGTTACGGAGGGCAAAGTAAAAACACTAGCATGATGACCATGTACTTCAGTGGTCCATTGATGCCCCGAAACATATCAAGGGCCTGGAATGTATTGAACCCTTATCATTGTGTCCAATAATAATGTTTCATATTTATTAAAACGCTGGAAATACTAAATACATGGTATGCTGGATATTTGAGTAAAATTTATGTAGCAAGCAACTGGACTTGGCAAGATGGGCTACGTGCTCTGTGGAAGCTATCGACAGTTTCACAGCCAATGCTATTCTTATTCTTCTGAGAAATCAGGTATAACACTAAGGCGTACGTGACCCTCAACCAAGCCTGGGTGCTTTGTCCACGGCAGGGAGTGAGAGAGAGGAGAAGAGTCGTGACGTCAAAATAAGGGCGGGATTTGTAAGGTCAGAATTCCGACGCCAACCTAACTGACGAATGAGAGACGAGGACGCCAGAACATAGCATCAGGGTGTTTTGCGCGCCAAATCTGTTATAAAAAGATCTAGCGATCAGTTTGCGTGTTCGGCGGCAGATTCGCGACCTGTGAGAAATTACAAGCTTTTTGAGAGGTCACACATAATTATAGGCCCATTATTAAAAATAATGAGGAACTATTACCCCTACCACGGGAACTTTTATGCTTTCTGTATATAAACTAATGTCTGAGATGAACCGAGTCACTCCTAATTATTCTTCGACAGTCAATTTTAAGACGTCTTTATGACGGTCTATGTTAAAAATTCTAGTTGTGTGTCGACAACTAAGTTATAAAGTTCATAAATTGTGAGGTGGCAGTTTAGCCATAAAATAGGGAAAGTCTACGGTTCTGCATAGGACTATATGAGGAAATAAAATACTCATAAAGCAGATAGTTAACGGTTTTAAAACTTTAATTTAATTGTGTTTTAACAGCGGCAATATGACGACCATGGAACGAAGGCAACAAGTTTCATCCTCCATCACCATGAGTGTTATGGGCTAAAAAGGCCTAATGGTGGGAGATGACGAGGCGGGAGGCCTCTGGAAAGCGATTTAAGTGATGAGTATTAAAAATTGATTTATTGATTTTGGACGAGGGGGAATCGCGAGAGATGTGTGGAACTTTGTACGGATTTTATTTGTGTGGTTTAATTTAAATTTAGGGTTTTATTTTCTTAACTGACATGCGTGTAGTAATTTTTGGCATTGCGTGACAATTATGTTGTACAGTAATTTTTGTAACTTAAATATTGTCCTTATGTATACGTAAATTTTATAGCGAAATGGCCGCATATGATTAACGTATCAATAAAAATTGTAGGCATGAATGAAAACCTAGGAACGACAATGATAAATGGACTGGATTAATGATAATGTAAAACAAAAACTAGACAAGGGGGAAAATTAGTGTTTTTGTTGCTTTTATAACTCGGGCTAATTCTGATTCCAGTAATTAATTCTTTATTGTCATTTGGACAAGTTGTGTGTCATTTATCTGAAAGGTGTGCTGGTTCATATGCTGCGACGAGATCTACGAGGGTGTGTCACGTATACTTAGTTGTGGTGTGATTGCGAGGATTGGCGACACCTATTCTTGACTGCAACAATCATTCCGGCAAATTAGTTACCCAAGGGGCTAAGTTTGACCTGGAGATGTGTTCTTGAAAATCCCTGAGAGTATGTTTTGAGATAATGTGATATTTTGTATTTACGCGTTTAACAGGTGACGATAGGCAAAGGCCGCTGGACGCTGGCTGTGGGCCAGAATCTATATTTAGCGTGACACACATTACTACGATGGGGGAATGAATCAGCCACTTACTCAGATATGCGATAACAGACCCGGCTGTCTTCAGCTCTGTTATGACACGTAAATGTTTGCTTTAAAGCCGGATGAGTTAAGGTTATTTTATTTGGTTTAATTTGGGTAGTTGCCATGTTGTGGATCTGAAGGTTTCTATCATGACTACGATTTATTTGTTCATTGTTTAAACTCCAAATTTTCCGGCGTGAATTTAAAAATTTATATTTGTTGTTGTTGGCTCTTATTCCAAGGCCATTGTATTCATTGTAAATATAATTTGGCAACCGGCCAAACTTGTTCATGTCACGTTATGCTTTCCTAGTGTTTGAGGTATAAGACGGTAATTTCCGCAGCCCTTATTTTAAATAATACACACGTGTATTTGGTTGTAGTAATCTAAGATTAGAGCATGTCAGTAGTGTATTTAATTATGTAATTGTTGTTCCCACATTTCCGTAATTCATCTTCGCAGTACGGAGTTCGTTCCCGAACCGACTGTTTTGGTCGGAAACGAGCGCCCGTCAAAGTGCTCATTACTTGAACTAGTCTTAAAACGCGTGTCGCTCATAAATATTAAATTCTTGTACTATTATTATTTGTTTGTCATTTTGGATCTTGTGATCCGTATCTTTTGTTACATTGGATTAAGTGACATTGCAGTTACAACATTTGTTAGACAGCTGTCATCCCATGTCACCATGGTACGTCAGGCTAGTCAGTGTCAGATCTGTTCACGTGCGAGTGAATTAAATTTTAGGGTGGTTTATTGTTAAGTGTTTATATTTGATTCAGTTATTACATTTGTTATTTTTAAAATCCTGTGTTTTTAGCTTATTCTTAATTATTTAGTTGACCTTATGAACCCTGGAAGTTATTTTAGATAGCATAAAACCTCTAAATCACATTCACAAGAATCCATAACGACCCCGAACCTTGAATCTTGTCTTCATGCTATTATCCAAGGGTACAGTATATATCCAGTGGCTGGCCACAGCTTTTTGGTCTTCGACAACATCGAAAAAGTTGTGAGAACTCAGAACGAAAGTTCAGTCGTCAATCCACATGAATATATTGAGATACCGGTATTCAGATATTTCGGAACAGTAGAAAAGTGTGTCAAGGACATACCACTTTATGACTAAAAAAATTCAGATTAAGCTTCTGAAACTTCCAGGACAGTGGTATTTTAAGAAAACGTATGATGTTTACTCGTTCAAGTGCAGCTGTAAAGATAAAAGGTGAAATGTTTTACAAGTCAGATGTTGGGTCAGATTGAACAGTGTTAAGGAAAGGGAAAAGCGCAGCTTCCATAAAGCCAGAAGTCCTGCCTGTAGGTACCGGTACCGTATATCAGTAAAGTAGTAGAAGAAGATTGCTGATATCGACACCTTACTGCCGAAACATTACGGTGTTGATTGGAGGTCCTATAATGATCTTACCTTTTACCGACGTCGTTGAATCAGCTGCGGACAAGACACTGGGGAGGAAGAAGGCTGTTTATGTGAACCATAAGATAAACAGAGTGAAGTCTTGCGTGTATGCTAACGTTACGACGAACGTCCTGATTGGTGATACAGCATTGAGTAGGGCGTATTAGATCTGCTGATAATAAAAGAATTCTATTTCTAGAGTATTAACAGTGATTATACAGTGTATTTATCTCATCCGTATAAAGTGAGAGACACGCCATAATATAAAGTATCATGAAATAATATTATGTATCACAGTCGTTGACTACTGCGGAACTGCAAATAGACTGTCGTTAAAAATCACCTTTGCGATGCTTATTAAATGCATTATAAAACCTCAACACACTACGGAATATGCTTTGTTGGTATCTGCATGATGTAAAATGAGTATAAATGCATCATTGTACTGTACCCATGGTACTGGTGCTGCCTGGCGTCGAATCTGATGCTCCAGAGAGGAAAAATCACGCATAGGATTTTTCGGGGTGTCAAACCAGAGGTCTTTGAGGAAGAAAAACCTCATGTTAACCAAGAACCATATAATATAAGACTATTCATGAAATATCAGCTTAATTCCAGATGTCTTGTAGGAATTATAAGCAATATTGTACAAAATAGAAGGTATTCGTAGTACTGTAAGATGCTGTATTGGAGCAAAGGGCACAGTTCCGAGGCAGAATTGACAAGTGAGAAATTAGTTTGTTCAGAGAGGTGTGTCAGCTTGGCGCCTAGGAACTTTTTACGTCTACGAGGGGGAACCAAGACAGAGACTAACGACTGTGGGAATCACAGAAACATAAGGAAAAAGGTTGGAGTGGGGAGGACGCCACATGAAAATAATTGATTACAGGAAAACGAGGCATCCCAGAGAATTGAAATCATCACCTAGGTAAATAAAATCCGAAGAGGATAATTATGATTCCAAGAAATATGCTTATCGGAGCATATTAAGCATTACACGGACTGTGAACACAGAAACGCGGATGTCAGACATCAGCGGAAGAAGATGAAGGGAAATCCCGGAGATAGCGTACCCACGCCATCACCAAGATAAATTAATATTAATTAATTGAACGATCAAATCACTGGCACGAGGATGGAATTGTAACCTCCGTGGAAAATTGGACCAGATGAAGGCAGTGTCTGCCCTGGAAACTGCAGGTTTAAAGGAAAGGTCGTTCCGTGGATTTGAGATAACTATGTTTCGAGAGGGAAACTTTAAATAGGGCACGAGGCCATGGAGAAGTCAGTCAATTTGGAGCACTCACGCGAGGAGGGTGCTGTCCGTCCGTTCGGAAATCTATAAACAAAGGCCGCGCAACTACAAGTGCAAAGTATTTATACAAGTATGGGAAAGGAACATTGTGATGTTTAAGCTAAAGTAAATAGAAGTATTTCAGTCAGGAAGATGTTCTTTAGTACTGAAATGATAGGACGGAATTACGAGTGCGCAGACGCCGTAATAATAATAATAAGCCCCACTAAAGCTGATAGTTATCAAGCCGCGCAGTAAATGAAATGTGGTATGAACAATAAATTACACCGTCATATGGGTAATTTGGTAGAGCGCGCACGTCATGATCTAGTAATCAACAATGGTCACACTATATCCATTATCATAGATCATGGGATAGAAACCATGTCACAGGCATTGTGATCTTATTCAAGGACAGACAAAGACACTGAGTACTAGACGTGGAGGAACATTCACACTAGCAGCCGTTTGAACGAGGGTTAGCCAGGATCGCGTTTGATAGAGACTTCCATTGGAATTAGATGTCGGAAATCACGGCCCTGCAACTCTGTGATCTCGCGAATACGAAGCCAAAGAGGCAAATCGTGTGAAAAGTGTATGTGTAATATAAATGTTAATATAAGTCAGTGTTAAAAATAATATGTGTATTACAAAAGTGAAAATGTGTATTATAAGAGTGAAAAGAGTATTGTGTCCACAAAGGAAATATCACATATCCATCATGATTCGTCAGTAAATGGCAAGATGGTGGGTTATATGGAGTATCATGAGATTCGACCACCAGAACAAATGTGAGTACCAATTCAAATGATGTAATGTAGAACGCTAGCGATACGATACGTTTAAGTCGAAATCATGTCAAAATAGGTATTTGGAGTAATATTTATACGAAATTGCATTCCTCGTAATTGATATAGAAGCATTTGCAAATTGAGAAGGGTTTGGCTTACAGCGGATTTGAGTAAGACCAAAATGAGTCTAATAGTAAAGTTAAACAGTAACTTTATAAGTGAGAAAAGTCGAAATAATGATATATTCAGCATGTTTGCATGAAGTGATAAAATTGCATCAAATCCCAGGTAATTACAAGGTAAAGATTATATGTAAGAATTATGTCATAATGTGTCAGAAAGTAATGTTATACATGATCAAATGTAATGAGTGAAATTGAATCACACAGTAATTGTTGAATGTTAAAGAGCCAGTAAAAATGCCAGTAAAACACATACCAGTATGATAAGGGATGATATGAAAATCATTAACAACGCTAGATGGAAGGGAAACTAGAAGTGTCATATGATCTGTGATATACCGACAGACCTAATATTTATGCCGCTGACATGCGAGCAATTTAAGAGTAAAATCAATATGATTACTTAATTAATGCAAGGAACGTTTCTAGGACAGTCACGACCATACAGGCTAGTCTACGAAGGTATGTATTGATGTATAGCCATGGGGCATACAGTTGTATTGACGATGGCGGATGGAGACAGACGGGTGTCTGAGCTACCATACCAGCCTCGCGAGGGCTTTTGAGGATTATCGTTTGCAAACTCAATTACCTACTCCTTGTAATGATCCGCATTGTGATGCGAGAATCTATTTGTACGGAAGGGTCAAGGACGCCTTACCGATATTCGTGCGTGACAGTGGCAAGCAGTAAGACCACTAGTCTACGCCAGTAAAACGCCGTTTGCCGTTCCCCGGGACTTTCGTGCCTAGCAAAACCCATTCCTTTGCTATATCTATGTTATTGAGCCACATTGAGCCAATTAATGTTAACCTGTTAATAGGATGTTAAATATTTGGATATCCAGTTCATAACATGACACCAGTGTCGCCTTATACTAAATGCAAAGTGAGAGTACAACTGTAAAAGTCTTCTTGGTGTGTGTGAATGAATAATTAAGACAACTGTGGGAGCTGAGAGCTGGTCGGCCGAGGAGCAGGCTAGGCGGCCATCATGGGTTCCTAGCGACCCGACCGTAAGCTATTGTATTCACGACGGGTGGGACTTTTATGACCAACCCTATGGTAAAGTGTACTGGAGACTGCGCTATCAAGGTCTGGCATATTAATTAATAAGAAATTGCTTATTTTGACTACAGAAATCAATTCTTAGCGTTATAAGGATGTCATATCCATCTTTTAATTGTTGAAATCGAGTGATATTTAGCCAAGTTAGCTGTTCTTAAACACTAACTATGCTAAAAGAGGAACTGACACATTATTTGAAGTTTAAAACCCAGTTGAGATGCATATTTGCATACGGGTACCGTGAATGTGGATTTGATGCAAACATAACTATGAATCGACTTATATTTTGAACGACTTAAAGACATATAGTATCGTATAGCAGACTAGCATTTGTTTATGTAGATGAGAAGGTACTATTGTTAGCGTTTGTGGAGAGAGCGGAGGAAGGAAACAATACACAGAATTAAAGTACATTGTTGTACAAGTAACCTATCGCAACAATGGCTAACGCATTGTTAAACTATGAAGTAAAGTAAATATTCCATAAGCACTATGGATAGTCAAGTAATAAATACTGTAACGTCAAATAATATTGAAGTGCTATTTATGTACAGTTGATGTCATGTTTATTTGATTTGTTTTGATTATTATTATTATTATTGTTTAAGTAGTGTGCATAAGATATGAACATTTGTCAGATGACACAGAAGTGCATTACCATAAATGGAACTGTTTAGTGAAGTGTAGAATAGGGTGTATTGAGACACCAGAGCGAGACTCATAGACTCACAGGAAGAGTTGTGGCAGCATGCCTGGTGAGGTCGAATTGCGATCTCAGCTGCGGACCACAGATGATGTAGATCAGCATTCAGTGTCCCTTTTACCATTATCATCTATGTGATCCAAAGGTTTATTTTGATTTGTGGGATTAAATTAAATGTAAATGGATGTTTTATTGTTGTACAATAGCCATGATTTCAAATTAAATATTGTATTTTAGGAAGTTGTTTACCTTTTCTTGTAGAGTAGTACCTGGTAGTATTTGGATCCTGAATATGTGTTCGCATTGTGGGGAGACGCACCATGCCCCGAAAAGACGCAGTCAGTCGGGATGTGAATACATGTTCTCCACATGACGTCATATGTGTACAGTACGTAATCACTGAAACATTGATATGAATCTGATATGGTTCAACACCAAATCCAGACATTTCCAGAAGAGGCTATAAGCGTTCATTTAACAAGTGCTACATTGTTTTTGTCTAATAGTCATTGAATTTGATAAAATGGTTTATTTAATAAGTGCGGTTAGGGTAGAACATAAACTTTTAGAAGGAGACTTTTTTTTGTCATTTGTAGCTTTTCAGTCGGTCAACACGATTGTGCCCAATGAATGGGCGGGGTAAAAGATATAAATATGTAAATACACTCCTGGAAAAAAATTGCATGTTCTGTATTAATTATTTATCACAATTAAATAGGGCAATTTAGAATTACGCGTTTCGACCCTTAAGTGGCCATCATCAGATCCTGATCACTGTGTTAAAGCTTAAATTTTCACTAATGTAAATTCACAACTGTAGTACTGTTTTGTGTACAACGTTTTGTGAATTACGTGAGTAAAGGTGTATATGCACTTGTATACAATTTAGAATAACACTGTAATAATAATCAATTAACACATTTTGTCATGCATTAGAAAATACGAATTATTACCGGTAATGTTTACTTAACTTGGTGAAGTGCTCCTCACAGCGATGTTGACTTATCGTCCTGCACACTGCCACGGCCACCCCCATTCCAATCCTATCCCCAATTATTAGTTTTCTGAAAATTTATTATCGTAAGTGGGGATGTCGGGATTTGAATTTGAACGCCTCAAATATTGACATACTTCTCAGATGACCTTGCGTTTCTTTCCAACAATAGACAAGAAGTAATCCATTCCACAGAACAACTTCATGAAATAGCAACCAGAACAGGACTCCAAATTTCGTATGAGAAGACGAAATATATGGAAGGAACTAATTCCGGATTTAACAACCAACCTTTAATCACCAAATTTCGACATATCTTCCCAGTAGATAAATTCAATTATTGGCGAAATTTTTCAACCAGCAAGGTTAGATCAGGAAGCCAACAAAGAAACAATTGAACACTACAAAAAACATATAAAATTACCTGTATGAGATAAGAAGTATAATAAAAGACAATCCATTACAAAAAAAACGCAAACTTATGACGCTATGGTACTATCGTAAAACCAGAAGCACTTGACGCATCTGAAACTTTGATAACGGGCGGCAGATCACAGAGTGAAAATATTATATCTTGTATACTAAATAACCTTTGTATTTCTTAAATTAAAAAAATATACTTACTATACACGTTCCTTTTACTGAACAGAGTGTTTAAATCTGTATCTTGGCTCACTTCATAGCTTATTTTCTTTAAACTGGACTTTCATTAATTCGGACCTAGAGTCACAATTAGTCCGGATTAATGAGCTTCTACTGTACTTGTTATACAGTATTTCCTCGTTGTTGGAAATGACCTGCCTTCGTCTGAAACATTTCGTTCTTTGCTGATACACTTCGAAGCCATAAGTACCACGTACAAAAAGATCACAGAAATGATTATAATCCACTGACACTGCAGGGAGTGAACAACTGCAAACTGAATGCTATTTTTAATTTCACTCATCTCAAATGGCACACTCCTCTTTGTAAGGTACTACAGCATATTACTGAGCGTTGAACAATGCATGGAGACTTCAAAGTGAGTCCAAGTATGCTATAAGTTCGCCAAGACGCGTTTTGGAAACAATTTATTAGAGTTTGGAAAAACAATCTTGTTTTATTAGGTTCGTGTTATTCCAATCGGAATTCCGTATCTCTAAAGAAAAAGAAATATAACTTACAAAAATGGCATTGCAGGATGCGAGTTGCACACAATCAACTTAAGTGTTAGTGGAGGTCCGGGGTTCGATGCCTAGCCCTGCCAAGAAATTTTAGTTCTGGTGTGAGGGCTGAAAAGGGGTACACTTAGCCTCGTGAGGCAAAACTGAGAAGAGGAGAGTTCAACTCCCATCTCAGCCTTCTGGAAAGTGGTATTCCGTGGTTTCCCACTTCTACTCCAGACAAATGTTAGGGATAGTTCCTAACTTAAGGCCACGGCCACCCCCATTCCAATCCTATCCCCAATTTACAAATATACATACTAATACATCAATCACAATAACACAGGTTATCACACAAATTACATACCCAAATACACGGGGCTATGATCACGATGTCGCAGCCCCTAAAATAAGCAACAGCAACTTTGTTTGAGGGTGGGGGTGAGGGTGTGGGTGGTGGTGTGGGGAGAGGAAGACTCCGATGTTATCAGACCCTTATTGAGTGAACTAAATACCCAAGAATGTAGAAAGATGACAGTGATAATCGGGAACGGCAGAACACTAAAAAGAGCCAAGATTATAAATTCTGTACGCTTATTCTTCTCTTTTATTCACCTTCTAATATTAGGCCAGGCGGCAGGTAGTTCAATAAGGAAATAATTAGTGGAAAGTTGGAAATTGCTTTAATCGCTTTATTTGGACCCAGATATTACTCTCCCAAGTTTTCCCCCTCGAGCGAAGACGGCGTTGGCCCTTCTGGCCCTAAGAAGGTACCATTTTTCGTTTTTTTGTTTGTTTTTTATTTTATTTTTATTTTTTTATATCTCCCAACCCATCAACTTTATCAACAAAATACCCATTATAAAAAATAATCTTGAGTAAATTTCCTACAAAAATGTTCCGTACCATTTGTCTCTAATGTGAACTGTTACGACACTACGACCATTCCAAGTGGAGCCCTTTCTGATTCTTGCAGACATTACTTTCACCATCTGGGCAGTATCCCTTGTAAGCAACTTTCTGAGAAACAGATAACGCGATGATAGTACTCGTACTTTACGCAATGCTGCCTGGCTATTTGAAGAAGGGAATGTAGTGGGACATTCCTTTCACCATCTCGACAGCCAGTAGCCAGTGGTTAGTTTTGTGAGGAGTTTCTTTGGTTAATGTGTTAGTTTATTGTCAGTCTGCATATCCTTAACTCAAAATGCCTAAAGAGAAGAGCAGCAGAAAGTATTTATTAAAACAGTGGTGTCAGGTAGTAGTGATTATTCAACTGATGACTAGGGACCGGACATTTATGCACTGAAAACTATTAAAATAGACGTAATTTGTCTCATTGAAAAACTTGCAATTATCTATCGTGATGCTTCTTTCTGCAGAATGATGCATGTATAAAGTGAGTGAATAAGTTTGGCTTATTGTTAAGTGCATATTTCAATTTTAATGTAATTTATATTTTCTACATTTTTAGTGCATAATTGCATGTATATTTCAATCGTTTTCAGTGCATAACTGTCTGGTTCCTAGTCATGACCTGTCTCAGTGGCACGCAGCATTTCCTCACGTGCTAGCTATGACAGTCGTCAGCGTTCATTATTGATAATACAGAGTATAAGGAACGAGTGATTAATGATCGATGAGTAGTGTAACTTACTCTTTCAATTAAGGGGCGTGGTGGTGCAGCGGTAAAGCTGTCGGCCTCTCACCGGTCAATGCATGTGAGATTTTCGAAGTGAAATGCCATTCCTGTGGTTCGGATTCCACGTAAAAAGGAGGTCCCGTGGCTCATGATCGCATGATTAATGGTCACGTAAAACTAAAAGCTTCCTTCCTTTTTTCCTTTCAATTAATTTTAAAATAACACAAAAAGTAAACTACTTTCACGGCCAGTGAATTAAAACTCAGCAATTTTTCTAGGTTAGTGCCGTGTCTTGTGTGGGGTTTCGCCTAGGACACCAAGCTGACTCATCAGCGGGCGCTTGGTGTCCCCGCCCGGACCCCCACAGGAGTAGCGAACTGCGCGCTACCTCCCTTTTTATGAAGCGCACCTGCCCCCTCTTCACTGCGAGAACAAGGTACGGTTTGGCTACAGCGATGATCGCCGGCGCACAGCACTGGCGATGATCGCTCGGCGCACAAAGTCAGAAAAGCGGTTTCCCTAGCCAGCGATCATCGTCCTTCGTCCACTGCCTCCTACAACAGGATCACTTTCACTTATCAACAGCTCAGTAGCCTACTCTTTGCTTATACAGGTTCGTGGGTTAATACTAATCAACTGAACATAATTTGAAATAATATAACGTTGCCAGAATGACAAGCTGAATTACATTGCTTCTTTTAAAAGAGGAAGAAGAGATGCTGATCGAAATAGGTATATGCACACGAGCGAAAAAGACTCCAAACTAATAGTGGTGAGCGATGTTTGTAACGGGTAGTCCCCCCTTGAGCTACATTCTGTACCCAATAAATAATAACATGTACAAAACTAGGCATACAGAAGCATGTTTTAATGCCTTGATTCATAGACACCTGCTTAATGACAAAATAAATTTTAAGGAATACTCAAGACCAGTGGGGTAACCTCGGGGGGTGATCAGAACCAATTAATGAAAATATTAAATATTAAACTTATGAAGTTTGAATAGAACCAACCTTTGGATTGATGACATCTTTGAATAAGGGCTATGAAATCATCATACCATGTGTTACATGATAACTTATGTTACCGAGTGCCTGTCCTAAATAATATGTATTAAAATGCAGGTGAACAAATAAGCACACTTACTACCGCATTTCTGTGACAACCAACATAATTTATTAAAAGATTAAACATCATCAGTTTATTTTGAGAAATTACAAATTACTGTCTGTATGGAAGCCGTGATACTGTTTCCCAAAGAGATGAGAGCTTTATCGTTATTCTTTTGTTCACGAAATGGCCAGCGATCATCGCTGCCAAAATGCAATGAATTGACGCCAGCGCAGATCGCTGTAGGGAAACCAATCCCATTTGTTTACATGCGTTCATAAAGCAACGAAGATCGCCAGCGATGTGCGCCCGGCGATCATTGCCGTAGCCAAACCGTACCTTTTAAGCTCAAGCAGTCATAACCTCCCTATGAAGGCTTCCAAAAAAGATGGTATATTGGCTTTCACAAGCAGTGAATTAAAACTCAGATTTTTTTCTAGGTTTGTGCCGTGTCTTGTGTGGGGTTTCGCCTAGGACACAAAACTGGCTCATTAGCGGGCTTTTGGTGTCCACGCCCGGACCCCCACAAATCACAACTAGGTCAAAGAGGCATTTAACTGCTATTAAAATGTCTTAAAAAATTAAGACCTGTTAGTTTATTGATATTGTGGTATAGTGTATTATTTGACATAGAAATAACGGCTATTATGTATATTCTATCTTATAATTGGTAGAAAGGCTATCCTAGACTTTAATTGCGTTTTATTGTGTACCCATATATACTGTGAAATTAATCTGATCTTTTATCTCATACTGGTATTTAAAATTTATAAACTTATCTTCATTCTCATAATAATCTCCGGGGTCGAGATGATGTTGCACACATAACGAAGTCAGAAATACAATAATATTACTACCCTTTTGTCTACATGCACGCAATATTCCTTTACCAGCATCTCCTTTTCAGTATCTACAATTATCTTCATAATAAGACTACCCCTCAGAAAGCGTAATATTCTTCTGCTCTTTTCTTTTCTTCTTCTCTGGTTGTTCTCTAACCATCAAACACTATCAATACCTATTTGTCACTTCCATTTACCTGAATCTATCACACTGTATGCACAACTATCTTCCTAAAAAAATAAACCACTCACAAAACTTAATTTTCTTCTGCTCCATTCTTTATTATTATTCCACATTCCACTCGAACATCACATCCTGCTTTATTCAAAACATCTACCCAACTATATCAGATCTTCCTAAAAGCCAGCTTCCATTCTTCATGGCATCATCAAATATCAATCATCACCCTAGTAACATAGTCATGTCCAAGCAAACCTTTGCCATTAGCCAAAGCCACCTGGTCCATCCACTGGCTGACTACCACCAAAGAATCTCAAGGCACGAGACACAAGATTCTCTGCGGTGGCCTACCAATAAGTGGCCATGGCTGGAAACCTGAAAACAAAAAAATAAATACCACCAACCGCACAAGACGAAAACCTGAGAGTGAGCTATTGTAACCACAATAGTTCGGTTACAATATACTGTATGTCTCGCATTTATTTCTCATCAGTCTCATTCCTGTCCCATATTCCCCCGATAACATAGAATAGTTTCGCTAATTTACCTGGCTTCCTCCATCCCTATTTAAGTTAGTAATTTTATTAAAGTGTAATAATTATTCATTCTCACCTTCTAAACTATTTATGTCTCCCTTATTTACAAAATTTGCTCTAATTATCTAGATTTTATTGCATTTACTGAGCCGATGTGTTGCACCACACATAAGAAGCTATGGTCCTCTTTTCCTACTTTTCTCAATGCTTTGTTCTTATACACCCCCATTAAATACCAAATTATACATCTCATTTCTATTTTCGTTAAACCTTTAATTGTATTCTATATTGGCCTATTTCACAAACCTCTGCTAATTTAAGGTTTCCCCGTTTCTACACTCGTCTCTGCATATCTGGAATTTTAGGTAGGCCTACTTGACCCTTCTACACAGTATTTGCAACGCTTTCCTCCTCCCTTCGCATATCTCTGTCTCAAAAGTAACCCATTCCTACCTAGTCTTTCCAGTATAGTTCTTACCCTGCCCACCAGGTACCCTTTTTTGATGATGCTTCATTGGGTGTGACTTTAGAAGTTCACCCCTTCCATTTACTTTGAGTGGTACCCATTATTGATTATTCTTTTCACAACAAGCTTAGGAGAATCTATTACACTATCTAAATGGCGGCTTAGATTAATGCTCTCTTGAATTAACGCCTCGTCTAGATCAGCACAGTAGGGGAGTAGTGAGAGTTCTAACGCACTCGGGAACCTTCCTTGCCCCACTACTAAGCCTCAGCCACGTAATATTTGCGAAAGCTCGTGAACCCAAGGTCGGATGTTGGCAAATGAGGTGTCGTTGGACTCGAGCTGACGTCCTCTTTCCTATGGACCACTCGTTATATTTTTGACTTTTTTTTGAAAATTTTTGTTTTCGAAAGTAAGAGATAGTTTGAAAACCAAGCATGATAGAATGTTGTGCCATAGCTTAAACGAACGGTATCTATGTCCTTTATATTTTATAATAAAACGTTTTTATTTTTTACATCTTTTTGAAAAAAGTTCAATTTTGAAATTTTTATACTTCGGAAACTAAAGAGTTTACAAAAAAATTGTTTGACATAAATGAATGGCCCTGACCTCCTTTACCCTCAAAATAAATTTCAAGTCTCTAGGACTAAAACTGTGCGTAGTAGTGTGAATTGGAGAGTTCTACTTCCCCCCCTACTTTCATATAAACTTTGGGCGATATCTCCCGAACGCGTGGTCGGATTTTAACGAACGAGGTATTGTTGGCGTTCGGATGACGTTCTCTTGGCTAAGCATGTGTGTTGGTATTTTTTTTAAATCTTGTTCTTTGGATTGGTGCTATTTTGGAAACGGTGAATTTTGGGAAAAAGTTGTTTGACGTTATTGAAAGGTGGGTATACCCTCTAGGCGGACAGCAAGTTTCAAGGGTGAAGGAGGAAAAGCAAAATGATAGCCTACTTTCTCGGGAACATTGGTGATCATTGGCGAACGGATGGTCGGATTTTAACAAATGAGGTATCGTTGGACTCGAGCTGACGTCCTCTTTCCTATAGACTACTCGTTTATGTTTTTATTTTTTTTGGAAAAATTTTGTTTTTGAAAGTAGGCGATAGTTTGAAAACCAAACATGACAGAATGTTGTGCGATAGTTCAAACCAATGGTCTCTATGACATTTATTTTTATAATAAAACTTTTTATATTTTGAAATTTTTTGAAAAACCTTAAATTTTGTATTTTTACTATTTTGGAAACTAACACGTTGACAAAAAAATTGTTTGACATAAATGAAAGATCCCTATCCCCTCTACCACGAAAATAAATGTCAAATCGCTAGGAAAAAAACTATGCATTTTTTTTTTTTTTATTTTTTTTTTTCAATAAAAGCGTGTTTGTAGACAGAGAGCCGGTAGCGCTTGACGTATGTTACAACGAGGCTATGACTGAGCATGGTGAATACAGGAAATGGCTATTTCGACGGGGGAGATGTATGGTAAAACGAGGGATTGCTTTTCGATATTTCTTCCTATGACGAATGAATGAAGGCGAATATTTTGAAATGTGACAAGCATGCTAAGATTTTTTACCCCTGAAGTGGATCTTTAACGTTTCAGTTAACGGTGATGAGCGAGATCGCTCTCTGACACAACAGACGGTTGTAGAATATGACCAAGTGATTCTTAGACGTTGGCGATCTCGGTGACCGTGCACGGAAGAAATGAATAGCTATTTTGGTGGGATGGCGGGGGCAGCTTATGACGGTTGGTTTTGTGACATTTGCTATGACGGATAGAGGCGAATATTTGAAAATGTGTTAAGTGTGCTAGGATTACTTACCCCTGAAGGGGATCTTTAACATGCTAGTAAACGGTGATAAGCGAGACTGCTGTCTGGCACAGTAAATGGTTTTAGAATATGGAAACCTATAACATTTGCTTGACCAAGTCATGTGCATGTACGAAAAGAGCCAAAACGGTAAGGTCATTGGCCTGAAATGTTATAAACTAAATATTGAACTGGGTAAAGTCATGTGTTTTAGGATGAAAGTATGTGGTTAACATGATCATGTATTGAGGATGGCCGCTTGCTAGTAATTATTATTACAGTGAGATGTTTAATAATAATAATAATAATAATAATATTAAGACACACACACATGTTTTGAATGCTAACACGCTCACAGTCCAGCTCACTGGTGACTGAATATTGTACCTAGCCAGAGGACTCGTGAGAGCTGTTGCTGGTGCTGACGAGGCAGGAATGTCTACGTCAGCAGGAAGTGTGATATCAGCTTACTTGCCTCGTGGTGGCTAGCAGGTGTGCTGTTTAAGCAGAGACCGCCATTTTGGTTCTGAGACAGTAGGACTACCGATGTATAAGAGGTAGCCATTTTGGTTCCTTATTAAAAACATGAAACTAGTATAAGATACACGAATCTTATTCAGATTGTGGAATGTGAAGAGGCGTGGGAACACGTGCGAGAGAGAGACAGAGAACCATTCAAGGTCAAAACGCTGAGAAAATACTGTTTTTTCTGTTGCTAGGCTAACTGATAACGATTGCGTTAGTCATGCACTTGCCATTTTAGCACACGGACGTATACAGTAGAGCTGTGGAAGAAAAAACCTTTTAGTTTTTGGTAAGTACCTATGAATGATTATTTTAATAATGTCATACTAATGAACCTTAAATTTGTAGTTAGTGATTATATAATTATTGATTTTTTAATTTATTTGTTTGGCAGATAACCGGTATGCCTTACATGTCTGAGATACAAGAAACCAGTTTACTTTTGAGCCCACTAGAAGGAAACAGCAACAAGCCACTGCAAGTGAAGGTGGGATTATTTTTTTAAACTAACTTGTTTAATTTTTTGTTTCGTATTTTACTTTATTAAATGCATGTACTAACCTGAATTTAGGTACCGGTATTTATAACGGTTTATTTTATTTATTTTTGAAACTTGGAAAGTAAAGCCTTACCGCCGTAGCAGTCGCTGAAAACTCGAGACGCAGTAAAGTGCAACCATTGTTTCCAGGCAGTGAACTATTTAAAACTCAGGTAAGCCTAACATAAAATGCTATTCCATTTTACCACTACTGAAAACTCGTAGACAAAATATTCATTACCTGTTCATGACTAGGACGATGATTGCTTTCTTCATTAATGACTATGTATTGGCAACCAGTACAAGACCATATTGGTTGTTTACCGGGAATGTACAAGGCCATACTGGATTTTGTAAAAAAAAAAAAAAAAAACTGACATGTCGTTCCCTATAATAATAATAATAATAATAATAATAATTATTATTATTATTATTATAATTATTATAATAATAATATATTAATAATAATACTAATATCGTATGGCCTCGGGTGCCGGGTGCAAGCTTTGTTATTTGACACACAGAGGAAGCTTGCATGTCGAATTTAGATGTTCCTTGACTATGGAAGTCAAGGAGGTTAGATGTTAGATATCTAATCTCCTTAAACTCTATAGCGCTTTCTTGTAGAAAAATGAGGAACTTTGTACCCTATGAACTCAACGAATATTCACAGTTTGAACATGATAATCTGAACAAAATGACATGATATTATTATTTTTTGTATATGTATTGGTTAAAGGGGAATGTAAATGACTGCAGCTTTATAAGAAGAAAATAAGTACATGGGTTACTGTTAGTGCCGACATACAGTTTATTATAATTTTTATGGTGTTTTGATATATTAATGCCAATTGACGTTAAAGTTTTATTTACAAGTATTGATTGATTGAGTGAGTGATTGGTTATTTTGTTTGCTTTTAGGTGTCGTCATGCGCCATTAACGTAATGAACAGACAGTGAACAAGCATACATTGTGCTTTAAAGTACTCTGTGCAACGTTAATAACTTACAATAAGGAAAAGTTTTACTATAACACATGGCATTAGTAACAAATACAACAAGTGAGCAAGTTGGTTTACCACGTGGGTTAAATTTAAAATCAGAACAATATCGTTGGTTAACATTTGAATCCTGGCCTGTAGGCTTTTTGACGATACATAAACTTGCAAAAGCCGTTTTTTTACAAGAACCGAGAAGATGTGGTGCGCTGTGTGTTTTGTCGTATTGAACTTTCACACTGGGAAGAAGGGGATGATCCCTTTAGAGACCATTTGCAATGGTCTCCTTGTTGTCCTTACATGCTTGGAAAACAAGTGGGTAACAAACCCGTGTATCCATTTTACCGAACCACGAGACCATTGGCCGCTACTTACGTTGCTGAATCACAAATAAATAAATAATAATAATAATGATGTATTACCAGCCAACAACGGTAGTGTCGATATATGTGGTCCATATGCCATAGAAAGTGTTGAATTGGCATGTGCTTTTGAAAAATTGGGAGTTTGCAAGACTAAAACACTAGCACACCCAGAGTACAGCTCTGTTGAAAAACGTTTAGAATCTTATAAAAATGTTTGGCCATTAATATTAAAACACCTTACCAAACAGCTAAGTGAAGCTGGATTTTTTGTATACTGGTGAAGGGGATAAAACAATATGTTTTTATTGTGGATTTGCTTTAAAGGATTGGCAAATGACTGCTGACCCTTTTGTGCAACACGCTCGTTGGTTACCTAACTGTAAATACATGGTGTTGCTTAAAGGTCAGGAATTTGTGAACACTATTCGTAAAGAAATCGTGATTGCAGCACAAGACATAAAAGTGCCTTTAGAGTTAGAACACGCGGAGCAAATACATGAGGCTGAAAAAACAAAGACTTGTCTCACGAACAGATACAAAAATGTGACCAACAATTATGTAAAATTTGTTATCAAGATGAACTAGGTGTTGTATTTTTGCCTTGTGGACACATGAGTCATGTGTCAAGTGTGCATTAGAACTCAACACTTGTGCTATATGCAGAAAAGCAGTATCTGCTACAGTTAGGGCATTTCTTGCATAAATAGTATAATTTATTAGCAATGCATAGTGCAAAATCGCTAATTGCACAATATTATTAAAGCTGATTTAGAGTGTAATAGATATGCTTTTCTTTTGTTTATAGACTACTACAATGAATGTTTTGAAAGCTGTGGGTCAAGCATGTGGCTTAGAGTCAAAGAAGCTCAGCGAATTGCCAACGCATATTCCATTCCGCATTATCAAGAATCGGAAATTGAAAACAGCATATGGTGATCGTGTACTTTGTGTATGTGAAAACTTTGAGACATTTCTGCCTACACGGTTTAATGATATGTCGGAGAGTGTTTTTGATGAAGTCAATAATGCTGTACAACCTGTACACATAATTTATGAAGGTTTTAAAAACAATAGGTGCATGGTCCGTTTTAATTAAATGAAAAAAAAGTCAAATAATAATGGAAGATATAAGTCATGACAATGGACTGAAAGAAAAATATGTGTATAGAAAAATAATGTTTTAGTGTTTAGTCTTGTCTTAAAAAATATTATCATGAAACCAAAAAAAATGTATATAAAGTTTGTAAATAAATGAAAATAATAGTACAATGTTGTTTTATTTTCTATAGAAGTCAGAATATTTAACATTGCAGAGTATACATCATTATGACAATAAAGAGCACACTTAATACAAGTCTTTGCCTTTACGATAGTGTGTTATAGTTTTAAAAACAAAGCTTGTTGTAGATCTTTTTTCTTCCACGGTGAACAATAGGCATGAAAACGTTATTGTCTTGTTTTGGATCCTTATCACTATCATAATCATAAGCAGCATGATCTATATCACTATTATTATAATCACTATAATTATCCTCAACATTATCCTCAACATTACTAAAACCAGTTAAATATTCCTGTTCCTCTTCCTGTTCCTGTTCCTCTTCCTCTTCCTCTACAGTGTCCTCATGTAGAGTCTGCGTGGCTTTTGATAATGTTAAGGGTTTTTTGAACATTGAATTATTTTCAATAGTAGTATTGTTTTGTAGCACTTGGTTTTTAACATTTTCATGATTTTCTGTTGACAGCAACAGTGTTTCATGCAGTACACTACATTGATGATCACTGACACTTAAAACCTCACGATTTTACTTTTTAGCTCCCTGCGACATTGATTTGAACGTTGTTTTGAACAACGCCAAATAACAGTTCCATTTTTATTGGTTCGTTTCACAATATGTGAATATCCTTTATAGAATGCATGAGGCTTACCATACCTAGTCACAGATACTTCCATATCAACTGTCAAGCATAGACTAAGCTCTAGTAAAGACAACTTGGTAATAAGAACAATAGTTTAATGTGCGAGCATATATGGGTGCAAATGTGGGAGCAAAAAAGTGGGAGCATAAAGTGGGAGCAAAAAGTGGGAGAAAAAATTGAGAGCAAAAAGTGGGAGGAAAAAAATAGGAGCAAGTATGGGAGCAAATGTGAAAGCAAAAGTGGGAGCAAATATGAGAGCAAAAAAAAGTGAGAGCAAATATGGGAGCAAAAAGTGGGAGCATATGTGAAAGCAAAAGTGGGAGCAAAAAGTGAGAGAAAAAAAGTGAGAGCAAAAAGTGTAAGCCAAAGTGGGAGCAACTATGAGAGCAAAGAAAGTAGGAGCAAGTATGGGAGCAAATGTGAAAGCAAAAGTGGGAGGAAAAAGTGAGAGAAAAAAAGTGGGAGCAAAAAGTGTAAGCAAAAGTGCGAGCAAATATGAGAGCAAAAAAAAGTGAGAGCAAATATGGGAGCAAAAAGTGGGAGCAAAAAGTGTAAGCAAAAGTGGGGGCAAACAAGTATGAGCAAATATGGGATCAGAAAGTGGGAGCAAATGTGAAAGCAAAAGTGGGAGCAAAAGTCAGAGCAAAAAGAGCGAGCAAAAGTGAGTGCACAAAGTGGGAGCAAAATGTGTGAGTAAAAAATGGGGGCAAATGTGGTGTTTTACTAAAACAATCTCCCCTAACCTAACCTAACTTCACCTAACCTAACTTCACCTAACCTAACCTTCCAACTCTCAGATCAAAAATTAAATTCTGGCCATAGTCGAGTTGGAACCCAAAACCTCTGGGATAACACCCAAGTATACTAGCCACTACACCGCGAGATGGGCAAATTATCATGCAACACAACACAAAAATAAAAGTTTCCTGTAGTGTAACTCATTGACTGACAACCATAGTTGAGAATTCAAACCCAAGACCTCAGGACTTTTGTTTTGAACATTATCAGAAATATTATTCCATTTACATTTTGCTGTTGCTTATAGTTATAAGAGTTGGCATTGATATGGGAGCAAAAGTGAAAGCAAAAAGTGGGTGCAAGCATGGCTGGTTGTTGAGACTTTCATATCATCTAATACACATAAATTAAATTTTAGTAAAGTGACTTGGCTAATAATAATAATAATAATAATAATAATAATAATAATAATAATAATAATAATAATAATAATAATAATAATAACAGTTTAAAAAATTCAAGGGGATTGATATTTCTCAGTGTGTAATTTCCAAAGAACTGTCAAGAATAATAATTACATGAACAGAATCACAGATGAATGGCGGTGGGAGGCTGGCAAAAAGGAAAATGTTTTTGTGTAATAAAAAGTCATGTCCAGCCTCCCACCGCCATTCACCTGTGACGTCATAGCCAGTCTCAAAGCAAGTCTATACTTTAAGAACATGTCATGTGACAAGGTTAGGTTTAGTGAGCTGAGGTTAACTTAAGTTAGCTAGCTCTATCTCACTCCTAGCCAATCTTTAACCTTAAAAGTACTCTAGAGTTCTTGGAATCTGTTCATGTAATTATTATTCTTGACAGTACTTTGGAAATTACACTCTGAAAAATATCAATCCCCTTGATTTTTTTAAACTGTTATTATTATTATTATTATTATTATTATTATTATTATTAGCCAAGTCACTTAACTAAAATTTAATTTATGTGTATTAGTTGATAAGAAAGTCTGAAGAACCAGCCATGCTTGCACCCACTTTTTGCTTTCACTTTTGCTCCCATATCAATGCCAACTCTTATAACTATAAGCAACAGCAAAATGTAAATGGAATAATATTTCTGATAATGTTCAAAACAAAAGTCCTAAGGTCTTGGGTTTGAATTCTCAACTATGGTTGTCAGCCAATGAGTTACACTACAGGAAACTTTTATTTTTGTGTTGCATGATAATTTGCCCATCTCGCGGTGTAGTGGCTAGTATACTTGGGTGTTATCCCAGAGGTTTTGGGTTCCAACTCGCCTATGGCCAGAATTTAATTTTTGATCTGAGAGTTGGAAGGTTAGGTTAGGTGAAAGTTAGGTTATGTTAGGTTAGGGGAGATTGTTTTAGTAAAACACCACATTAGCCCCCACGTTTTACTCACACATTTTGCTCCCACTTTGTGCACTCACTTTTGCTCTCACGCTTTGCTCCCACTTTTGCTTTCACATTTGCTCCCACTTTCTGCTCCCATATTTGCTCACACTTGTTTGCCCTCACTTTTGCTCCCACGTTTTGCTCCCACTTTTTGCTCCCATATTTGCTCTCACTTTTTTTTGCTCTCATATTTGCTCGCAATTTTGCTTACACTTTTTGCTCCCACTTTTTTTTCTCTCACTTTTGCTCCCACTTTTGCTTTTACATTTGCTCCCATACTTTCTCCTACTTATTTTGCTCTCATATTTGCTCCCACTTTTGCTTACACTTTTTGCTCTCTCACTTTTTGCTTTCACATATGCTCCCATACTTGCTCCCACTTTTGCTTTCACATTTGCTCTCATACTTGCTCCTACTTTTTAGATCCCACTTTTTGCTCCCACTTTATTGCTCCCATATTTGCTCGCACTTCTTTTTGCTCTCATATTTGCTCCCACTTTTGCTTACACTTATTGCTCCCACTTTTTTTCTCTCACTTTTTGCTCCCACTTTTGCTTTCACATTTGCTCCCATACTTGCTCCTACTTTTTTTGCTCTCATATTTGCTCTCACTTTTGCTTACACTTTATGCTCCCACTTTTTCTCTCACTTTTTGCTCCCACTTTTGCTTTCATATATGCTCCCATACTTGCTCCCACTTTTTCTTTCACATTTGCCCCCATACTTGCTCCTACTTTTTTTTGCTCCCACTTTTTGCTCTTAATTTTTGCTCCCACTTTTTGCTCCCCATTTTTGCTCCCACTTTATGCTCCCACTTTTTTGCTCCCACATTTGCACCCATATATGCTCGCACATTAAACTATTGTTCTTATTACCAAGTTGTCTTTACTAGAGCTTAGTCTATGCTTGACAGTTGATATGGAAGTATCTGTGACTAGGTATGGTAAGCCTCATGCATTCTTTAAAGGATATTCATATATTGTGAAACGAACCAATAAAAATGGAACTGTTATTTGGCGTTGTTCAAAACAACGTTCAAATCAATGTCGCAGGGAGCTAAAAAGTAAAATCGTGAGGTTTTAAGTGTCAGTGATCATCAATGTAGTGTACTGCATGAAACACTGTTGCTGTCAACAGGAAATCATGAAAATGTTAAAAAGCAAGTGCTACAAAACAATACTACTATTGAAAATAATTCAATGTTCAAAAGACCCTTAACATTATCAAAAGCCACGCAGACTCTACATGAGGACACTGTAGAGGAAGAGGAAGAGGAACAGGAACAGGAAGAGGAACAGGAATATTTAACTGGTTTTAGTAATGTTGAGGATAATGTTGAGGATAATTATAGTGATTATAATAATAGTGATATAGATCATGCTGCTTATGATTATGATAGTGATAAGGATCCAAAACAAGACAATAACGTTTTCATGCCTATTGTTCACCGTGGAAGAAAAAAGATCTACAACAAGCTTTGTTTTTAAAACTATAACACACTCTCGTAAAGGCAAAGACTTGTATTAAGTGTGCTCTTTATTGTCATAATCATGTATACTCTGCAATGTTAAATATTCTGACTTCTATAGAAAATAAAACAACATTGTACCATTATTTTCATTTATTTACAAACTTTATATACATTTTTTTTTGGTTTCATGATAATATTTTTAAGACAAGACTAAACACTAAAACATTATTTTTCTATACACATATTTTTCTTTCAGTCCATTGTCATGACTTATATCTTCCATTATTATTTGACTTTTTTTTTTTCATTTAATTAAAACGGACCATGCATCTATTGTTTTTAAAACCTTCATAAATTAAGTGTACAGGTTGTACAGCATTATTGACTTCATCAAAAACACTCTCCGACATATCATTAAACCGTGTAGGCAGAAATGTCGCAAAGTTTTCACATACACAAAGTACACGATCACCATATGCTGTTTTCAATTTCCGATTCTTGATAATGCGGAATGGAATATGCGTTGGCAATTCGCTGAGCTTCTCTGTCTCTAAGCCACATGCTTGACCCACAGCATTCAAAACATTCATTGTAGTAGTCTATAAACAAAAGAAAAGCATATATATTACACTCTAAAACAGCTTTAATAATATTGTGCAATTAGCGATTTTGCACAATGCATTGCTAATATATTATACTATTTATGCAAGAAATGCCCTAACTGTAGCAGATACTGCTTTTCTGCATATAGCACAAGTGTTGAGTTCTAATGCACACTTGACACAGGCTATCATGTGTCCACAAGGCAAAAATACAACACCTAGTTCATCTTATTAACAAATTTTACATAATTGTTGGTCACATTTTTGTATCTGTTCGTGTGACAAGTCTTTTTTTTTCAGCCTCATGTATTTGCTCCGCGTGTTCTAACTCTAAAGGCACTTTTATGTCTTGTGCTGCAATCACGTTTTCTTTACGAATAGTGTTCACAAATTCCTGACCTTTAAGCAACACCATGTATTTACAGTTAGGTAACCAACGAGCGTGTTGCACAAACGGGTCATCAGTCATTTGCCAATCCTTTAAAGCAAATCCACAATAAAAACATATTATTTTACCCCCTTCACCAGTATAAAAAATCCAGCTTCACTTAGCTGTTTGGTAAGGTGTTTTAATATTAATGGCCAAACATTTTTATAAGATTCTAAACGTTTTTCAACAGAGCTGTACTCTGGGTGTGCTAGTGCTTTAGTCTTGCAAACTCCCAATTTTTCAAAAGCACATGCCAATTCAACACTGTCTATGGCATATGGACCACATATATCGACACTACCGTTGTTGGCTGGTAATACATCATTATTATTATTATTTATTTATTTGTGATTCAGCAACGTAAGTAGCAGCCAATGGTCTCGTGGTTCGGTAAAATGGATACACGGGTATGTTACCCCTTTGTTTTCCAAGCATGTAAGGACAACAAGGAGACCATCGCAAATGATCTCTAAAGGGATCATCCCCTTCTTCAGAGTGTGAAAGTTCAATACGACAAAACACACAGCGCACCACATCTTCTCGGTTCAAGAAAAAAAGAACGGCGTTTGCAAGTTTATGTGTCGACAAAAAGCCTACAGGTCTGGATTCAAATGTTAACCAACGATCATGTTCTGATTTTAAATTTAACCCACGTGGTTAACCAACTTTCTCACTTGTTGTATTTGGTACTAACGCCACGTGTTATAATAAAACTTTTTCTTATTGTAAGTTATTAACGTTGCACAGAGTACTTTAAAGCACAATGTATGCTTGTTCACTGTCTGTTCATTACGTTAATGGCGCATGACGACATCTAAAAGCAAACAAAATAACCAATCAATCAATCAATCAATCAATACTTGTAAATAGAACTTTAACGTTAATTGGCATTAATATATCAAAACACCATAAAAATTATAATAAACTGTATGTCGGCACTAACAGTAACCCATGTACTTATTTTCTTCTTATAAAGCTGCAGTCATTTAAATTCCCCTTTAACCAATACATAAATAAAAAATAATAATGTCATGTCATTTTGTTCAGATTATCATGTTCAAACCTGTGAATATTCGTTGAGTTCATAGGGTACAAAGTTCCTCATTATTCTACTAGAAAGCGCTATAGAGTTTAAGGAGATTAGATATCTAACATCTAACCTCCTTGACTTTCATAGTCAAGGAACATCTAAATTCGACATGCAAGCTACCCTCTGTGTGTCAAATAACAAAGCTTGCACCCGGCACCCGAGGCCATACGATATTAATATTATTATTATTATTATTATTATTATTATTATTATTATTATTATTATTATTATAGGGAACGACATGTCAGTTAAATTAAAATTTTTGTTTTTTACAAAATCCAATATGGCCTTGTACATTCCCGGTAAACAACCAATATGGTCTTGTACCGGTTGCCAATACATAGTCATTAATGAAGAAAGCAATCATCGTGCTAGTCATGTACAGGTAATGAATTTTTTGTCTACGAGTTTTCAGTAGTGGTAAAATGGAATAGCATTTTATGTTAGGCTTACCTGAGTTTTAAATAGTTCACTGCCTGGAAACAATGGTTGCACTTTACTGCGTCTCGAGTTTTCAGCGACTGCTACGGCGGTAAGGCTTTTCTTTCCAAGTTTCTAAAAATAAATAAAATAAACCGTTATAAATACCGGTTCCTAAATTCAGGTTAGTACATGCATTTCATAAAGTAAAATATGAAACAAAAAATTAAACAAGTTAGTTTAAAAAAATAATCCCACCTTCACTTGCAGTGGCTTGTTGCTGTTTCCTTCTAGTGGGCTCAAAAGTAAACTGGTTTCTTGCATTTCAGACATGTAAGGCATACCGGTTATCTGCAAACAAATAAATTAAAAAATCAATAATTACCTAATCAATAACTACAAATTTAAGGTTCATTAGTATGACATTATTACAATAATCATTCATAGGTACTTACCAAAAACTAAAAGGTTTTTTCTTCCACAGCTCTACTGTATACGTCCGTGTGCTAAAATGGCAAGTGCATGACTAACGCAATCGTTATCAGTTAGCCTAGCAACAGAAAAAACTGTATTTTCTCAGCGTTTTGACCTTGAATGGTTCTCTGTCTCTCTCTCGCACGTGTTTCCACGCCTCTTCACATTCCACAATCTGAATAAGATTCGTGTATCTTATACTAGTTTCATGTTTTTAATAAGGAACCAAAATGGCTACCTCTTATACATCGGTAGTCCTAACTGTCTCAGAACCAAAATGGCGGTCTCTGCTTAAACAGCACACCTGCTAGCCACCACGAGGCAAGTAAGCTGATATCACACTTCCTGCTGACGTAGACATTCCTGCCTCGTCAGCACCAGCAACAGCTCTCACGAGTCCTCTGGCTAGGTACAATATTCAGTCACCAGTGAGCTGGACTGTGAGCGTGTTAGCATTCAAAACATGTGTGTGTGTCTTATTATTATTATTATTATTATTATTATTATTATTATTATTATTATTATTATTATTATTATTACATTTCACTGTAATAATAATTACTAGCAAGCGGCCATGCTCAATACATGATCATGTTAACCACATACTTTCATCCTAAAACACATGACTTTACCCAGTTCAATATTAAGTTTATAACATTTCAGGCCAATGACCTTACCGTTTTGGCTCTTTGCGTACATGCACATGACTTGGTCAAGCAAATGCTATAGGTTTCCATATTCTAAAACCATTTACTGTGCCAGACAGCAGTCTCGCTTATCACCGTTTACTAGCATGTTAAAGATCCCCTTCAGGGGTAAAAAAAAATCCTAGCACACATAACACATTTTCAAATATTCGCCTCTATCCGTCATAGCAAATGTCACAAAACCAACCGTCGTAAGCTGCCCCCGCCATCCCACCAAAATAGCTATTCATTTCTTCCGGGCACGGTCACCGAGATCGCCAACGTCTAAGAATCACTTGGTCATATCCTACAACCGTCTGTTGTGGCAGAGAGCGATTTCGCTCATCACCGTTAACTAAAACGTTAAAGATCCCCTTCAGTGGTGAAAAATCTTAGCATGCTTGTCACATTCCAAAATATTCGCCTTCATTCATTCGTCATAGGAAAAAATATCGAAGAGCAATCCCTCGGTTTACCATACATCGCCCCCGTTTAAATAGCCATTCCCTGTATTCACCAAGCTCAGTCATAGCCTCGTTCTAACATACGTCAAGCGCTACCGGCTCTCTGTCTACAAACACACTTTTATTTGAAAAAATAAAAAATAAAATGCATAGTTTTTTGTCCTAGAGACTTGACTTTTTTTCATGGTAGAGGGGATGGGGATATTTCATTTATGTCAAACAAAATGTTTTGTCAACGTGTTAGTTTCCAAAATAGTAAAAATTCAAAATTTAAGGGTTTTCAAAAAATCTCAAAATTTAAAAAGTTTTATGATAAAAACATAAAGGTCATAGAGACCATTGGTTTGAACTATGGCACAACATTCTGTCATGTATGGTTTTCAAACTATCGCCTACTTTCAAAAACAATTTTTTTCAAAAAAAATAAAAAAAATAAACGAGTGGTATGTAGGAAGGAGGACGTCAGCTCGAGTCCAACGACACCTCATTTGTTAAAATCCGACCTTCCGTTCGCCAATGATCACCAATGTTCGCGAGAAAGTAGGCTATCATTTTGTTTTTCCTCCTACACCCTTGAAACTTGCTGTCCACCTAGAGGGCATACCCACCTTTCATTAACGTCAAACAAACTTTTTCCCAAAATTCACCGTTTCCAAAATAGCACCAATCCAAAAAACCAGAATTTTCATTTTTTTAATACCAACACGCATGCTTAGCCAAGAGAACGTCATCCCAACGCCAACAATACCTCGTTCGTTAAAATCCGACCACGCGTTCGGGAGATATCGCCCAAAGTTTATATGAAAGTAGGGGGGGAAGTAGAACTCCAATTCACACTACTACGCACAGTTTTAGTCCTAGAGACTTGAATTTTTTTTTTGGGGGGGGGGGTAAAGGGGGTCAGGGCCATTCATTTATGTCAAACAATTTTTTGTAAACTCTTTAGTTTCCAAAATATAAAAATTTCAAAATTGAACTTTTTTCTAAAAAATGTAAAAAATAAGAACGTTTTATTATAAAAAAATAAAGGACATAGAGACCGTTCGTTTAAGCTATGGCACAACATTCTATCATGTTTGGTTTTCAAACTATCACCTACTTTCGAAAACAAAAATTTTCAAAAAAAATCAAAAATATAACGAGTGGTCCATAGGAAAGAGGACGTCAGCTCAAGTCCAACGACACCTCATTTGTCAACATCCGACCTTGGGTTCACGAGCTTTCGCAAATATTACATGGCTGAGGCTTAGTATTGGGGCAAGGAGGGTTCCCGAGTGCGTTAGAACTCTCACTACTCCCCTACTCAGCACTTTAGCGTGAATGTAGAGTTGTAGCCGATAAAGCTGCCTCCTCAGTGGTGACATTTGTAAAAATGGGTTTTCTCATCACTGTGTGGTTTCCTGCGTTTTGATAACGCTGCAAGCAGTAATTAACCATTAAATCACTTTTCCTTTTACGCTCTTTTGCTGAAGTTGAATTTAGTTAGTTGAGAATTTTTCAAAGCAAGTACAGTAATTCAAAATAGTAATACGTACCGGTAATACAGTTACATACCATTCAATCGCTAACCTTAATCATTATTAACTGATCGTAACTTCTTGCTTAGAGCTTCACGTCCTTATAAAACTGCTCCCCAAACAGTAGCACAAATGCCGTAGCTGTTTCAATTCTTCCCAGTCCGTTTAACAAGCTTGTAGCTTCGCTCCTGGTCACTAGCATCTCCAGTAAGTAGCACTTTTTTCAATAGCACATAATGATTCTGAAATTTTATCCCAGTCTGTAACACGCATCACTTCTGTTTGACCACCTTACCCTACACCGAAACTCTAAGATGCATTTGATGCAATATTCAGCTTCTTGTAGTCAAACCAAATTCAGGGAATGTGCTGAACATGGAACAGAAAACGCGTCTGTACAAACACTTCTAATCTGTGCCTGCATCCCACTGTATGTACCCGTCATATTAGCCAGCATTAGCTGTATTATCATTGTCCTCTACAGTTCATAAAATACCCCGCGGCGTAGCCATGCTCGTTAAATTGTGCACCACTTTCGGGCGGGTAGCTACAGCAAGTCCGGAGATCGCAGGTTCAAATCCAGGAAATCACAGCGGCTACCTTGGGGGTGGATTTTCCCTCCAGGAAAATGCCGGGATAGTACCTTATTTCAAGTCCCAGGGCACCTACCCCATCCCTGTCCATAATACAGTTGCACACACTACTACAGTCATAACAGAATCACAGGTTATCAAACAAGTTACCACACACCCAACTACGCGGGGCTGTGACCAATATGTCCCAAGCCCCTGAAATGAATTAACAACAAGTTCATACTGTTTTAGGCGGAAGATCACCCTGACGCTGATCGATAAATATTTCCCACGCTAAGATCAATACAGATGAAGATGAACATTCTCGTTGTCGAACAACTTCACATTTCACGTCATAATTTACAAGAATCGTTCATGAAAAAACAACAATAATCAGGCATTACGGGCACGAGTGGGAACGGGACGTTGTTGTTTGAGTCTTCAGTCTTTTGACTGGTTTAGTGCAGCTGTCCATGCCTCCCTGTCCTGAGCTAATCTTTTCATCTCTACATAGCTACCACAACATACATCCGAGGCAATCTGTTTAACATATTCTAATCTTGGTCTACCCCTACAGTTCTTGTCCTCGACCCTTCCTTCCATAACTACCAACCTATCTCTTCTCTTCATTAACAGTCGCCAGAAACATCTCTCCTCTCTCACTAGTCTTAATACGTCTTCGTTTGTAACCCTATCCCCCCATCTGATCTTCATCGTTCTCCTTTTACACCACATTTCAAACGCTTCAATTCTCCTCTTTTCTGCTGCACCAATAGTCCAAATTTCACTTCCATAGAGCGCCACGCTCCAGACAAAGGCCTTCAAATATGACTTCATTATACCTAAATCTATATTCGATGTCAACAGATTCCTTTTATGTAGAAATGCTTTCCTTGCCTGAGCTAACCCACTTTTTATATCCTCTTTGCTTCGTCCATCACTGGTTATTTTGCTTCCTAAGTAACAGAAGTCTCCTACTTCCTTTAGTTTTTCACCTGCCATTTTGATGTCCATAGAGGTTTCTGACGACACCTTCCTAAAAGTTACCGTAAAACACTTATAACATTTTGGCGCGAACATAATTACCATGTTGAATACACCGGCTAGCGGCTTCGTTGGCGTAGTTGGTAGCATGCTGAGCTTCTATGTACAAGATCGCGGGTTCAAACACGGCCGAAGTCGTCGGATTTTAAAGCGTTAAAAATCCCTAAGTATGCCTTCCTTCGGAGGGTAAGTAAAGCCGGCAGGTCCATGTCATAAATGTATGGCATGTAAAACAACCTTCCACTAACTACAATTTGTGTGAAGCTAAATTTATTGGTTGGATTTGATTAACGCTCTATTAAGTTCCAACGTTTGCCGCCAGGAGCCGGTTGCCAAGTTTACAGCTAGGTGTCGTTGACGGTAGCATTTGGTAGCAAAAGTAGGAACTTCTTGAAATTGATCGTCTGCAGTCCTTGCCTGAATTACAGATAACACACACTAATACAGCCATCACAATTAACACCGGATATCAGACAGATTCTACTCACACCCAAAGCACACGGGGCTACAAAACCACGTTGTCGCAGCCCCTAAAGTGAGGAACCAACCAACCAACCTTGAATACACCGGTTCACGTCCGATCCGCAGTTAAGCAACATTGGGAACATGAGGAACTTTTAATATTTCGCTACAGATAGGAACACTGTCTGTTAGGTAGTCAGCCCAGAGGCTGGTTGGATCCTCAATAAGGACCGCCATAGGCAGTTCTATAATGAGGCATACTAGACAGGATGAGGAGTGTGGTAGTTTTTCATTACTTTCCTCACTGAGTCAGAACAATAGAACTGAACCTATGAGTAGAACCTTTCACAGTTCACACAGGCACTGGCTGTGCTCTGACGGCCATTACTCATAGCTTCCATATAATCACAGTCATGAATGAGACTGAGACATATTTTACACTGTTACACATTTTATTCTAGCTTGTGCCAACAGACAAATGTCAAGCTCCGTGAACCTGAGAGGTATGTGGATCGCGGTCTGTGAGGAGTGATGGTGACGAGTGATGAGGGTTCCCAGTCCGTGCATAATAACAGAAATAAATACATTGGTCGGTGACTCACTCACTCATTCGCAACACCACAGTGGTTTGAGCAACAGCCCTATGTTAGCAGTATTGGAAGAGACATGAATTCCAGGTAACACAGCGGGCTGTTGACAGGCCCTTCTCTTCCCGCCTGCCACTTCACCTCATCCAGCAAGTTCACAGAGCTTGGACCCGAGCAGTACTGCATCCATCAGAGATGGTAAACAGGCATAGGAACACTCGCTATAGCACAGAAAATAACCTTCGTCGATTCTCATTTTCTAAAGTAGCGCACGGCTTTTGTCACCTCAGTGACACGTCTTGATAACTTCACATCTCCGATGACATTTCACCGGGTGATGCTCCGGACTTATTAAATACACTGACATGGCTTAGAAAAAGCTCAGAAAGGCATTTGGGGATTCTGGATTATACACACCAGATAATGACTGGGGAGATTCTAAATAAGGACATAGATATAAAACTGGACGTACAGTCACCATACGTATGAGTCATCTAAATAGCTTGTACTCTCTGTATAATCCACGAAGTCTGAAATCTTCCAATAGTACCAGTAGAACTTCTCGACTGCTCGGGAATTTTTGTGTAATGCCGATAATTGTGTGAGTTGAAAGAACAATAAATGGCATAGTTAACACCATATTTACAGTAGGCTATACAGAACATAGGCCTACAATAAATAATTAATATGAGATGTTAATATTACAATATGCTCACAATAAATAAATAAATAAATGATTAGTAAGCTTCGGTGGCGTACGGAAGTTGGTAGCATGCTGAACTGCTGTGCCCAAGATAGCGGGTTCAAACCCGGCCGAAGTCGTCGAATTTTTAAGAGCGTTAAAATTCTTCAGTATGCCTTCCTTCGGAGGGGAAGTAAAGCTGTAATGTTATAGATTTATGGCATGTAAAAGATCCTTCCACAGACTAAACTTGTGTGAAGCTAAATTTCTGGGATAGATTTCGTTGGAACGCTCTATCAAAATTCCAACGTTCACCACTAGGTATCATTGCAATCTGGTAGCGAAAGTTGGAACTACTTGAAATTGAACGGAACTTGTAGCTCACCCTATGGGTGTCCGCTAGAAGCAGCTACAGCCTCTGGCGAGCCGAACATGTCCTCGGACACTCCCGGCACTAAAAGCCATACGATAGATAGATCAATAAAATAATGACTACTGGTACTGATCTTATTTTCGTGCAGAACACAGGCACGCTTGGTGGTTATTGATCAGATTTCCGTCCTTCACGGGAAACCTAATGACTGAAAGGTGCTGGTGACAAAAAATGCGGAAGGGAATTCTGCATGGTTACGTCAAGCTGTGTTGCTATTCACTTATTCGTATGGCTATAAACAGCAGCAAGCAGTTGTCCGCCTCGTTGCGTAGCGGCTGGCATTCTTGGCTGCCACAACGGAGGCCAGGGCTTGATTCATGTCTATTAAAAAAAAAACTGGTCTGAGGGCTGGAACGGGGTACATTCAGCCTCGTGAGGCTAAACTAAGAAGAGGCGAGTTTGATTCCTACCTCAATTACAAATACAGACAGCATGTTGTTCATTAGACACGCCAGATTTTGACAACGGATTATCTCAGGGGGCGTGGTGGCTCAGCGGTCTAGCTGTATGCCTCTCACCAAGGCGGTCCGGGTTCGATTCCCGGTCAATGCATGTGAGATTTTCGAAGTGAAATGCCATGTCCTGTGGTTCGGATTCCACGTAAAAAGGAGGTCCCGTGGCTCATAATCACAAGATTCACGGTCACGTAAAACTACAATCTTCCTTTTTCTTATCTCAATAAACTTTGGCATTGATCCCTCCCTCACCTCCACACAGTGCCATAAGCTGCCGTAAGATCAACAAAAACCGCAGCTGATTTAAGACCTCTTTGAAATCCAGCTTCTGCATACCATTTAAAACTCGCTCAAGGGAAGGACATATGGCATACATTTGCCACATAGAAATTGATCGCATCTCAATTCCACTACGTAGAAACAGGAATAATAACTTACATAAAGCTCAGGAAAGCAAAATGAATTCCAATGCAGGTGCCCTGTTACATTATGAGCATATCTTTGCAGTAGTCGTGCCATTCGAATGCTATAATGTGATTTCATGTCAGAACGTAATACATCCTTTTTGTTGATTGAAATGCGATGCGCCCGGAATCGATACTACGATAAAGCATTCTCCTGACGGTTCACAAATCATTTATAATTTGGTTCCTTCAATTAAGGACATTGTATATTTCTTATAACGTAGCTATCAACGATAGCAGCTGTTGGTACCCACGGTTCCTAGCTGCGTGCGGTTAAGCATTATAGCGATGTTCTGACCCAGACATAGATTTCTCCATAGAGAAAAATAATGAAATTGAGCTAAAATTAGCCTATAAAATCAAGTCATTCGCCGTTTGTGGCCTAAGGACACATATTGGGATGTATTCCCCAAAGCAGGGCTGGCATGCGAAACTACAATAAATGCATGGCTGTGGGGGCGACAATAATTTAATGTAACCGTGAGCGCGATATTCGGGAGCGAAAGTATAATGATTGACGGCGCGTAATTAAAATAAAGCGTTACTCATTTCGAAGCGAAATAAATTTCTTAGCAGACTTTTAATTTCGCTCCAGGAGCAAAATTAATTTCGTTACAAACTTTAAATTTCGCTCCCGGCGCGAAATTAATTTCGTTTCAGACTTTTAATTTTGCTCCCGGCACGAAATTAATTTCGTTCCTGACTTTAAATTTCGCTCGCGGCGCGAAATTAATTTCGTTACAGACTTTCAATTTCGCTTCCGGCGCGAAATAAAAATCGTTACAGACTTTTAATTTCGTTCCCGAGGCGAAATAAAATTCCCAAACAGTATTTAGTTTCGACCCCGACGTCAATTTAAAATGCATGAAACATTTCATTTCGTTGTTGAAATTAAAATATATTCGTTTCGCCATCAAATTATGTTCGGTACGATGTTCAAAGTCCCGACGTTGGCAATAGTATTAGCGTAGACCACCTGCACAAAATGCTGGGCCGCAACTTCAACGTGAGTCACTCAATGGTCATCACTCCAGTCAGTAGCGTAGCCAGGATCGGCCAATGGTGGGGGGTTATAGGTACTCAAGCCAAATTCTACAAGGATTTCGTCCCCCTCGTCAAACGTGCACCATGGCCACGAGGGCAGCTGAGGTAAGTAGGTTCGAATCCCGGTGCTGACAGTGGTTATCTGAGTGTGTTTTTCCCCGGGTTTTGCCACACTCCCTACAGGAAATTGCCGGGATAGTACCTTGCTCAAGTCCCGGAGCGTCTACTCCATCCCTGTCCCAGATACATTTACCCACACAACTACAATCATCACAGCAATACAGGTTGCCAGACAGCTTCAACACACTCCCAACTACACGGGGCTGATGACCAAGGTGTCTCAAGCCCTTCAAATGAATTAACAACAACACTATAAGTATTTCCATTTCTCTATGAGATATTATTACACAAGAAAAGTTCCATGTATTTTGATCCCGAATTTTTCGAGTAATACAATATGCGCAAAAGACAAAAACAAACCAGGTCTTTAAAAAATTAAGTTAATTTTTGACTAAAATGTCTCACCTCAATGGTAAATCTAGAACATTCCAGTTCCCTGACAGGAACAAAATAAACTCAAATATATCTGTGCTACTAACATGAAGACTGCGTATCTCTCAACAAGAGAAATTATTTACAGAGGTCTCAGCAAAAGTGGGCATGTCCTCTCACGATGTATCATGTTGATTTATGAGTAATTCAATACCGGTTCTCATTTTCATGTTTAATCAGTTTTTCGAACAAGATTCTGTGCTTTATATTGCAATTAGCCGTGAATGCCTAAACTATCATTTTCGAAGATTTTTGTCACCTACCAAGGTCCTTCTTACCTTACAAATGTTACATGCAGCCGGAAAAAGGTTTAATTGCTTACACTACTCAGGCGACAAATTTCACTCATTCGTAACTGGGAGATAACCGTAATTCGGGGAATCGCTGGCCATATATTTACGTAATATGAATCAACTCGGTTGACGCTTATCTCATGCTCAAGATGTTAATAATGATCCCAAAATTAGTTTTCATGTACCCATATAATTTTCTAAGTCTTTATTAAATCGCGTTATTTTTAATAAAAACTAGACTAATTTACATATAACTTCTCTCCCGTCAAGAAAAGAAAAAAAAGCTAATATTGTCCCGCTGTGTGGGAATCAAAATAATTTCTCGCTAGCCTCAGTTTGAAATAAGCTATAAGTTATTTCGCGAGGGAAAAGTTAGATTGGCAACCCAGGGAGGAAGGAGTTGTATTACCACAGTCTAGAATACACAGTCGCGAAGCTCGCTGCGCTACGTAATTGCATCATCTTTGTAGGTGAAGTGACACTAGCGCTCGCGGCGGCCAGCAAGCTGGCAACTGCCTTGAGCACGTTATTCGCGGTACGGATGATTTCACTTTTGCAAGGGCTTTTTGAATTTTAACTCACCTAGGTGATTATTTCCATTGTAAACGTAAGTAACGTTAGATCACCAACTACTACAGAAAAAAGCCACAATGACGATATACTGTACACTTTTAATTCATAGAAACATAAAAAGAATGCTGTGTTTTTATAAGTTCAGTCCTGTATAAGTATCCCTAGGTACAGTTGTATGACGTATTTAATGAGTCTTACGTAGAATTCATAGTCCATACTAGTTATAAATTCATGTATTTGTTTTAATGATGGTCGCTGGCATCTCTACATAAATCCAAGTCCACGATTCCTGGATGTAACGGGTAATCACTAAATCCACTGAATGGATTTCGATGCGGTTTTCACCATTCAGTAAAGAATTTCTCGAGGAAGGTTTCTGTAGGAAAACATTCATTTACGACCAAAGGAAGCCGAGCAGTAACGATTTCAGTGAATCGTGCCGAAGGAAAACCTGCCGTCCGTGCGCCCTTTAAGCTTACGCTGGGTAAACCATTAAAAATATCCATATTCTATGAGTGTAAGAATTGGTCAGCATGAACAGTTCTACAAGGAAGTCCACGACATCGCCAAGTGATTTTACATTTTAATTTCTACCAACAATCTCCATTCAGTGGAAATTTAAATTACTAGCTTCTGAGCGAGTTAACGAGCTAGCAAGAGAGCCCATCACCCCAGCTTCGGCCAGCATTAACTGTCAAGTCGTGTCGAGTTAAGATTTCAGAGAAGAGTAGACTATAAGTGTCTGGAGTTTCGCTGTTCACCTCGGCTTTCCTGAATTGCGTCTGAGACCTACCGTCCGTGCTCCTTTTAAGCTTACACTGAGTGACCCCTTTAAGATACCAGACGAAGCCGGGGCGGGTTGATAGTATGGGTATAATATAATATCAAATTCTTAACCATATCAAAAGCTAGTTATTCCGTTAACATTACAGTTAATTAGTAAAATTACCAGTGTGATTTGTGAAACGAAAAGTATAAAAGGATCTTAAGGTCTTAAATTGCTCAATTGTAGGTACTTCGTATTTTTTCTGTGGGTTTGAAACCTTTCATTCCAGAATTTGACAAAATAATACAATGCCAATTTTACAAAATATCGTCAATAACAACTGTGTGCCGTACCTTCACAGCAGCCATGTGGGAGACCGGATATTTCAGAAGAGAATTAACAAACAGTTCGATAGCATTATCCTGACGACATAAATTGGCTTGCTTCCAAAGGATTCGAGAATAAGTTTATATTATTGTACAAAATCTTTATTCATTAAATCGGCTCTCTGACTATTAAAAAGCCATTTTCTACATCTGAAAATTAAAACGTCGGCACGTGTTTGAGATGACATCTTTTAAGTTTACTTAGCCTACCGTATGTCTTAATTTTCAAAATGCATAGATATTTATATTTCATTTTCAGCCAATGGCCGTAGCAGGGCATTTCACATGAACGCCCGTAGGTTTTCCAATTTCAATGTCAAGTAGTTCCAATTTAAGCTACCAGACGCCACTGTCACTGAAATCCAACGGCGTACGTTTGAACTTGATAGAGCGTGCCTAACCTAATAGCCTACACATTTTGGCTACACACTACCAATTGTAGTTGTAAGTTCCTTTACGTGCCATAAAGCTATGGCATGGGCCCGACGACTTCGACTGGGTTTGAACCCGCGAACTTGGGCATAGCAGTTCAGCATGCTACCGACTACGCCACCAAAGCCATGCATAGATATCCTACCGAGACATGCTTCTGATTTATAACCGACTGGCTCCGTGGCTCAGCGGTAACGTTCTCGCCTGCTGTTTCCAAGTTTTCAGGATCTAATCCTGGTGCAGTCAGCTGGCATTTACGGGTGCATAAATGCGAGGGAACCGAGTCTGTAGATTTACTGGCACGTTAAAGATCCCCTTCAGAGCAAAATTCTGGCACCCCGGTGTCTCTAAAAGCCACAGTAGTTAAAAGGGACCTAAAACCAACAACATTATTATTGATGTATAACCAGTTAAAGACCTAGTTCGGTTGTTTGATTGAAAAGCTTTATAATACTTTCCACTGCTTATCCCAATTAATTGTGGTCGCCGGAGCCAATCAGGCTCATTTTGGTTTTGGCCGGGGATTTAAGGCCGGATGCCCTTCCTGACGCCACGTAATTTTTCAGGTAAAAATTCCACCCCACTGTCGCCGGGATTGGAACACCGGCCGTCCGGGTGATTGACGAGCAGCTAAGCCACTGCACTATCACGCTCCCCTTGAAAAGCTTTATAATACCAGCCTAAATTCCATAGATCAAATCTTACCTTTTAGGGTCCTTTGGAAACTCGGGTGCACTTTATGTGAGAAGTGTATTATTAAGTGTATAACCGATTCATATATTTTTTATTTCAGGCATTAGGAGATAAATTGTCACTGCCAACCTAATCTAATTGGGTACCGTGCACTCGTGTTGACCGACTGAAAAGCGATCTTAAAGGTTACTTAGCAACAATGAACTATTTCTTCTAATATTAGATCTGTTGATTGAACTGCACATCTACTCTTGTGAAGCACATGTTAAACTAAAGATATAACCTTTTCACAATGCTCACATACAGTAAATCCAGCAACAATAACATACACCACCATAGCGCAGTCGGCACATTCTTGCTGGCTGCATGAGAGCATTATTGTCTGGCGGTAGAAAAATATGAGCCAAGCTTCGCGATGTGTAGGTAGACTGTGTGTATACGTTGCCATGAAGACGTATGTAGCCACAAATGGGGACCCGGGCTGTAAGACGACAACAGTACATCACCAGAGACACAAATCACAACCTGCCGATTTTCCAATGGGGGGGGGGGGGTGTCAAACCCCCCGCCCCCATAACCCCTCCTTGGCTACGCCACTGACTCCAGTGTAGGAGAAAATCAGTGCAATGGCATCAACATCAGTATCGTCGTTGACTGAACCTCGGACTCGGGGCCGTCCTTCCCTGACGTTCATAACGCGGTACTTTGTGTACAATGAGGCAACAAGTACCTGAATCTTTTCCATAGTGGACAAGAAAACGAATGTGGCGTGCGGACAGACATTGAAGGTACTGACCCCGTATAAATCGAGACGCCTCTTGCTGGAAATCCCTAAACAACAGGATCGCAGGATCTCGAAAGTCCCCGGCTAGATATACCCCCTAAGACCTACCAGCGAGTACTCCAGGATTTACACACAGCGGTGCTGATCTAGTTATGGTTAAATAATATGGGCGGTAAAGTCGAGAATCTTACCTAAATTCTCAGGGCGTATAGGTATAAAGGAATCCCTACCTGAATAGGGCTACCATAACTAAGACCTCTCCATCATAGTTGAAATAAAAACACGCTACTTCAAGAATATATATAAAGAACGAACAAAAGTTTATTAATAAAAATCCTATAAACAAAATAACAATATAATAAATAATAACAATTCACAAAACAAGGATCGAAGTCCTTCCTCTCAAACACACACGCTCAAGTCTACATGACTTTACAACAAGTACTCTGTACTGTTTCATTTATACGGTTCTATGAAGTGTCGAAATCCCAAACACTCAAATTATAAAACTACTCTTCCCACTGAGTAGGGGGGGGGGGGGGGGGGGGGTAGTGGTGCTTCTAACCCACAAGGTGCTCAAAAAGTTAGTACACACTTTTTGCTTATTCATATCTCGTGAACCCATGGTCCGATTTTGACAAATGAGATGTCGTTGGACTCAAGCTGACTCCCTCTTTCCAATGGACCACTCATTTCAACCCCTAAATAAAACCTACCCCTACTAGTTTTTTTTTTTGTGAAAGTCTCTTTTCAAATGCGACATGTATAAGGTGCGCTGCTAAAATGAACTTAAACGTTGTTGCTCATATAGCGCATGCGTTTTTCTGGCTGCCGCTATGGATTAACATTTTTGTTTTTGTTTTTTACGCATGCGCACTTGGGATTTTTTGTAAGAGGGCGAGCTCATTGAAAAAATGATTGATAAGAAGGGGTTTTGGTGGTGAGGAGAGAACCGGATAGTCGCCTACTTTCCTACGAAGTTTGCCGATATCTCTCGAACGCAAGGTCGGATTTGGACGTGTGACGTGTCAAATCGCTTGTCTCGAAGCCCTATATATGTTATTAATAGGTTAAAGTTTTGAGAATGAGGGAAACAAGCTTTTTGGGGGTAAAACCATGATTTTAGACTTTTCCGATATCTCACGAATGCATGGTCGGATTTGGTCCTATGACGTGTCAAATGGCTTGTCTCGAAACTCTCTTTATTTTGGTAATAGGTTTAAGTTTTTGAGAATGAGGGAAACAGAATGTTTTGGGGTAAAACCGTGATTTTAAAATTTTGCTATATCTCGCGAACCAATGATGATAGAGGCGTGTACGACGGGTCCAAGGACTCGGGGTGACGTCCTTTCTGCTATGGACCACTCGTTGTAATTTTAAAAAAAATGGAAACTCGATTTTGGGGTAAAAACGCGTTTTTTTTGCGATTTTTACTGATTTCTCACGAACCAATAACGCTAGAGACGTGTACGAGGTGTCCTAAGACTCGGGCTAGCGCCCCCTTTCAAATATGGTAGATATTTTTCCAAAAAATAATTCACAAAGGGCCTAACGCCATACATGTTGAAAAAACTATTTCTTTTTCTTTATCTGTATATAATGTTTATGAAGCGTGGTGGTTGTGAGAGACGATACTGCTGGGTGTGTGTTTCAACGAACCTGTCGCTGACCACGGTGGCTGTGTTCAATAGATCAATCGATATTTCAACGGGTCGGTTTATGACAGAGCGAGGGTGCGTTTTTTCACACATTTTACCTTTAACGTGTAAACGGTGATGAGAACTTGGTTCTATGTTGGTCGAAGCGAGTACAGAAAACAAACTTGCAGACGAGCAGGAGGTGAATGTCATTTGAGCTTATTGGAATGCGCTGATCTGACTTGACAACAAGTGCAATGGAAAATGACAAAGACGCTTGAAGGTGAAATAATCTGACCATCGTGGTGGTAGGGGAGTGCGAAATGCATGTGAACATGTGTGAAACCACATGTAGGCTAAACAAGTTACATCCTGTTTTGCTTCGTACGTGACAAAATGCTAGTTCATGTGAAATTTGATCTACCACAGGTGTTCGCCTGGGACGTTAGCTGTCCACGTGCGCGATAACTGTTAACAAGTTACATCCTGATTTGCTTCGTACGTGACAAAATGCAAATTGACGTGAAATTTGATCTGCCACAGGTGTTCACCTTGGACGTTAGCTGTCCACGCGCCTGATAACAGAATGTTCAAAGCGTGGGGGAAAAAAGATTATACATGCAACGTAACATATATAAAGACATGTCGTTATCATTTCCACTCTCACTTAGGTGACTACCTTTGAACACACTGCGTTGCATGAAACCCCTGGTCTTGTTTAACAGTTTTGGTGTTGGTGGAAAATACTTAACCTTGTTGTGGGGTAGGTATATATTTATTCATTTATATATTTATTGATTTTTATATAAATACATGCAATTATTTATTGATTAGGTAATTAATGATTTTATTTATTTATTTGTTTGCAGATAACGTGTATAGCCTACCTGTCATGTGTCTGTGGGAAATATATTAAAGAAAGAGAAAGACAGACAGCTAGAAAAGAAAACCATTTCCACACTAGCCCACGAGACGGGAATATAGCAAAGCATTACACGTCAAGGTGAGATTTGTTTTTTTATATATAACCTGTTTGATTTTGTTTTGTTTATGAAATGCATAAACTATATGGAATGGATATACTTATGGTGGTTTATTTTATTTCTTTTTAGAGTGTTGGAAAACGCTTGACCTCTGTTGATAACCTGGAACGTGTGTGTTTTGGACCATTGTCAAGCAGTCTACAGCTGAAAACTCAGGTGAGAGTGTTCTTTCAAAATAATGTCTTTTACTGCTGCGGATACGTTAACTTGGGAACCCATAAACAGTTGTTTCAAATCGCGTGTGTGCTCTGGTCGTGTGGTCAATGTTAGAAAAAGTTTGATTCCCAAAGAATTTTTAGAATCTTGTTTTGAAATTTTCAAAATTGAAATTTGCACAGCGCAAAGGTTGCATACGGCTTTAAAGGTGAATACAGAACTGGTGTGCGATTTCATATATAAAAAGAAGGACGTAGAGCATAAAGAGACATTCTATATTTGCAGTAAAATGCAAGAGCTTTTGATAGCCGATAATCTGAACGAGTGGTATCAAACCCACGTGGTCAATGCCTTGCTATCAAAATTTGATAAACTTCAACAAGGACCCAGTGGTTTAGCGTTAGACAAAATCCATTACCTACAAATCAACATTTGTCAATTCAACCCATTGAATGCTGGGTCTAGCTATATTAAAACACCACCAGCCATAGCTTCGAAAAAGGCTGTGGTGAATATTGAAAATGTTGATGATGATTGCCTTCTGTGGGCTGTGGCAGCGTATTTTCAGCCAGTACAACGTCATTGTGAGAGACCAGGAAAGTACAAGGCCAAGTTTGATGAATTGAAACAAACTTTAAATTCAACTCAATTTAACTACCGAATGCTAAATAACCAGATTGATCGACTCTGTCGGGAGAAGAAAATGGAGTGGTGGCAGTCAAAATGCGAAGACATCGAATTTCTGCAAAAACAAGGAAGAACAGATTTAGCCTACCAAAAGATCAGGGAAACTACTAAGAAACAAAAAGGATTCCGCACTAGACAGTTCCGTGATACACATGGGAATCCTATATCAGACCTGAATTACAAGAAGGAACACTGGAGGATGTATGTTGAAGATCTATACGCAGAACCAATTCGATACCTTTTGCCAACACGTGGCGAGGAAGACAGGCCTATTGCAGAAGATAGAATTATTAGATCAGAGTTCGATGAAGCTCTAAAATCAATATCCATGGGTAAAACACCAGGTATTGACAATGTTCCTGCCGAACTAATCAAGAATAGTGGGGATAGTACACTTGAATGGATATTCAAATTGGTAGCAAGAATTTTCGAAGAAGGTAAATGGCCTCAGGAGTTTTACACTAGCATCATCATTCCAATTCCAAAGAAGACTGTACCAGTTGAATGTAGTGACTATCGGACCATTAGTCTCATCCCTCATGCATCAAAGATACTTCTGCAGATTTTAAGGAAAAGGATGGAAATATACATCGAACAGTATCTAGACAACTCTCAATTTGGCTTTCGAAAAAATATGTCTACATGTGATGCTATCGGGTCCTTGCGATGTCTTGGAGAAAAGATGTTAAGTGTAAACAGAAACCTTTACGTGTGCTTTGTGGACTTTGAAAAAGCATTTGATAAAGTCAGCTGGCACAAGCTGTTTCCTCTTCTGAATCAAATAGGTTGTCCCCATCGATTAATCATATTAATATTTGATCTGTATATAAATCAAACGGCTGTTGTTCGGCTTGGAAATGACGTATCAGAACCCGCTAAGATCCGCAAAGGTGTGCGACAAGGGTGTTTGCTGTCCCCTGGACTGTTCAATGCCTTCGCTGAAGCTATAACTAAGTCGGCTTTTAAAGGTTCTAATATGGGAGTGAAAGTTGGTGGAAGACTTATCCAGAATATTAAATTTGCTGATGATCTGGCATTACTTGCAGTAAATCCGCATACATTAACAAACATGTTGCAATGTTTAAATGATACAGCTACAGAATATGGAATGAAAATCAATTTTAAGAAGACCAAGATTCTGGTGATAAGTAAGTATCAACACGAACTAAATATTACCATAAATAAAGAACCAGTACAACAGGTCAATCGTTTTAAATACCTTGGCCAGATCTTCACAGAAGACCTACGATGTGAAGTTGAAATCAGGAGCCGTATAGCCATGGCCAAGCAGGCATTCCGTGAAAAGCATTCTCTAATTTGTCAACGCTCGATGTCCCTCAGCCTTAGAAAACAACTGGTTAAGACCTACATATGGCCAGTTGCAATGTACTGCAGTGAGACCTGGTCAATGAATAGAGGTGACATTAAACGACTAGAAGCGTTTGAGATGTGGTGTTGGCGCCGAATGGAAAAGATCAGCTGGGTAGAGAAAATGACCAACATAACGGTGCTGGATCGAATAAAGGAAAAACGGCAAATGATCCGCCAGATATATAGAAGGAGATCCACCTGGCTTGGCCACAGGTTACGACATGGTGGCCTGATGATCGACATTCTAGAAGGCAAAATACCCGGAAAACGCCCTCGCGGGAGGCCACGGAACACTTTCATGAGATCTTTCCTACATAGCTCTGGCCTATGAAATTATGAAATGGTCAAAAGGACAGCACAAGACCGAACAACGTGGAGAAGACTCATTGTAGGGGCAGACCAGTCGCTTGACTGAAAAACATGATGATGATGATGTCGTTCCCTATGGACTTAACCGAGATCCATAGGTTTGAACAAGACAACCATGACTTTTCGTTCATGGTGTATGGCCTTGATGGTGATGAGATTGTGGGTCCTCTTTATGCCACTAAAGAACCGAAACGACATTACATTCATCTTTTATATCTGTCTGAGGGAGAGGTGAATCACTATTGCCTTATTAAGAGCCTAAGTAGATTGCTAAGCAGACAAGTGTCTAAGCACGCTGGTGTAAAACATATTTGTGATCGATGTCTGCAATATTTTAAAACCTCTACGCTTTTGGAACGTCATAGGGTAGATTGCGTTTCTCAGGAAGCGGTGAGATTGACATTGCCACAAGGGGACAAGGCTGTGTTAAAGTTTATGGACATTCATAAGCGTGACACTGTTTCGAAGCACTCACCACACCCATGGCGGGATGTGAACCAGATCCCACCATCAGCTCAACCACACCCATTCAAAAACATGAACCCTTTGCCAAAGGATTTAATGTGGCGTGTGCCTATGACCCCACCCAATCCGTTTACAAATACCGCGAGGGGCCAGATTGTCCCAAATGGTTCTTGGATGAACTTGTCAAGTTGGCTCATGATGTACAGAAATTACTGGACCACCCAGTACCAATGAGCCTATCTCCAGAACAGCAGCAGCAGTATGATCATGCCATGACATGCCATATTTGTGAAATGCCTATTTTAAATAGAGAGGAAAAAGTCAGAGATCACTCGCACTTTACGGGAGAGTTTCGTGGAGCTGCGCATAGTAAATGCAATTTGAACTTTCCAGCTCCTCGTTTCATTAGTGTCTTTTTCCACAATCTGGCGAATTATGACATTCAATTTTTGTTTCGTGAATTGGGACATGTCAACAAGGGCTCGTTTACCATTATCCCCCAAAACCATGAGCGTTTTACAGCCCTGACATGGAGGTTGAGCGACTTTAGCATTCGATTTTTGGATTCCTTTAAGTTTATGGCATCCTCGCTAGACAGCCTTGTGAATGGCTTGAATGAGGAGGAATTAAAAATACTAGAATGCATTTTAATGATCCTGAGCAATTTCAATTGTGCATTCGGAAAGGTATATTCCCGTATGATTTCTGCAACAGCTGGGACGTGTTAAAGCAAAGAAAACTCCCATCACAAGAGAAATTTTACTCGAAACTAACACGCAGTACCGTTTCCGATGAAGACTATGCACATGCATGTCAAGTTTGGCGAGTGTTTGGCATGAACACGCTAAGTGAATATGCGTTACATTACCTAAAACTGGATGTATTGCTGCTCACTGATGTGTTTGAAAAATTCCGTAACTTGTGTCAACACATTTACGGTCTTAACCCGGCTCACTATTATACGAGTCCTGGGCTCTCGTTTGATGCCGCTTTAAAATACACTCAAGTGGAATTGGATTTAGTCACTGACGTAGACATGGTTCTATTTTTTGAAAAGGGCATTCGTGGCGGCTTTGTGTCACTTAACCAACGCCATACCGAAGCGAACAATGCCTACATGCCTGATTATTCACCAGACAAACCAGAATCGTACTTAATGTACTATGACGTGAATAATTTGTACGGTTACGCCATGAGTCAGCCTTTGCCCTATGGGAAGTTTGCTTGGCTGACAGACAAACAAGTGTCAGAATTTGATGTGATCAAGGCTATCCAAGAAACAGACCGTGGATATGTGCTAGAAGTGGATACTGAATATCCCTCATCCTTGTATGATGAACATGCCGATTTCCCATTCTGCCTTGAGCAAATGGTTCCCCCTGACAGTTAAGTGAAAATTGAAAAACTCATGGGCACACTTTACAACAAAAATCGGTATGTGCTACATATCCAAATGTTGGTGCAATGCCTCGCCCAAGGCTTGGTGTTGAAGAAAATCCACAGGGGTATTTCTTTTGCTCAAAAAGCATGGCTTGAGCCATACATGCGACTCAACGCAGAGTACCGACAAATGGCAACACAGCAGTTTTTTATTTTTATTTAAGAACAACTGCATCTATGGCAAGTCTATGGAGAATGTTCGCAAATACCGTGACATTAAATTGGTGAATGTCTGGGAGGGGCGGTGGGGTGCCCGGCGGTACATTGCCAAGCCAAATTTCAAATCGATCAAAATTATCGATGAGGATTTGGCTACTATTGAAATGAGTAAGACCAGCGTGACCATGGATAAACCCATTTACTTGGGTCAAGTCATTTTAGACTTTTCTAAATCGGTCATGTATCGATTTCACTATGAGTTTGCCAAACGCCATTTTGAGAACGTCTCTCTTTTGTATATGGATACGGACTCATTCATTTACCACATTCGCCACTGCAACCCCTATGACGTCATGAGGCAGCATAGTGAATGGTTCGACACCTCTTGCTATAGCGCTGACAACGTGTTTCAACTGCCCATAAAAAAAACAAGAAGGAAATGGGCGTTTTAAAAGATGAATGCGGTGATTCCATTATGACGGAATTCGTAGGTTTGGCCTCAAAAATGTATGCTTACCGCACACTCGACTGTAAGGAAGCCAAAAGAGCAAAAGGTGTAAGTAGAGCAGTGGTAAAATCGCTACGTGTAGACGATTACTTAGCGGTTTTACGCACTGGCAAAGCTATGTCTCATACACAGTGCAGGATACAATCCAGCAACCATCATTTGTATCTTGTGGAACAGAGAAAACGCACCCTCGCCTCCATGGATAACAAACGTGTGTGGACTGACGATCTGCTCACCAGCCTGCCCTGGGGTTATGATCGCTAGGAGGAGGAGGTGTGATTTCACTGTTTAATCGTTTATGGGACATAGCTTTATGTAACTTGTAGATTTAGTATTTTGTAAATATTGGTTTCTGCCATTGTAAATAGTAGATTTTGTAAATAGTGGCAACCCACTTGGACCTTTTGCTCTTAAAAAGTTCTATGCAACCTTTTTTTAATTTTTATTTTTGATTGGTGAATAGTTTGATTATTTTAAGCTGTACAAAGTTTTTTTTATTGTAAATATGAAATAAGTAAGATTTTAGTAACGTTAATAACTAGTATTTAATTATTTTTCGTAATGTAAATGATAAACTAAAAAAGTTCTTTTGGAATGAGTGTGCATGTCGAGAATGTGCTTTTGGGAATAAATAAAGTGGTTGTGTTTGTTCCCAAAGACAGCTGTGAATGCATGAGTGGAGAGAGAAAGCTGGTGTGTATGGTTGACCAGAGCAAACACGGTGAGGTAGGGTGGGTGGGAGGAGGTAAATGGTCACTTATATACTCATTTTGTTTTCAATAGTTTTGTTTTCTTTGAAAGTGGCAGACAATAGACATTATTTTTGTAAAAAACAGTCTTACCTGCAGTAGTCGTAGACCTTGACGTTTCCGCATTCACATAAACTCACTGCAGCATCGCCATGGTCATGCACTTGCATCAACATCATTGTCAAATCTCAACTTTCGACACACCAAATGGAAAAATGTGAAAACAGCAAAATGGAAAATCCATGTTTCCATATCACCAAAAAAAAAACTCAAAACTTAAAACGGACATTTTTAAAAACTGGAAATGACCATGTGTGAAATTTGAAAATTCAAAAAACTTCAAACGAACATTGTTTAAAATGTGTCATCAACAAACTGGAAAAATCCATATCATCAAAAACGCAAAACTTGAAACGAACTTTTTTCAAATCTGTAAATTGCAAAATGACAAATGGCAGTGTGTGAATTCATCATGTGTGAAATGTGTAAAATGAAACATAAGCCATCAACATCATGATTTCTTAAAATAAAAAATAACAAAACATCGTGCTCTGGTAAACCTTTGTTTTTATTTCATAGTCATAGTGAATTGACAAAAGAAAAATAGAATACAAACAAATCCCAATTCCTCACTCCTCAATGTTTATGTCCATGCATCATCAACTTTCCTTTCAAAGCACTCATGACAATCAGGGCTGCCATTCTTTCACCCACTGAGGCATCACTGGATGTGAAACGTTGTTTAGCTTTCTTCAATAACAATTTATCTGCCACATGTCTTAAACCAGGATGACTATGGCGATAAGAAAGGTCATGTTCCTTGCATGCTTGATCCAAAAGATTAATGGGTACATCACTACGTTGTAAACGTTTTTCAAGACGAGTTCCAGGGCCGCAAAAACGATAACCTGGAAGATGGATTTCGAAAGGTAGGTATTGAATCACTTTGTCAATGACGCCATTGCCAGTACAGGTCTGGCATATCCTTTTCCATCGATGGTAAAAAGGTTTGGTCTTCCTCCTCCTCCTCTGTGGACGATGTTTGTGTTTGTTGTTGTTGTTGCTTTCTCTCGCCATGACACCCGTGGAATGATTCAACAAAGTCTTTACATGGACTTTTATGACCGTGATACAGTTTCACTAGCTGGCAAGTCGCACACTGACGCATAGACGGTATTTTTGCCATGGCCACTTGCTTATGGTGATCGTAATCCGTACAGGGTTGCAATTCACTCAACACAGGGTCTTGAGTCCATGATTTTGGTACATGTTGCCAGATTTCTTTGACCGCGTTGGCGGCCACATAATAAATGAACGACTTGGGGAGTGCCAAGAGTTTCTCTTTGGTAAAACTGTCTAGTTTCTTTTTGCACACAAAGAACTTGCCGATGGCTTTATCCGTATCATTGCCTTTCTCCATGGTATCACGTGCTGTAGATGTTTACACGTCGCTTGTAGAAATCTCACTGGCGTCATTCACAGGTAAATCTTGAGTTATAATTTTGTTCAACAACTCCCAGCAGGCATGGGTGGTTAACCAATGAAAGAGATGCCACGCATGCGATAGGGCTGTATGGGTAATGTTGCCACAGGAACAAGTATCCATGAGCGTTTGCAGGGAGGGGCAGCCCAACTGCATGAGGTCGATACATTGGCAGTAAGACGCCAAAAATGGTTGCAACCATTGACGTTTTTCATTACCTTTCACAAATACCACATTGACCGAGGACAAGTGTGCTTTCATGACCACGTCCAAATACTTATAGGAAATGGTTCCCTGATTCCAGTCTAGTTGCCTATGATTTTCAATCCACTGGCTTTGTTTACGGTCTTTTTCACACAACAAATCAAAAGCATGGGGTGGTTTAAATAGCAAATGCGTAGCTTGCGATATCCAAAACGTGGTACAATCGATCATGGCCACTTGTTTAAATATAAATTTGTTGTCGCCAATTTTAAACCCTTGGCAATCCACAATGAGCGTGCGCAACATGTTGACGCTTGCCTGGACCAAGTTCAACTGACGACTGACTGACGATCGACTACTAAAGTGTGATCATGGCATGGGCTTACCTGCCATGCTAGTTTCAAATTAAGGTTAGGGTAGGACAGGGGGACATGCAAAAATAAGAATTTAAGAATTACATCATTTTATTATCATAACACGTCTTACAGGCTTTTGTCATTTTGGGATAAGGACGAGACCAACTGATACAACAATATAGTCTCTTGTGTTTGTAACGTCCATAACACCGATGATGTCCCAATGTCTCTAAACTAGGCGTTTTTGATGGTGAGCTGCTCGGCGAAGCACCATGGATACCAAACGGTCCACACGTATCGTAACATGTTTTTTTTATTACCCAAGGACACAAGTGAGGGAAAGCTTGAATGACAGGGTATATTTCCCACTTCCATTCTGCACAGGTAGGGGCAGGTGGGTGACCAGCGCTGATGTTCCTGCATTGGTTCATCGCCCTCCTGCCATTGGTCTATGATGATGGGACAAAAGGCACATTTCACTTCATCTCTTGTTTTTAAATAGTAGAATCCAGCGGCCGCCAAAGCTTGAGGGTTTATGAAAGGCACCGGCCACGTGGCAAAAGTCTTGAAACGTTGTTCCTCAGAGTTTAAATTCATGGATGTGATGTCTCTTGAGGCTTTAAAGCAAGACATGACTGAGCGGCTTGACGTGGGTTGACCTGTTATTTATACACTCGTCACTTGGTTGGACAGTGGATAATAGTTGACTTGTTTGTGATTAATAATCAAACAGTAGGCCGTCGTATTGGCTGGTACATTGTCATGCGTTTCAAAATCTAGTCGAATGTCAATATTGGATGGCTTGACAGACTCTTCCAGGTAAGAACATTCAAAGACAATCAGTGGCGCTCTTGCCTTAAACGCTTGGGGTAGCAGCATGGGGCCGTTCTCTTTTTGATGATACGACCATCGAAATTTAGATAACAAGTCGTACAGAGGGCCAAACTTATTTTTTGAAAAATCCAAATCCAGTCCTTCATAGGGAAACACGGCTCCGTTGAGGAAAAGACGTGCATTTCTCAATTGCAGGTGATCAAATTGCGTGGCATCTTTGGTTTGTTGATACTTGCGATTCGTTTGAAAACCCACGATCAGGTAGAGAGGTCTCTCTGTATAGCGAGCTGTTTTTACAGACCAACTGTGTGTGTTGGTGGTGGGCAATAGCGGATACTCATGGAGTGTCCAGCTTCTAAATTCCATGGGTAGAGGCATATCTCTCTTTACCATTTTGAGTATGTCCAGTTTTTTGCTATCTTCAAGGGTCACATGAGGCACTTTCCATAGCAAGCGTTGAAGTTGAATTTTTGAATCTATGGGGGCATTGTCGGCTCCCTTGAGTGCATTATTATCACTCCTGTCTCTCACTAGATAAAGCACTTGCCTTGCGTTGTCCACAATGCGTTGGTGATCTTCGGCAAAGCCTAAAATCAGTTTAAGAGGTAAATATCCAGTAAAGGTCCCATCAGTGTGTACCATCCAGTCATTGGTCGAGTCAGGACACCAACCTGCCATGCAAAGTGTTTTACCTTCTTCCTCACTATAAGAGGGGTATAGTTTCATGACACTGGAAATGCCCACATTTCGAGTGCTATCCACCACGATATCGTTAATGACATACCGCACTTCAGAAAACAGAAAGGCCAAACCATGGTTGGCCAACTTGGATGTGGTGGGTGTAGAGCCATCGGCTTTGGTGAGCCGACCTTCAATCTGAATGACACTTTCATGCGGTAGGGTGTAAATATCTTGGTTGTTGATAACAAATTGAATTTCATCATTGTTATTGAGTCCAGGTGTTTGAGCTTGATAGGAATGGAGATCAATTCTTACCACTCCTGGTTGCTCCTCGATGCGGTTCGCTATCTCTAGGATAAAATTCATCATGAGGGTTGACGTGGTAACCCAAATGCTGTAAAATCTGCTTGCCTTGAGATGTTAACGTGTATTCACGTGGCAAACAACTAACACCATTCCTAGACGGTGTTGTTGCTTTATATACAAATTTCATAGTGGCTTTAGCACCAACTTGTAAGTCACTGGTGTGGTAGAATCTAGATCAATGAGTTGTTGATCTCTATTGATCAGTCTTAATCAGGGGCGCACCCAGACTTTTGGTTTGGAGGGGCTTTCCTCAAAAACATGATTTCAGCTATGGAAAGAGAATGTGTCCACTATTAGTCTTGTATGTAAATATGTATATTTGAGATCATATGCATAAAAAGATATTCTATAAGATCATACATACTGTAGAATGCTCTGTTAAAACCAATACAAAAGATGCTATTGGACTGGAGATTATTTAAACAAAATGTGCATTGGTTTTATAAAAAATTTAGTTACAGTACCATTGACCTAAGGTTATACAAGTAGGCCCTAATAAAAAGGAAGTGCATGCTTTTTATCAGGAATTAACTTTTAATCACGATCAGAGTGATAACGACTGGATTGCTCTGCTCACTATTATCATAACTATATATCCAGCTACCAGGATCATCAGATTGATGTGTAACATCAAATATCTGCAATCATTTACTAAGTTTTGAGTTGTTTATACCAAGAACTAGTATAGGTTTTAGGAAATTAATAATAACATTTTGATTTTGAATATGTACATTTAATTGGAACTAAAAATTTCATTTTAAAAATTACGAGATGTAATTGTATACCATAGTGTTATGGATTGTAACAAATATTTTATGTACTGTACGTGAAAATATATAAGTTATTTTAATTTTCCTTAATGACTAACATTATACTGTAATAAAAAATCTTGAACATTTCTAGAATTTCAAGTTGAACTTTATTACACAGGCTGAATGCAAGTTTAAACAAATAGTTGAATACAAATCATTTATTAATGAATTAACATTAACGGTGTTTGAATAAAGTGGAAACTCAAATTTCACAGAACAAAATCCAGCCGCCTAGCAGATTTTTTCAAAATGGAAACTACCTCTGTACTGGTGACTTCAATTTCCCGGTGAATATTCAGTGCTGCTAGCCCAGTCAGCCTGTTGCACCCTTGGTATTCCTAAGATATGTTTTCAGCCGACGTAGAGTAGAAAATGACCTCTCAGCAGTGCTTGTAGTCACAGGGATGGTACACAAAATTCTCAACAATGTGTGGATATTAGGAAACTAGTCCTTGTCACATAGGTTCAACACATCGATTGCGTTTTTAGGGATATTAGCGTGGGTCTTGAAGCTCTTGTGCCACAGTTCAAACTCAGCCATAAGCAGGCCTTTGTTGTTTCCTCCACTTTCAATTATGTCATTCTTATAAAAATTACACAGCTGTAAGAAATCAAGTTGCATTTTTTCTTAGAAGGTTTCTTTATGTGTATGTGATGCATTGGCTGATGGCAGTAAGCACTCAAAACTCTTTAATAAGTCTTTATGCTCGATGAATCGAGATTCCAATGAAATAAAAAAGAGTCAATCCAAGGGATGAAAACAGATCTTTTATAGTATAATTCTGGAGTTTCTGCTGGTATGTTGCTTCTGTTCAGTTGTCTTCCAACTGTTCGAGGCATCGAAATTATTGAACCGCAGTTATTAGCAATTTTGGTAGCTTCTTCAAACAACGAGTGAAATTCTTGATCTGCATTTTTTCTTAGAGATTTTAAGCTTTCAATCACAGTTTCAGCGTGTGTAATTGCAGACGATAAATCTAAATCAGTTCCCTGAAGCTTTTTGCTTAGGTTTATTGTGTAACCAAGCAGTTTTTCATATGCCATGAGAGAAATTATAAATTCACCTTGACTTAAGGTGTTTAGTGGTATTAGAGCTCCTGAAGAAGATTCCCAATCATTCCAGTTTTTAATCACCTCTAACGCTACTTCAAGAGGTTGCAGCAGTTCTTTCATAACAAAAATAGCATCGTGCCTTTGTACCCATCTCGTGGGATAAAGCTGCAGGAGTTTTTTCTTGTTGGTTTCAAGATTTACCTCAGATTCAATGCACTGTTTTAAAACTGCTTGTCATTTAGTAGTGTTAAAAAATCCCACAACTTGTCCACTATTCCAAAGCAGTTCCTGATTGATACAACCTCAGACGCGGTTGACAATGCCAGGTTAAGGCTATGAGAAGCGCAATGCACGTATATTGCTGTGGGGTGAGCTTCTTGGATGCACGCCTGAGCCCCTTTAAACTTTGCACTCATGGCAGCCGCCCCATCGTACCCCTGGCCACGTAGGTCATTTATGTCTATATTACTGTCTTCAAGACCTTTAATCAATGTTTTTGCCAAAATGCTACCCGTATTAGTTAGGTTAGAGGCATGAACTTCAAAAATTACTCACATATTGCATAACTATTTAAAGTATTTGGCGTTACATAACGTAAGCACAAAGAAAACTGTTCAACAGTTGAAACATCAAATGTTTCATCTGCGAGAACACTAAAAACTTAGCTTCTTTTACTTTACTTGCTATTTTTTTAGTTATTATTTGGTTACAAGCATCGACGACTTGAATTTGAAAATTCCAACTTATATAGGTCGCATTTTTGCCACATGACCCAAAGTGATCTTTCAAATTGTTATCACCTGCTTCAATTCTAGCTCTGAGAAAAGTTCTCAAGTTCCCCTCATTTTCAAATGGTTTGCTGTCGATTTGAAACTGACCATAATCTCTATGGCCCCTAAGGGCGATATTTTACCTGCCACACAAAATAATAGTTACTATTATTGGAATTATTCTTTTCACATTATTTTGGGCTTGGACGTCTTTTCCTTTATCAAGAAATTTGTCAATCAGTTTCATTCGGCAGTCCATAACTCTTTTAAAGTTAACTGCGCTTACACATGTGTCTTTATGATACTGCGAGTTTGCATGTTTTCAAACTTTTCTAGTGCTTTTTTCCAGTTACAAAAATCTTCAACAAGTTGTCCATTGTGTTGAGCGTTACACTTACCTATTTCTTCTTCTTGAAAAAAAAAAAGCATACAATGGACATAGTATGCAGAGTCTTAAATTCCAGAATACGAAAGCCAGGTATATTTCTTTAGCCATGAAAACGAAAATGTTCGTTGTTGGTTCCCATGCGATCTAAAAGGAAAGTTAAAGTTGCTCTGAGGAACCCATTTGTCATTCAAAATTTTGAACTTTTCATTGTCCGTCATCACTTTGTTTTTAAATAAACCAATGTCCAAATCCATGTTATGTTTACTTACAACGGCCTTAGGCCTGCTCACATTTGCCTCTAAGCCCTCCTCTGACGAACAACTTGGCTGTTTTTCTATGCTTGCAGTCCTTGATAACAGTTCCTTACTCGTTGAAGGATTGCCACATTCACTAACACTAACCACATCATATTTATTGATTTTTAACGGTTTAAAGTAGTTTTGCATGTTTTGACTTTATTTTGTCTTCCATTACTACTAGTCCAATTGGACACACTACGAACACCAATAGCCAATAGAAAATACGAACACAACAGCAATCTACGAATCAACTTTTACAAACACCACTACTGACTTGACGCCTGACACAGAGCACAGCACAATACCTTGGGGAGAGAAATTTTCACCGCTGTCCCACGCGCATCTTGCTCCGAGCATAGTTACGACAACGGCCGGAAATATCCGATCGTGTTGTCTTTACAATATATATTATTATCACTCAAGTGTTGCATAAATATAGGCCTTACATAATTCTATTTTAAACCAGTAGAAAATCGCAAAATGTTCCAACGTTCCAACACTAAACATTCTGGAGCCCGGTATGCAATCAATTTTCTTGAAAGATATCATCAATGTTTTTAAAGTGTTCCCAGGTTTTTGGTGGGGGCTTAAGCCCCCAAAGCCCCCCGCTGGGTGCGTCCCTGGTCTTAATGTTATATTACTAATACTATCGACAGCCACAGAATGGAAAAGCACCACTGGAGGGTTTTCACGAATAATATACCCATTGGGCGATGTCACAATAAAGTCATAAAGCGAATGCGATGGTTATTGATTGGTGTACACTTGGCTAATAATATTACACGTCACCGACACATGATGGTCCTCAATGAATTTCACTTCATGGTCTGATTCATGTTTTTGTTGGGCTCCAACACACGTGGTTTAAATCCTAGTAATGGGCCAATGGAATCGGGATGTGTTTTAAAGTCAATGTTGAATGTGGAGAAAATACTGCAGCGATGAGTGTTGGTATTGCCTACAAGTTCAAACTTGTGCGTTCCATCGAGAAATGTCTTTAAACCATACTCATTGATCAACACCACATAAATGTGTTCATAAATGTCATCGATCGTGTATCCACCAGAGTTCAAGGTGAGCACAGAATCATCATAGTAAAACTTGTTGTTCACATTTTCACGTATGTTGTATATTCGATTGTACGTTTCAAGAGAAACAAGTCCTAAACCATAGGGTTTTTCACTTAATTCGATAGGCGGGTAAAAGTCTAGGTTGACTTCAGGTCCACGTCCATGCAGTGTAAACGTTTTACTTTCTGTCGACATACTGGTGGCGTTTTAGCTTATGCTGCGTCTTATATTAAAATAAAAAAACACAAACGTCCACACTGTTGGCTGTTAAACGTTTGCTCACGTTTCACATTATAATATATCTTGATCCTGTTTCCAAAATAGGTCACTAGTTACATGGGCGGGGGTAAATTCTCAAAACTGTCAAAGTACCATACAGTGGATAGCTCTTTGACATAAGCTACATAATGCGTTCCTGGTCCTCGGTGATCATCCAAATTGACAACAGCACATTCCTGTTTCCAGGGTCGTGGGGGTAATTGGTTTCGCATAAACACACCTCTAAAATGAGAAAGCTTTAGTTGTTTAGCATAGCTTTCCACTTGTTGATGCGTCAGGGCATGTCTCGCTATGGCTGAGGTTATTTTTTTTTTTTAATATTTCGAAATGGTGAAATCCCAAATCCTTGTTGATAAAAGGCTGGCTTTAAATTGGCATTTCTAGCCCCCATGGCAATCGCTTCCATCGTTTCATTGTGTCGCTGACTTTCTTTGAGTTGTTGCTTGCCCTGCTGCGCGGCTTTAATGGTTTTCGCCACTGCACTGGCACCGCCCAAAAGTGAACCCAGAGCAGCCAAACCGGCAAATAATGCAGGTAAAAATCCCGCTCGTTTGGGGACGGGAATCACTCGCCCTTGGTTTGAAACCTGTCGCCGACGTTTTGGAATAACATGTCTCTGTGCTGCTCGAAAGGCTTTCCTTATGGTCAATACATTATTTTTTCTTTTTTTCTTTCGCAAGGGCTTGTCCACGAATGTCTTAAGCCCAGGCTTTGCCAAGGACAAAGTCCTTTTTTTAGTCTTTCTCACCGCATACCTTTGTTTCACCATGATGATAATGACCAACAACCTTTCACAAGAAAGTTTAAATCATAACTAACGTCAGATGGTTATTTCATGGCTGTATATTCCAATTCCACATCAAGTGGGAAATCGTTTATGGGTTTTCCCGCTTTATTTTCATCCCATGCCAACATGAGATGAAAGGATAATTCGTCACCTGCATTGACCATTTCATGGTTATGGACCAACATCCTATGACCATTTATCTGTATTTGTAAATGGTTCTCATCAGGTATGGCATATTTGATGTGAATGGTTCCATCATAGTGTAATCGAAAGTGGCTTAAACCAGAAGCAAGCACATAGGTCAAGCGCTGATCATGAACTAGCGGTATATGGTTTCTCTCATTCAAAGGTTTTTCATTTGTCAGATACACTAAAAATACAGATGGGATACATTTATAAAGCCTTTTCATTTCATAGGTCACGTAACGCTTGGTACAGACATCGTCTTCGTCTTGTGGGTCTTCCACGTGAATAATCCGATGGTGATTAGCGCTATAGCCATTCACCGTAAGCTGGGGCACTTTGTCATAAAACTCATACACTTTGTTATCCACATACTTTTTCGTAGTAACGTCTGTAGACACTTGAGGATGTTTTACATGGGTTAACCGCTTTCCCTTAAAGTCATAATCTCCCTGTTTTGTGCGTGGCACTACTGACCTATCCACATAGTGTTTATTAGCAGGATCTGTTTCTTGTTTAGGATCATGTATGGGGACAGGCCTAGCTTTGGCCATCAACGCACGTCCAAAGACATCCATCGTCAACCTGTTGTACCAGTCTACTGTTTCTTTGACAAGGTTCGGTGTCCTGTATATAGACAGCCTGCTAGCCTGTCGAAGCCTTAGTTGAAATTAAGATTATTAAGCAGCAAGAGTCATTCCCCGTGGGGGACATGGTTTCCCATCTCTGTCCCACATCACGTGAACAACGCCATGGTTCACTGTTTCCATCTTCCATTCGCTGCATCATTGTGGGGCCTTCCGGCTGTGGAAAGACTAATCTTTTGCTAACGCCCATTACAGCGCCCAATGGTCTGCGTTTTCAAAATATTTATATTTTTGCAAAATCTCTCTACCAACCCCTCTACGTGTTTCTGGATCAAGTCATGTCTGGATTACAAAAAGAGAATATGGGTTATTTTACATTTTCCATGCAAGAAAATGTGATTTCACCGGATGAGGTAAAGCCTGATTCACTCATGATTTTCGATGATGTATCCACTGAACGTCTAGGCATCATTCATAGCTATTTCAGCATGGGTCGTCACAAACATATCGATTGCTTCTATCTTGGACAAATGTATTCTAAAATGTCCAAACAGTTGATTCGTGACAATGCCAATGTCATTGTTTTATTTCGTCAGGACGAGAGGAACAGTCGTCACATTTATAATGAACATGTGAATCCTGATATGACCTTTCAAATGTTTACAGAATTGTGTGCCAAGTGCTGGAACACTCAACGTCATGCCTGTTTAGTGATTGACAAACAAAGTGAACTCAACCAAGGACGGTATCGCTTAGGATTTGATCATTTTATTGCTATTTAAGGCCCTGTCTCATTCCCCGGCAAGTCATTTGTCAAGACACCATGGCGTTAGCAGAGAGTCAATTGAAAAAGCATATTATTAGAGCAAAAAATACTATTCGCCAAAAGTTTCGTCAATTGAAACAATCACGTGCAAATCATGCTTTGTTTATTCAACAACATTTAGCACCTCCGCTAAAAGCCATGTTGAAACCCTCTTTCAAGCCATCTGAAACGCTACCCACCGTTTCACAAGCCACGCAGACGCTGCACGAGGACCCTGAGGAAGAGGAAGAGGAACAGGAAGATTTGACTAGTGTTAGTGAAGTTGAGGATGAGGAGGAACAAGTGTTTACGTCTCAAAAAAGGCCGCACCCCTTGCAGAGTTTTTGAGAAAAAAGAAATCTTTGGCCATGGTCGAAACACCTTGCCCTTCCAGAGCGTCTCCGTTTTCACAACTCTTGGCCACCCCTCAACATAAAGCTCAACTGAAAACCATTTTAATAAAATATTATGGATCAACATTGGAACCCTATTTCACCGATCTATTTATTGGAAACACAGATACCACGTATGGTGTTCGCTATGAGGATGATAGTTTTAAAATTGGCGATTCATCCATTAAATTTACTCGTACTAAAGCTGTCACTAAAAACATCAACTATAAATTAACTCCAGGACTGTTAAAGCTGCTCTTTTCTCGGAACCCCTCTTCCCATGATTATACACCAGAGGATCTTGGCAAATATAAATCAATTTTATTGGATACCCATGCCCACAAAAGAAGGTATGATCCAGCTCAACAAGTGAATGCCAATATATCTCAAAAATATAACACCATCATTGCAAAAATATTTCCCACCAGTCAAAGTACTCGTCGTAAAGCGTCCGCTTCGGGAGTGACATTTAAACCATTAAAACCCCTTGTGGATGTTACCTACTGGCACAATCCCAATACGCTCGTTCAGCGGCTACAGTTGTTGAATGCCTCACGTCAAGCTGGCCATACCGGTCACGATTGGGAAATTCAAGAAATTGAACAAGAACTTCGAAATGCCAAAATTATTGTTTAAGCCCTCACCCATTAAAATGGGTATTGCTCACGAGTTGCATCGCCCAGCTAGGCGTCACTGTCCGCGACTCAAGGTGATTTCACGAGGTGTGGATGAACTTTGGCAGGCTGACTTGGTTGAAATGATACCCTATGCTAGCGTTAACGACGGTGTACGCTATATGTTGACCGTCATTGATGACTATTCCAAAATGGCCTTTGTTGAACCTGTGCGTCGCAAGTCTGGTCCACTAGTTACCAAGGCCTTTCAACATATTATTCAACACTCCAAAAGTCAACCTCAGTTGCTACAAACCGACCAGGGGAAAGAATTTTTCAACAAGGATTTCTCCAGTTTTCTCAAATCTAAGGATATTCACCATTACACCACGTACAGCAATCTCAAAGCCAGTGTGGTCGAGCGGTTCAACCGAACATTGAAAACCCATATGTGGAAAGCGTTTACCGCTCAGGGCAGTTATCGCTGGTTGCACATGTTACCTGAGCTAGTATCACGTTACAATGACAGCAAACATAGAACGATTGGGACCAAGCCACGCCTCGTGACTAAAAATATTCAGCGATTGGATAAACTGTTTAACCCCATAAAAACAGCCGATCCTAAACGTCACCGACTGAAAATTGGGGATTTTGTTCGTGTGAGCAAATTTAAGTCTGCCTTCAATAAGGGCTACACGCCACAGTAGGGGACTGAACTATTTCGAATTCGTCGAGTCAACTTGGACAGTCCAGTCACCTATTTACTCGAGGACCTCAACCATCAACCCATAAAAGGTAGATTTTATCTCCATGAACTTCAGAAAACAGCATTTCCTAAGCATTATCTTGTTGAAAAAGTGTTGAAACAAAAAGGAAATAAACTGTATGTCAAATGGTTAGGGTTTAACTCTACGTTTAATTCTTGGATCAATAAATTACATGTTGTGTGAACCTGTGCAATTTTTAATTTATTTATTCACACATTTTGTACACCACCTATAGCTCTATGTGTACAGTCCTCAGCTCCACATATTTCTTTCTCTTTCCACCTGTGTTCTCTCTTACATTACCCCTCCCCTCTCCCCCCTCCACCTCCCACCACTGCTGTTCGCAGCTCTTGCCTATCTATTGGTTGTGACATCATTCCCACAAATTGCGTCATACTTTTTACTGATTCAGCGATTACCACGCTTTGAAGATTCTGTTATCAGGCGCGTGGACAGCTAACGTCCAAGGTGAACACCTGTGGCAGATCAAATTTCACGTCAACTTGCATTTTGTCACGTACGAAGCAAAACAGGATGTGACTTGTTAACAGTTATCGTGCACGTGGAAAGATAACGTCCAAGGTGAACACCTGTGGCAGATCAAATTTCACATGGACTTGCATTTTGTCACGTACGAAGCAAGACAGAATGTAACTTGTTTAGCCTACATGTGGTTTCACACATGTTCACATGCATTTCGCACTCCCCTACCACCACGATGGTCAGATTATTTCACCTTCAAGCGTCTTTGTCATTTTCCATTGCACTTGTTGTCAAGTCAGATCAGCGCATTCCAATAAGCTCAAATGACATTCACCTCCTGCTCGTCTGCAAGTTTGTTTTCTGTACTCGCTTCGACCAACATAGAACCAAGTTCTCATCACCGTTTACACGTTAAAGGTAAAATGTGTGAAAAAACGCACCCTCGCTCTGTCATAAACTGACCCGTCGAAATATCGATTGATCTATTTAACACAGCCACCGTGGTCAGCGACAGGTTCGTTGAAACACACACCCAGCAGTATCGTCTCTCTCAACCACCACGCTTCATAAACATTATAAACAGGTAAAGAAAAAGAAATAGTTTTTTCAACATGTATGGCGTTAGGCCCTTTGTGAATTATTTTTTGGAAAAAATATCGACCACATTTGAAAGGGGGCGTTAGCCCGAGTCTTAGGACACCTCGTACACGTCTCTAGCGTTATTGGTTCGTGAGAAATCAGTAAAAATCACAAAAAACACGTGTTTACCCCAAAATCGAGTTTCCAATTTTTTTTAAATTACAACGAGTGGTCCAAAGCAGAAAGGACGTCACCCCGAGTCCTTGGACCCGTCGTACACGCCTCTAGCATCATTGGTTCGCGAGATATAGCAAAAAGTTTAAAATCACGGTTTTACCCCAAAACATTCTGTTTCCCTCATTCTCAAAAACTTAAACCTATTACCAAAATAAAGAGGGTTTCGAGACAAGCCATTTGACACGTCATAGGACCAAATCCGACCATGCATTCGTGAGATATCGGAAAAAGTCTAAAATCATGGTTTTACCCCCCAAAAAGCCTGTTTCCCTCATTCTCAAAACTTTAACCTATTAATAACATATATAGGGCTTCGAGACAAGCGATTTGACACGTCACACGTCCAAATCCGACCTTGCGTTCGAGAGATATCGGCAAACTTCGTAGGAAAGTAGGCGACTATCTGGTTCTCTCCTCACCACCAAAACCCCTTCTTATCAATCATTTTTTTCAAAGAGCTCGCCCTCTTACAAAAAATCCCAAGTGCGCATGCGTAAAAATCAAAAACAAAAGTGTTAATCCATAGCGGCAGCCAGAAAAACGCATGCGCTATATGAGCAACAACGTTTTAAGTTCATTTTAGTAGCGCACCTTATACATGTCGCATTTGAAAAGAGACTTTCACTAAAAAAAACACCCCCTAGTAGGGGTAGGTTTTATTTAGGGGTTGAAATGAGTGGTCCATTGGAAAGAGGGCGTCAGCTTGAGTCCAACGACAGTCTCATTTGTCAAAATCGGACCATGGGTTCGCGAGATATGAATAAGCAAAAAGTGTGTACTAACTTTTTGAGCACCTTGTGGGTTAGTAGCACCACTACCCCCCTACTCCACTGCTTTCAACCAAGCAGCTGACATTTACGAGTCTCAAATGACAGGCTTCTGTTTACATTTCTCTGGCTGGTTTATTCAAACTTGACCACCTGCGCCTGTTATATAATAACCTCGCTCAACGGGCTCTCTCTCCCCACAACTGCATATAGCACACTGTGGATGGACGGCATTCTTATCTCGTATAAGCTGGCTAACCAGATCTCCATAAAATAAAATCTGCCTCCGTTACATTCATAACATTCTCGAAAGTGGAGAATCCTTTCAAAATACACAAATGAAATGTTTAAAACTGCTTTCATACTCGCAACACTTCACATTATTCTAGACTAACCGAAAGTTGCACATTCTCGCTCTCCATTCAGGCAAAACTGTATACACGCCTTCGCTGGCATTCTCTGCTGTCTACAAAACATTTAAATACACTCACAAATAATCATGCTAATTGACTAATTAAATAATTATCAACTCAAAAGGTTTAAAATATTTACAATAAATATTCTCGAAGTCTAATTGTTTATAACAATTACCATACTCAAGATTATTAATATTTAGTAATATTAATGGTTAAATATACTACATCCAATAGTATTAGTTCCTTCTCTGCTGTATTTTAAAACTGCCTCAGTTTTATTAATCTCTTATGAGATGCTATCTCTGTTTCAAGATTAGATCTAGCTATGCCTTTGGATAGTCGTCTCCCTATATATGTTCAGAACATAATGGAATGATTCTGTTATTCAATTTCATAATAATCAATATCGACTTGTCTATGCTGAGCTTAACTCGCACTAGATTGTTCACCGGGCAACGCCTAACTTCACCTTATTAAGGCAGCCTCGATAGCAGTCAAGACACTCCGCTGACTGTCGGGCTCACGAGCCTACAAATTGACGGTCGAACTACGTCTACTCTCCTCAAGTTCATACGACGAAAAGACCCCGCTTTCTCGCTCCCCACTTCTCTCATCGACTTTCCTTCGCGCGATATTGCATTCGCGCTCGAACTTTGCTTCTGTTCCTTCGAAAGCTTATTTCTGTCAACTTAGGTCCTTCAGTGACTTTTAAAGTATTGTTATATTCCTCTTCTTATTTTCTTGATTATTCTAATGGATTAAATCTCTTCTTTAGGGCCTAAAAGTAATTATTTCCATTTGAGTACGAGGCTTTCAACAATAATGGTCTCTACTAGAGCTCTCCTCATTGGCTGACAACTCCTATCCAATGACTAATTTATAACAATTAATCTTCAATACGCGGTAAATTAGCGTTGCTATGGGTCGGGTCACCTTGGCATGCGCCAACTCGGCTTCACAGAACGCGTGACTGCGTCGCGTCTCTGCTTGTAACTTGCTAACTAACCAGTTTTCTGCCACTTTACAGATTCGATTCTCGTGGGTTAAATTTTATCATGGGCTAATAAAAATATTCTCAATTTTATTCCTTAATAATTCAAAATCAGGGCTCAGTACAGTAAGTGAACAACTCCCATTTGGCTGCGTCGTCTGGGTGTGCCGTCCCTTTATACATGGTGATTCATATTTCATATTACAAACTTCTGGAAGATGTAGAGGGGACTAAGTAGATCACATTTTGATTAGGAACCCATGACCGGACATGTATTGTTTCGATATCAAATCAGTTTGACTCGATTGCACATATCCCACTTCACTACAGACACGTATGCACTACAAGAGTTGTTCCATGTGGCGACCCTGCTGTTAATTACCCAACGTGTACCTGCGCAGCATGTTGTCATACACACATCCCACGGGACCTGGTGTGTGTTCAATAATGTGCGTAGCCGCAAGAACGCGTGCATCAAGATCTTCTTCCGACTTGACAGGAGTCTCATAAACAAGGTTCTTCATGTAGCCCCACAGGAAAACGTCGAAGTTAGTTAAATATGGCAATCGTGGTGGCCACGAAATTGGACCACCTCCATCTATCCATTTTTCCCCGAATGTTTGGTCAAGATGTTCGCGGACTGCACGTGCAAAGTGCGCTTGTGAGCCATCATGTTGGTACCACATTTGCTGACGTAGTGACAAAGGCAAATCTTCACAGAACTCAACCAGTCCTCTACCTCTTGCAGGAAGAGGACCCGTTGGGCGGTATGGAAGAAGATACGACCCAATCAGATGGCCCTCAAGGATACCAGCCCATACATTGATGCCGAACCGTTGCTGAAATTCACGTGGCTGTGGGCATGCGGATTTTCTTTATCCCAAATGTGACAGTTTCGACAGTTAAAAACAGCTTCCCTGGTGAATTGAGCTTCATCGGTGAAAAGAACATGACACGGAAAGTGGGGTGTGTTAATACTCTGGTGTAGAAACCAAGCACAGAAGCTGGCACGTGGTGCGAAATCTGCCGGACCCATTGCTTGAACTCGCTGTGGGTGGAAAGCATGCAGTTGCTGGTCGCGCAAAACACGCCAGACGCTCGAATGGGACCTATTCACGGCATCGGCAATGTTTCGCGTAGGGCCTACTCGTCGACGGGTCCTCTTCTACGTGATGAAGGACGTTCTCTTCAAAGTCGACAGTGCAATGCGTCTGCGGAGCACCGCAATCCACCCTCCTCGTGGAATGTACCAGTTTCTCGCAGCCTTTATTGTAGTTTCACAAAAATGTATGTGATGGGGTGGGGCGATGCGGATAACGGTCATGAATCATGATACAAGCGTTGTGCAACTCGACCATTACGTCCAGCTTCGCCGTACATTAGTAACATCTCGGTGTACTCGTCAAAAGTGTATGCCGCCATCCTCTACCGCTGAATGACTGGATCATAACTGCTGTCAAAGCGGACTAACTGTCACTACCGTTTGTTAACGAACAGACGACACGTTATCATTGGACTGCGGTCTCGTCCTGTACTGCGCCCTGACTGAATCACAACTGCTGTCTAAGTGGACACACTGTCACTACGGTTTGTAAACAGAAGACATACGTAGCCTACTGTATGACATCAGGGGACTGCAGAGGTTTTCCTCGACCAATGTTATTTGTGTTCCGTGAAGCGGGCGATGTAAAATGAAAGTGATCTTCAAACCGAATTGGTATCGAAACGATAAATGTCCGGACAAGGGTTCTTATTCAAACTGTGATCTACTTAGTCCCCTCTACAACCCCCAGAAGTTCGGAATAGGAATTATGAATCATCCTGTATAGAATGGGGTAGTGTAGTGTGGAGGTCTTGCCGGTTAACCGGTTTAGGTGTCGCCAGTAGGTAGAGAGAGAAGGAATTACTCGGTTGAGTCAAGAGTAGGTGGTGTGCCACGAAAGGCGCTTGTGGGCCTCGATGTAGGATTTGACACGCTGAAGTGACTCTCTGTGGCGCTGTAGGAAATAGCGGTCACGGGTCCGTAGATATGAAGTGTAGTAGGAATGGGATAAAGTGAAGAGACGTGCCTTGGGGAGGATAGGGGGTCGGAACGGGGTCGTTGGGATGAGGGGGATGGCTAGCTAGGAGGCTTGTTGTAGTGTAGTATCTATGTGTGCAGCATATGCATCGACCGTCGTCCGGTCATCCAGTGGGAGATGGTCCGTACGGAGGATATTCTCGAGTCTCTGGCCCTCGTAGTCGATAATGAGAGGCAATGGAACGAGCTCCTCGAGACCTCCATTTGACCACACCGGTCGATAGTGTAGGCACTCGGGGACGACAACTTCGTTCCACCACCGCCGGCGGCCAATTCTACGGCCTACGAGGTAGTGCATGAGGAGAACCAGCCTAATATAACCAGCAACAACAACAACGCCGAGGTCCACATCCCAATTACCAATGTGGGGGAGGATCACGCCCCAACTAACATAACACCGTTTCAGCAGGAATGGCTCGATAAAATCAAGGGTGCTGATCCGTTTGAGGCTTTTGAGCGGACAGCTGACGATTGGATTCTACAGCTGTCCGCCAAAATGAAGGAGGAGGCCAGCAAACCTAATAATGCTGGGCCTCCTCCACCTCCGGCTCAAATTCAGCCACATCCACGCCCAAACCGCTGCAGAGGCAGAGGGGAGGCCGAGGCCACGGTCGTAACGGAGCCAGACCTGCTGAACAGATTCGAAATCCTCCCCCAATTGGAAACAATAATGGACTGAGATATGACCCTGTGGCCGCCTCACGGATTCAGAAATTATACAGAGCTAACAAGAAGAAAGCTGTCCGTGAGGTGACGCAGGGCGTCTGAGTATTGTGATGTGGATAAGGCTAGAATTACACAATTTTACAGGGATGTGTTCTCCAAAGGTGACTTCCAGCCGTCGGCTACCCCCGAAACCATCCCTGGCTTTATAGACCGCGAGGACCCTGAGGGTGAAGAGGAGAGGCTAATGAAAAACGTTTCCTCCAAAGAGGTGTGGTATCGCTTCACGAGGACGGGTAACACTGCACCGGGTCCGGATGGGGTGCTCAAGAAGTTTGACCCAGGTGCAGTTGTCCTAACGGCAATATATAACTACTGCTTTCGTGCCAATAGGACACCCGCCTTGTGGAAACAGATCAACACAATATTGATTTTCAAGAAAGGTGATCCCATGGAACTCTCTAATTGGAGGCCTCTCATCCTAGGGTCTTGCGTGAGCAAGCTTTACTCCGCGATCATCTCGGACAGGTTAAATAAAGAGGTCGGAGCATCGGGGAGAATATCTTGGGCGCAGAAGGGGTTTACTGAGAATGAAGGCTGCGTCGAGCACACATTTATATTACAATCAGTGATCGACGATGCTCGACGCAGGCGTCGCAAGGTCGCTGTCGCTTGGCTCGACCTTGCGAACGCATTCCCCTCTCTGCCCCATGCTTTTATTCGACATGCATTAGAACTGCATAAACTCCCCGCCCCATTTGTAGATCGTATAATGGGGTTATACTCCGACAATACCACCAGGGTAAGAACCAACGAGGGATGGACGGAGGACATCCCTGTTGAGGCGGGTGTTAAACAGGGGGATCCCTTAAGCTCCCTGATCTTTAACCTCGCTATTGAGCCGATTGTTAGGGTACTTCATTCCGACGCTTTTGAGAAGGGGTACCGTGTGCACGGCCAGGACGTCGTTGTGCTAGCATATGCTGACGACCATGCACTCATCGCTTCAGGCGATGAGGAAATGCAGGCACAGCTTGACCGTGCGCAACGATTGGCGACATGAGCGGGGTTTAGATTTAAACCCTCCAAATATGCCACCTTAAACATCAACGGTGGCCAGGGGGTTGGCCCCTCCCAGTTTTCCCTGGATGTTGAACCTGTCCGAGCTCTCGACGAGGGGGAGAGCTACATTTACTTGGGTGTCCCGACTGGTTATAAGAATAACCAGACACCAGTGGCGACGATCGAGCAGATGTTGGCCGACCTCCGCTCTATCGACCAATCTCTGCTCGCACCTTGGCAGAAGCTAGAAGCCGTCAGGGTCTTCCTCTTGCCAGGTTGACCTACATGTTAACGATGGCTAAAGTTCAAAAACCGGGTCTCTATGAATTTGATAGGACCCTGAAAAAGCTCGCCAAGGGTTGGATGTTCCTCCCTCAGCGGGCAAGCGCTGAGCTGGTGTTTATGAACACAGCAGAAGGAGGAGCAGGTTTACAGCCACTAGCCGACATGGCTGATATAGCCTCAATCAGCCATGTCTTTAGGCTAATTACTAGTCGGGACCCCAATTTTAAACATCAAACCGAGGTAGTAGCGAAGAAATTAGGTCGTCCATCGTCCCCGGTAGAGATCGCAGCCTACCTGTCAGGTAGCCTGCAATATGGTCTCGACCGGGACGGAGGAGACATATGCCCCCTTTGGTCACAGGCGAGGAAGGCGGCCCGATGGCTGGGGAAAAAAGTGGGCCTGCGCTGGCACTATGATGAAGAAGAGCAGTATAGTATAGTGATTGAGGACGGGGGTGAATTAGGAGACAATTCCATCAGGGTCTCCGAGGAAGCCCGCAACACCCTTTATAAGACCTTGAGTGTATGCCTACAAATGGTGTACAGGCGCAAACTTGTCCGCAAACCGGACCAGGTCAAAGTCCTGGAGGTAAGCTGTGCCTCCCAGGTTTCCAACCACTTTATTCAGAATGGGAGGTACACCCAGTTTGCGGACTGACGCTTTGTGCACCGAGCTAGACTAGGCACTGTTCCCCTGAATGGATGTAGGAGATGAGGCAAAGGTGACCTAAGGTGCAGGCGTTGCGGCTTCCATAAGGAAACGCTCCCCCACGTCATCAACTGCACATACGATAGTGCCGGGTGGCAGCTTCGCCACAACAGTGTGTTAGATAGATTGGCGAATGCTGTCCCCAAAGTGGCTGGTCAAATCCGGAAGAACCAGCAAGTTCCGGAGAGTGGCATGAACCTTCGACCTGACCTGGTGGTGACGAACGAAGTTGAAAAGAAAGTCACCATAGTAGATGTGGTGATTCCTTTCGAGAATCGACAGGTGGCAATGGATGAGGCCCTCGAAAGGAAACTCGCCACCTACGAGCCCTTGGCGCAACACCTTAGAGCCAAGGGTTACCAGGTCAGCGTGCACGGCTTCCTTGTAGGGGCTCTTGGATCCCGGGATAAGTGCAATGAGAGTGTACTAAGGAAACTGAGAATCTCTCAGCGCTATTCCAGGATCATGAGGGCCCTGATGGTATCTGAAACTATTAAGTGGAGCCGTGACATCTATGTCACTCACTTGACCGGCCACTGCCAATGGCAAAATGCGCAGGCCCCGAGAGGCGATTTAGAATCGGTTTTTTATTTTGATGTGTTAGTTAAGTTACAGTATGAGGCACCCTGGTTTTTTATACCATATGGGTGCCTCATACCATTTTATATTATTCGAAGTTTTAATGACGCGGCTGACCACTGAATTGTGCTGTCCCTTTTCTCTTAATTAGTATTAGGACAAATGCGGGCCACCTTAATTTTTTATAACATGAGGATGGCCCACATATTTTAATTTTAGCCTACTATTTCCTTTCTTCTATGCATAGTCATCATTCAACCCATATCAATCACTTCATACTCTCTCCTTTCACTCATTTCATTCATTTCATCCTTTTCTTTCTATCTTTCTTTTATGACGTGTAGCATGCCTTGTTAGAGCATCCTACCTACTTGAAGGTTTTAACATTTTTAATATATTTTAATAGTAGTTAGGTGTCATTTATCGACACTAGAGGGGTTCCCTAATTGTTTATACCTAATGGGAGCCCCTCGCATTGTTTTTGTTTTGTTCTGTGGTCAGCCGAATTTTAAAGTGCCTACATAGTAAGCCCCGCACCCTAATCCCTTTTTAATACTAAATAGGTAGGGCATCCTAATTTTTTATATCATATGGATGCCCTACACCGAAGGGAAGGGGGCCAGGTAAATATTAATCCAAGTCGATTGCCAATATATCTTAAAAGTATCAGAATATACTTGAAATGATAAGTCAGCTGATTTTTAAGTAAAATTAAAATATTATTGAAAAGAAATCTATGTGTGCAGTATATGCATCGACCGTCGTCCGGTCATCCAGTGGGAGATGATCCATACGGAGGTGATCGTTGATGTGGACGCGGTATTCCTGCCAGTTTGCTGTGCAGGACAGACACGTCAAACCGATGGATGAAGGAGTTATGAGCAATGACTGCGTCGGGGGTGGTATTGGAGGAAGGACGGGTAGGTTTTGGGAGAGGGACGAGGATGGCATCGATGTGACGTAGGTAGATGTCTAGGCTACGAAGTTCTAGGGCCGAACGTGAATGAAGGTTGAGGTGGGCCATTAGAGTGAAATGGAGGAAGACTTCAGCCATGTGGGCAATGAAGTTTTTGGGGATGGGTTGGTAGGGACGAATGTAGATGGTGGGTAGGTGTAGGACGCGGGAGGGGAAATATACAGAGCAAATAAGGCTTTCGGGGAATAAATGGGGCGGATTTCATTTCAGACACGAAATGAAATGTTCTATGCATTTTAAATTCAGGTCGGGGAGGGACTAAATGCCGGAAACGAAATTGATAGTCGTTAACAAATTTCATTTCGCGCCAGGACCGAAATTAAAAGTCTGTAACGAGTTTTATTTCGCGCCAGGAGTGAAATTAAAAGTCTGTAATGAATTTTATTTCGCGCCAGGAGTGAAATTACTGTAAATGTCTGTAACGAATTTTATTTCACGCCAGGAGCAAAATTAAAAGTCTGTAAAGAATTTCATTTCGCGGCAGGAACTAAATTAAAAGTCAGCCATGAATTTAATTTCACATGCCAGCCCTGCCCCCAAAGATCCGGAGTTCGACACCTGGCACTGCGACCTCCACACCACTTATCTGTTCCAGCACTTTTCACTGCGGACTGACTCGAAATCCAAGCCAATTGGTACTAGGTCTACTGGTGGTCTCTGTTGCAGTTCTGTGGAAACTAGATTACTAATAGCAGGACGGACCTGACACTGGCGGCTGGACAGAGGAAAATGGCTGTCGCTGTTGGTGGTTACATGCTTTGTTTATAAGTTGAGTCGTTTTGTTTACGATGTGATAGTGGTGTGAATTTCGCTTAGCAATCGTCTCCCTTGATTATCTGTACTTGTTGATTATTGCTTAATGATATTACACGTTCGTGTAAGTAAATGTCTGCATTAGTGCTTCATAAATACGAGATACCGGTGACTTCTGTTACGCTTGTGATACCATCAATACTATTGCCAATCAGTGGGTAAGTTTGGTCTATTTATTATTCTGTTTAGGGTTTATAAATTATTAGTACTGTAATGGTAATTCATTATGAACAAGCATAGTACCGTAATAATTAACGTATTCCAATTTAAGGTCAAAGAAGATCTGAAAATTGATTACCGTACGTAGGAACATAACCTACTTTTTAAATTGTCTGCAGTGTTCTCTCATCCAATTATACCCCTGCTAGTTCAAGGATATCAATCTTATCACGTACTTGGTGTGGATCCCGTTTTAATAAACTACCGGTAGGCTTACTCATGCATAGGCTATGCTAAAATTGAGGTGATATGCCTTGAAACTGTTGTGTGACTGGATGCAAATCCAATTATTATAAATATAAGCCACTGGTGCCTATTTTCTAATTTCCCATCAGGGGAATTCTACCCACACCCAACTTCACGGGGCTAATGACCAAAAAGTCCCAAGCCCATAAAATGAATGAACAGCAGACAAAATCACGTCATGATGTTATTTTGTGTTGGGTTGGATTCTGACACACGTCATGCGTTTGACAGAGTGCCATTTAATCTCATGAATAGGAAGGAATGAATACGACTAGCCTACTTGTTGACGGATTTACAGGAGGCAGTCGTGACCTTATGATAGGAATTACCTAGGCATTTATCTTCAGTATGTGTGGGAACCCATTGTAAACCATTTGCTGGGTGGCAACGCGGAGAATCGAACCCAACATTTCCCGGTTTACCTAACTAGGCTGTGTGTACCCCGTTCTTACCCTCGGACTAGAATTAAGATTTCTTGACAGACAGGAATCAAACTTGGACCCCAGAAGTGACAACCAAGAACTACACCACCAGGTTGGTCACATTTATTTTTAAGAATAATATGTCTGTTAGGTAGTCAGCCCGAAGGCTGGTTGGATCCTCAAAAGGCACTGCCGTTTGGTTATGTGGGTAGATACCCACAAAAAAACATGGCAACGCTATATTGAGTAGTACTAGGCAAGAAGTGGAGTGAGGTAATTTGTCATTGCTTTCCTCACTGAGTCAGTCCAGCAGTACTAACCATATGAGTAGAACCTTTCACAGCATCCACAGGCACTTACTGTGCCCTGAATATCATTACTAAGCACCACCCATACCTCAGTAGCTTCCATATAATCACAGCCATGAGTGAGACTGAGACATCGGTGAAAAGCCTCATTTTACTCTAGCCTGTGCCAACAGAAAAATGCAAATGTACTGCATTCATCAAGAGATGGCAAACAGGCCCCGAATAATATGTAACTTACTAAAAAGAGATTGAAATTCCTACAGGAACATATACAACTTTCCCTGTTCACTCAGCCAAGATATTCTGCAGATCTCTCATGTGGGCGTCAACATTATTTTATTTTATTCCTTTCCTGATGGAACTCCGGTAGTACCTTATTTTAACTCCCGGGGCACCTCCCCATGCCTGTCCCTTACACAGCTACACACACTACTACAGTCATCACGTAATCGGAGGAATTCAACCCACACCCAACTACACGGGGCTGATGACCAAGATGTGCTAAGCCCATAAAATGAATTAACAGCCGACAAAATCACGTCATGATGTTATTTTGTGTTGTGTTGTGTTGGATTCTGACACACATCATGCGTTTGATGTCCGACCACCAACTACGGCGGCCATCTTGGATTGCAGTGTCAGGTCCGCTAATAGCATGTCTAATGTTGCTGAATACCTGAGAGTGGGCTATTAATTGCCTAACATTAAAATGAAAATAATACTTTTACTAGGTTACAAGGGCAAGTCTGAGAAATAGCTTCTAAAATTCTATAAACATTGTAGCCTACCGTACTTGTGGTTGACGGGTTCATTAGAATCAATGTTGTTGTTACTTCTTTTTAGGGGCTTGGGACATCTTGGGCATCAGTTCAACTCTGAACGCTTCTATTCGTTCCTCTTGGTGTACGAATAAAGCGATCTGAACCCACAACTGGAGAGGAGATAGGAACCGTGGCTTTGTTACTAATTTTTGCGTTTGGAGGGTTCCGTTTGACAGGCACAAATAACCAAAACCTAGATCACATCAAAATGTTGCATAGAACAAAAATTGTTGTAAATTGCCGCCATAAAGCCCTTTACTCTTCCAATAATTGTGAAATACCCTCATAGTAAATGTAATTATAAAGACCTAATTTTAAGAATTACTCAAGGACTATCAAAGTTACATTCACATGTTTATGTAGCATATTTAGTAATGCAGGAATCGAAACAATGAATACAGATACGAAAAGTGAAAATGACAAATGTTATTAATGAAGAAGAAAAAAAAACGAAATACAAAAAGGTGATAATTGTAACTACATTTAATTTCCGAATCTTGTTAAACCTTCAGGTATGCAGTGAATGTAAGGGTAGTTATGAAAACTTTATTTATTAGGAAATCTGAGCCTGTTTTTGAGCTATCTATAACTAATAGCTACAAAAAGATCTGCTTGAGGGTACGAATCTTAAAATAAACTCACTGAGACCAAGACTGAGTAGCTTCGGCGAATAGGTGGAGTAGCCTATCGCTGAAAGTAGGACGTCAATCTTAAACTTAAAGGCCACAGCCATCTCCTTCGCAATCCTCACCTGAATCACAAATGCACACACTACTACACTCACCACAAAAACTCAAGTTATCAGACAAATTCTTTCTATCTATTTACACGGGGCTAAATAACCATGATGTCTAAGCCCCGCAAATGAAATAACAGCAACAATAAATACAAGGAACATCATCACTGTGGCAATAAAAGTTTCTTCCCAGGGGAAATTCTCTTCAGGTATGTAGGGGCCAAAGATAAGGAACAATTGAGACTGAAAAGTAGACACCCTAATATTGTCGGGGCTCGGAAGAGAACAAGACTTGACCAGGTCAAGTCAACAAGAAATATGAAAGTGAGGAGCCTGGCTTAAGTAGAAACAACGGCATGCTCAGCTGGGGGTCCGACACACGTCCCACTAGTTGTGAGCCCCTAGAAGGCGTTTCAATTGTGGATCAAAATATTTTTCAAATGTCTCATCAGTAAAAAACTCTTGTTGTGGTGAAGTAAAGGAAATCCATATGTATGAAATGCTTTACCTGATGTGAGCTTGTACTGTTTGTAGTGGTGGTCTGAGCAACCTCCTCTTCTACTGCGCCCTGCCTGCCTCTCATCCTGCGTGCCATGGAGAGCCAGTTCGAGTCTTGTTGCGGCTGTATGGCCAGATCCACGGTGAACGAGCCCTCGAAGGCCTTATCACCGAGTCTGTCATCTTCACGCTCCTGTCCGAGAGCCAGCGGGGCCCACGCCTGTTTGGAGTGTTTCCCGGAGGCCGCATTGAGGAGTATATCCCAGTAAGATCTATGACACTCATCACTAGACCTTGAAAGTTCATTCACTGAAGAAATATTGCCCAATTATATATGAATTTATGCACCGAAAGTTCCTTAAGTATGCAATACAAATAGAATTAAATATAGGTTATCTGCTTTGCAATATTTTTTAAATGCAGCTTAACGCAAATTTCGATTCTGATTATTTACGATGCACATATGTTACCATTTCGACTGTTGTTTGTGAAAGAGAATTAAATACGACTGTCTTTTCATGTTAGATTGGTATACATCTTAAAGCCTCGACTGCTTCATTGATAATCCTAGGCCCATTTACAAGTAGGCCTACCCACACTAGTGAACTACAAACACAACAGTAGCACAAGTTACCATACAGATTTAACAAGCACTCAAGTGTATTGGTTTGATAACCACGGTGAACAATATCCCTAAATGAATCAACAACAGAGCTTGATTATTATTATTGTCATTATTGTTCTAAAGGGTGAAACAGCGAGGTCATCTACCCCTAAATAGAGTTTCCTTGCGTAGCATTTCTTTTAGCAATAACACTTCAGTTTTTGAAAATGTTCACAATTCTACACAAGCACAACTATTAAGCTACCGGTACTTGGAAGGTAGAACATGGTAGTACCCATTTCCTGAAACTTGTTTGTGTGGGCCAATACTAGAAAATTTATCCGATCACATCATTTTGCTGGTGCCTACTTATATATGACGAACTGGGGTTTGGACGATAGCCAAATGTTCTGTGTTTAAAGTCTTTAACAAGTCGCATGAAATGTGTAACTTATCCTCATAAATATGCAAAATTAAAAAATCCCTCTCGGCACGCCGGAAGGGGGAGGTAGATTTCACCGGACAAACTAGAGGATAGGCAAATATAGAAAAAATATGGAGGTTTTCGTAGAAAGATAGATCTCATTTTATACACCTCATTGCGAGAAAGTATTTTACAATTGGAGCTTATTAAACTATGTTTCTCGTCTTTTTATGCTTACTTTTAACATTTTATTGTCTTATGGGGACGATAACCTTCCTCGTCATTTGGGGTCCATTTTCTATACTTGTGGTCACACTGTCCTTGTGCAAGGTTTCGACACTGATGTGTAGCCTAACTATCTAACGGTCTGTTACTTCTTCAAGCAAAATTTTATCTCCGGCAGAGATGTTGGTTGGTTCCTCAGTTTAGTGGCTGCGACAACGCGGTCATGTAGCCCCGTGTACTTTGGGTCTGGGTAGAATCTGTCTGATAACCGGTATTAGTCTGTAATTCAGGTAAGGCCTGCAGACGGTCAAGTTCAAGTAGTAGTTCCTAATTTTGCTACCAAATGCTGCCGTCAGCGACACCTAACTGTGAACTTGGCTACTATATGCCACCGCAACCAGCAACTGGCAACGAACGTTGGAACTTCCCCTCCGAAAGAAGGCATACTGAGGGATTATTAGCGCTCTTAAAAAATCAGATGACTTCGGCCGGGTTTGAACCTACGACCTTGGGCATAGAAGTTCAGCATGCCACCGAAGCCACTTCCCACAGAGGCACATGGAAAACTTATGTGATCTCGTGCAGTGGCGTTGTCATGGCAACCTCTGATGGCTCATCCAGGCTGCATCAAACCAGTCAAAAGACTGAAGACTCAAACAACAACATAATATGTATCCCTTTAAAATCTCGGTCGAGTTCGTTAATGGGCAAAATCGGTCGAAGGTGGTGAAAAAGGGGGAGGGGCTTTTTTTTTCGAAAAAGTGAAGTATAAAATGGACAATATTTCCCTAATAATTACCTAAAACTTTTGTCTGAAAGAATTTTTGATATGACCCATCATTACGCCAAGGGATGAGCAAAAATGATTTCGGAATTATAAGAAAATGCCAAGAGCCAACAGAGGTTGCCATGACAACGCTACTGGCGTAATGATGGGTCATATCAAAAATTCTTTCAGACAAAAGTTTTAGGTAATTATTAGGGAAATATTGTCCATTTTATACTTCACTTTTTTGAAAAAAAAAGCCCCTCCCCCATTTTCACCACCTTCGACCGATTTTGCCCATTAACGAACTCGACCGAGATTTTAAAGGGATACATATTATGTTGTTGTTTGAGTCTTCAGTCTTTTGACTGGTTTGATGCAGCCTCCATGCCTCCCTGTCCTGAGCTAATCGTTTCATCTCTACATAGCTACCACACCCTACATCCGAGGCAATCTGTTTAACATATTCTAACCTTGGTCTACCCCTACAGTTCTTGTCCTCGACCCTTCCTCTATGGTTCGGCCACTGTCTTGGCAAACCAGTTTTGTGTTTCCCTATTTGTTTCCACTCTGTGTGGTTGTACATATATTTATTATTTGTCTTCATTGCATTTATTCATTGTCAAGTTTGTTTTGTTTATGTTGGTTAGTTGTCATGATTCATTTGTTTTGATTACATGTTGTATTCCCACTGCCGTGTTTCCAGTAGGATATTTTTGCTTAGAAGGTATTTTGGTGTCCTAAGTTGGCCACATTGATTCTTCTTTATTCTCTTTGACTTGTTTTTGAACTCTCTACTGTGATTGGCTGCTTTCAGCCTATCAGAGGCCTCCGACTTGTCTTTGAACTCTCTACTGTGATTGGCTGCTTCCAGCCTATCAGAGGCCTCCTTGCTGTTCGTAGCGACCAATCACGTGTTTCTTCTTCGTTCTCTAAGTCTGCAGCCATGACGGAATGTTGTGCTTCAACGATGGTTGTGATTTATCGACGAATATCCAGCTAATCATTTCTATAATTGGTGCTATCTTCATAGTAACCGTGCTTAGTAATCATGTCCTATGCACATGATTCATATTTTGTTAGGGCAGTGACATTATGGTGATTTTCGGTCTCATCAAACCATGCTTGATGTTGCTACGCGCCATGTCGACGAATCCTTCAATCCGCGGCGTCGGATAGTTTGTTGTAACATGTTTACTTCTATCTTCATCTACTCCCTAACAATTTGTCATCACGCGTATGAATAATGATGTTGTTTCGTGTGATAAGTAATTCATTGTTTGTCTGGAAGCATGTGCCACAAGGCCGGGCACCATCACTAAATGGAGGTTGACGCTGGGCTTAACTACTTTACTATTGTGACAATACCGTGCGATTGGCATATCCCGGTATTTGTATGACAGCAATTACTTTGACTTCCTGCGTTTCACACATAATTTGTTTTATTAACAATTAATTTTTTGGGCTTATGGTATCGGCGCATCACTGTAAGTCAGTCCTGGTTCGACGACACATTCTCGTTCCATGCGACCTGTTTTTTTTCATTATTTGTTGCAACTCCACTTGTGTTGCATATTTAAACTATATCATTCTTTGGAACCGCCGTGTATTGCATGCCGTTCTATGATGTACTGATCTGCAGCTACGTTCAAGACAATATATGTGTTTTAGGCTCAAGACTTAACGTGTGTTAACTCCATGCGAGTGCTTCTTCAATTGTGTAAATTTGTGCCAGTGTTTCTCATATGTTTATGTGCCACCTTTGAGTATTTGTTTTATGTGCCACCTTTGAGTATTTGTTTTATGTGCCACCTTTGAGTATTTGTTTTATGTGCCACCTATTTGATAATATATCTTATTATTAGTTATTGGTGGTGTTGTGTCCTTTATGCCTTCCTGGACCTCCTTACTTGGTGACAATAATATTGTCTGGTCCTCCACATGTTTGCTAAATTGTTATGCGACCTTTGTAAAGTCAACCCTTTTTTTTTATCATTACATCTTATCTAATGCTTTGGCCAACAAACCCTTATGCATTGTCCACTATTACCAGAATACTCTTGGTGGGTTGTTGACTTCCCGCGTTGGCCATTACATTATTTGGTCCTCTCCGGGCCGGATATTGAGCTGTTTACTATTTTGAATTATTAAGCATTGTTGGCCATGTTGGGCCCTTGTTTCTTGCTATTTCACCAGGAAGACCATAAATTTAACATTGTATACGTTCCCATTAACTTTCCAAGGACACAATGCAGTATTCTATGTTCAGATGTTTGTTTCCAACTTAATCGAGACCATTGTCTCAGTGTTTATTTTTTGTGTTAGTTAAGTTGGTTGTGTTAGTTAGGTGTGCAACTCTGGTAATTACATCTAGGCGGGCAATCCTAAAGTCATTATGGAGGATGCCCAAAAACGACTTTTAGTTAGGAAGCGTGCAGTCGCTAAGGGCATGCTTATCTCACAAGAAAAAGTAATTAGCAACTTTCAGGACATTACAGAAGAACAATATCAAATGTTAGTGATACGCAAACACAAATGCGAGGACATTTATAAACAATTTAACGAAGCGCAAGTCGCTTTAGAGGATATTACAGACAATATCGACGAAGAAATAGCCGAACGTTGTGACTTCGAAGATAAGTATTTTGAGTTGATGGTTAAAATTAAACTACATTGTGACAATTTCAAAAAATCCAACACTACAGACAGTGATAACCCTTTGAATAATTTGCAGAGTGCACAATTTCCTAATGCTAACGTAGCTGCAGCGCATATAAAGTTGCCTGAAATTCAAATTCCGCAGTTCAGTGGCGACTTCACAGACTGGCTGAATTTCAGAGATAGCTTCAAGGCCATAGTAATTGATAACCATGCTCTTTCTGATATTGTTAAGTTCTACTACCTTAATTCTAGTCTTAGTGGGGAGGCCAAACTCCTCCTAAAGAACATTACTGTGTCAGATGATAACTTTATGGTTGCATGGAACTTGCTGACAACTCGATACAATAACATTAGGCTCATAGCGCATAACCATGTCACCAAGCTTTTCAAGCCCCCTGCATACGGTAATGATTCAGTGTCCTTGCGTGCCATCATCGACCACTTTGTTTCTCATGTCAATGCGTTAGAAGCTTTGGACTTTAACGGGGTTCCCCTTCAAGACTTGTTATTGTCACATTTTATATTGGAGCTACTAGATAATGATAGCATCCGTGAATGGGAGAATCATGTTGATTCTGGGAGAATTCCCACTCTCCAGGACTTGGTTAGCTTCTTAGAGAAAAAATGCAAGGTACTGGAAATAACTGAAAGGAATGGGTCCAAGCCTGCATTACATACTGCTGTAACCAAACTTAAAACTGAAGGTCATTCGCCTCAGAAACCCATGTTAACTACTACCAAATTTCGTTGTACATATTGTAGGAGCATTGATCACCAATTGTCGAAATGTGGTACCTTTATTAAACTTTCGTCCACAGCCAAATGGGATTTTGTCAGGTCTCGAAAATTATGTTATAATTGTTTGCGTAATTTCGAGCCTAATCATCAATGTTCGAAGTACTCTTGTAACACTTGTTCCCGAAAACACCACACTCTTCTTCACTATGAGCCCTCCAGTGGCACTAGTAATGATGCTTCTCAAGCTCATGCTAACGTGGTAAACACTAGTTGCAGTAACGTCGCTCGTGACAATCAATTTTCAAGGACGCTATTACCCACTGCCAAGTTGAATATATTAGCTGGCAATGGCTTACGTGTACCTGTCACTGCACTACTTGACTCTGCATCAGATTGTAACTTAATTTCGTCACACTTAATTAAGAAATTAAGACTCCACACCAAACCTATGAAGGTACACATTCGCGGTGTTGGTCAAAATCAAAGCACTGCTACTGTTGTTGCTGATGTGAACGTTTTTGCCTGTGCTACTAATTGGTCTGCTAAGCTTGAATGTCTCGTGGTTCCCAATATTGCACTTGAGCTACCCGCTGCTGGTTTCGACACCTCTGAATGGAACATTCCATCACACATTGATTTAGCTGATCCTGATTTCAATTGCACTAAATCTATTGATCTTGTTCTTGGTGCAGAATATTTCTTTGACCTGTTATGTCCTGGTAAAATCATACCAGTTGGTGATTTGCCCATCATTCAAAATACATCTGTGGGTTGGGTGTTTTCTGGGAGGCTGCCCAGTGCAAGCACCTCGCAACCATCGCACGTGGTATCAGCACTTACACTCTCACGCCCTCATGTAGAACAACAGCTGGAAGCGTTTTGGAACGTTGAAGAGGTTGAGACCCCAGTGTTGTCTGTTGACGAATCCATATGTGAAGAACACTTTGTTGCTACTACCACTCGCCAAGACGATGGTAGATTTGTGGTTATACTCCCTCGCAAGGTAGACTCGGAGCCTCTAGGTGCCTCTCGCTACGCTACACTAAATCGTTTTCACTCTCTCGAAAGACGTTTGGCTCGCAACCCTGAGTTAAGGTTAGAATACACTGAATTCATGCATGAATATCTAGCCTTAAACCATATGCAAGTCGCCCCCTACCCGATTGATGGTGAGGTTTACTACATTCCCCATCATCCTGTTTTCAAGCCGCACAGTACTTCTACAAAGCTCAGAGTGGTATTAGATGCTTCGATGGCTACTACGTCTGGGTGCTCCCTTAATGATACTTTGTTGGTGGGCCCTGTAATTCAGCAGGATTTGTTCTCTATTTTGCTTCGGTTCCGTACTCACTTGATAGCGTTTGCAGCTGATCTGAGTAAAATGTACAGACAGATTCTTGTAGATCACAAAGATCGTGACTTACAGAGAATATTTTGGAGAGGCTCTCCTTCAGACCCAATAGTAGAATATCAATTAAACACTGTTACATATGGTACTGCCCCAGCTTCCTTCTTAGCCACTCGTGTGCTAAAGGAGCTCGCCCTCACTGATGGTACAGCTTTTCCAGCTGCCACTCAGATTGTTTTAAACGACTTCTATGTTGATGATTGTATCTCGGGATGTGATTCCGAGCATGACGCACTCATTCTGTACGATGAATTGACCCTTCTTTTGAGATTAGGTGGTTTTGAACTGTGTAAGTGAGTTCAAACTCCATGACTCTAATAGATAACATTCCTCTTGATCATCAAGAGAAACAACAACTCCGTAGTTTCGGCGATGGTGAAGAAACAGTCGCCAGAACGCTAGGACTTTATTGGCAACCTATCGATGACTTGTTGCGGATTCAGTCACCTATCGTGAACTGTGACACTTCAATTACTTTTACTAAGCGTTCATTTTTGTCCATTGTTGCCTCTATCTTTGACCCTTTGGGTTTAGTGTCACCTATTGTGGTTGCTTGTAAGATTCTCTTCCAAGATTTGTGGATTCACAAACTCGGTTGGGATGACCCCCTTCCAATGGAAATCACGCAAGCTTGGCTGAATATTTATAGCAATTTACCTGCGATTTCTGAGATTTCTACTCCACGTTTGATTAAGCCTGCTTCAGAAATCAAATCTATGCAACTTCATGGCTTCTGCGACAGCAGTCAGCAGGCCTATGGAGCTTGTCTCTATTTATTGTCAATTGATACCAACGACATCGTCACTGTTGCTCTTGTGTGCGCTAAGTCGAAGGTTGCTCCTCTTAAACAGTTGTCTTTGCCCAGACTTGAGTTATGTGGTGCACTTTTGCTTTCCAAATTACTTGCAAAGGTGCAACCCGCTTTGAACTTGCTTATTGAATCCGTCTATTGTTGGACAGATTCCACTATTGTTTTGTCTTGGTTGGCTTCGCCCCCCTCAAAATGGAAAACCTTTGTAGCCAATAGAGTTGCTGAAATACAAAGGCTTACTGGTCACTGCGCCTGGAAACATGTCTCTTCCCGTGACAATCCAGCCGACATAAGTTCCCGAGGCTGTATGCCCTCAGAATTGAAAAATAATCAGCTATGGTGGTATGGTCCAGCATGGTTGAAGGCCTTTACAAGCTCCAGTACTTCAGATATCTTTGACACTCCTGTGTCCGAATTGCCTGAGTGTAGAATTTCGTGCGCAAATGTATCTAAACCTGTTGACATTGAATTTTTAAACAATTTTTCTTACTACACAAGATTGTTGAGGGTCATAGCCTACTGTATTAGGTTTTTCTCTAATTGTAGAAATACCACTAGGATCAGTGGTCCACTCACTGCCATTGAAATTGATGTTGCACTACTTACATGTGTTAAAATGATTCAAGCTCAGTGCTACACTACTGAACTTGCTGCTCTAATGAAGAATGAGCAAGTGCCATCCACTTCCACCATCAGCAATTTGCACCCTTTGCTTCACTCTGATGGCACTATTCGTGTGGGAGGCCGTTTGGAATTGGCCGACCTTCCATTTGATACAAAACACCAGATACTTTTGCCCAATGACCATCATTTCACTAAAGTCCTGGTCAGACATACCCATCTAAAGTTGCTTCATGGCGGGGTCCAGGTTGTGATTGCGACTATCCGACAACGCTTCTGGATACCTTCACTACGAAAACTTGTTCGTAGCCTATCTCGCTCTTGTGTTACTTGCGTGCGCTACGCTGCACGTCCTTCTGAACAGTTAATGGGTCAATTCCCAGCTGTTCGCCTTCATCAAACCTTTCCCTTTAATCACGTTGGTGTTGATTACTGTGGTCCATTTACTATCAGGTACGGTGGCCCCAGGTCAAAGGTCTCTACTAAGGCCTACATCGCAATGTTCGTTTGTATGGTTACGAAGGCTGTGCACGCTGAAGTCGTCACTTCCCTCTCCAGTCATGCTTTCGTTGTAGCCTTTACTCGCTTCTGCAGTAGAAGGGGCGTTCCCGCTCAAGTGTATTCCGACAATGGTACCAACTTTCAAGGCGCACAGTCTGACCTTGCTGATCTTGGTTCGTTGCTCTCCTCTGCAGATTTTCAATCTGTTGTTCAAGATTCTACCTCATCGCTACTAATTCAGTGGCACTTCATTCCTCCTAGTTCTCCGCATTTTGGTGGAATTTGGGAGGCAAACATCAAATCTTTGAAATCTCATTTAATAAGAATCATGAAGGCTCAAGTACTTACGTATGAAGAATTGACCACTCTCGTGGTGCAAATTGAAGCCATTCTAAATTCTAGACCCATTTCGCCTATGACTGAGGACCCTACTGACTTGTGCTATCTCTCGCCAGGTCACTTTCTTGTTGGACGACCTTTGAATGCCTTGCCCATTCCTGACGCTTCTGAAGTGCCCATCAATAGGTTGTCTAGATGGCAATTACTTCAACAGATTATGACTTCATTGTGGCGTAAATGGTCCACAGATCATTTACTCTCCCTTCAACAACGTCACAAGTGGAACCGTGTGTCTCCTAACCTCAAGGTTGGCACGCTTGTGCTTATTATGGACGACAATGTTTCTCCTACTTACTGGCGACTTGGACGTATTCTTGAGGTTCATTGTGGTAAGGACGGCCTAGCTCGTGTGGTCTCTCTACATACCACCTCTGGACTCTTGAAACGTCCCATCGTCAAGGTGTCTCCCTTGTTGCCGCAGAACTAAACCCTCTTGTATTTCATAAACAACCTGCCTGTTGTTTCTGTGCGGGCAATATGGTTCGGCCACTGTCTTGGCAAACCAGTTTTGTGTTTCCCTATTTGTTTCCACTCTGTGTGGTTGTACATATATTTATTATTTGTCTTCATTGCATTTATTCATTGTCAAGTTTGTTTTGTTTATGTTGGTTAGTTGTCATGATTCATTTGTTTTGATTACATGTTGTATTCCCACTGCCGTGTTTCCAGTAGGATATTTTTGCTTAGAAGGTATTTTGGTGTCCTAAGTTGGCCACATTGATTCTTCTTTATTCTCTTTGACTTGTTTTTGAACTCTCTACTGTGATTGGCTGCTTTCAGCCTATCAGAGGCCTCCGACTTGTCTTTGAACTCTCTACTGTGATTGGCTGCTTCCAGCCTATCAGAGGCCTCCTTGCTGTTCGTAGCGACCAATCACGTGTTTCTTCTTCGTTCTCTAAGAATGCAGCCATGACGGAATGTTGTGCTTCAACGCTGGTTGTGATTTATCGACGAATATCCAGCTAATCATTTCTATAATTGGTGCTATCTTCATAGTAACCGTGCTTAGTAATCATGTCCTATGCACATGATTCATATTTTGTTAGGGCAGTGACATTATGGTGATTTTCGGTCTCATCAAACCATGCTTGATGTTGCTACGCGCCATGTCGACGAATCCTTCAATCCGTGGCGTCGGATAGTTTGTTGTAACATGTTTACTTCTATCTTGATCTACTCCCTAACAATTTGTCATCACGCGTATGAATAATGATGTTGTTTCGTGTGATAAGTAATTCATTGTTTGTCTGGAAGCATGTGCCACAAGGCCGGGCACCATCACTAAATGGAGGTTGACGCTGGGCTTAACTACTTTACTATTGTGACAATACCGTGCGATTGGCATATCCCGGTATTTGTATGACAGCAATTACTTTGACTTCCTGCGTTTCAAACATAATTTGTTTTATTAACAATTCATTTTTTGGGCTTATGGTATCGGCGCATCACTGTAAGTCAGTCCTGGTTCGACGACACATTCGCGTTCCATGCGACCTGTTTTTTTTTTCATTATTTGTTGCAACTCCACTTGTGTTGCATATTTAAACTATATCATTCTTTGGAACCGCCGTGTATTGCATGCCGTTCTATGATGTACTGATCTGCAGCTACGTTCAAGACAATATATGTGTTTTAGGCTCAAGACTTAACGTGTGTTAACTCCATGCGAGTGCTTCTTCAATTGTGTAAATTTGTGCCAGTGTTTCTCATATGTTTATGTGCCACCTTTGAGTATTTGTTTTATGTGCCACCTTTGAGTATTTGTTTTATGTGCCACCTATTTGATAATATATCTTATTATTAGTTAGGTTCGTAACCTGGCGCAGTCAGCTGGCATTTGAGGGTGCGCAAATGCGAGGGAGCCGTGTCAGTACATTTACTGGCACGTTAAAGATCCCCTTCGGGGCAAAATTCCGGCACCCCGGCGTCTCTAAAAGCCAGGGTAGTTAAAAGGGACGTAAAACCAATAACATTATTATTATTATTATTAGTTATTGGTGGTGTTGTGTATTTATGCCTTCCTGGACCTCCTTACTTGGTGACAATAATATTGTCTGGTCCTCCACATGTTTGCTAAATTGTTATGCGACCTTTGTAAAGTCAAACCTTTTTTTATCATTACATCTTATCTAATGCTTTGGCCAACAAACCCTTATACATTGTCCACTATTACCAGAATACTATTGGTGGGTTGTTGACTTCCCGCATTGGCCATTACATTTGGCGTAATGATGGGTCATATCAAAAATTCTTTCAGACAAAAGTTTTAGGTAATTATTAGGGAAATATTGTCCATTTTATACTTCACTTTTTCGAAAAAAAAAGCCCCTCCCCCATTTTCACCACCTTCGACCGATTTTGCCCATTAACGAACTCGACCGAGATTTTAAAGTTATACATATTATGTTGTTGTTTGAGTCTTCAGTCTTTTGACTGGTTTGATGCAGCCTCCATGCCTCCCTGTCCTGAGCTAATCGTTTCATCTCTACATAGCTACCACACCCTATATCCGAGGCAATCTGTTTAACATATTCTAACCTTGGTCTACCCCTACAGTTCTTGTCCTCGACCCTTCCTTCCATAACTAAGCTTGCTATTCCTGGGTGTCTTAGTATGTGTCCTACCAACCTATCTCTTCTCTTCATTAGCAGTCGCCAGAAACATCTCTCCTCTCCCACTCGCCTTAATACCTCTTCGTTTGTAACCCTATCTACCCATCTGATCTTCATCATTCTCCTGTAACACCACATTTCAAATGCTTCAATTCTCCTCTTTTCTGCTGCACCAATAGTCCAAGTTTCACTTCCATAGAGCGCCACGCTCCAGACAAAGGCTTTCAAAAATGTCTTCCTAATACCTAAATCTATATTCGATGTCAACAGATTCCTTTTTTGTAGGAAGGCTTTCCTTGCCTGAGCCAACCTACTTTTTATATCCTCTTTGCTTCGTCAATCACTGGTTATTCTGCTTCCTAAGTAACAGAAGTCTCCTACTTCCTTCAGCTTTTCACCTGCCAATTTGATCTCCATAGAAGTTTCTGATTTATTTCGGCTGCATTCCAGTATTTTTGTTTTACATTTATTAATTTTCATCATGTATTCATTCTGTAAGACGGAGTCCATACCATTCAAAAACTGATTCAAATCCTCAGGCGTGTCGGCCAAGATGACGATGTCATCAGCAAATCTCAGAGTTGAAATTATTTCTCCTTCAATCTTCACTCCCACTTTAAATTTTTCTCCAATTTCCTTCATTGCTTGTTCAATGTAAAGATTGAAAAGCATGGGTGATAAGTTGCAGCCTTGCCTTACACCTTTCTGAATACCAGCGTCTCTCTCATGTCCTTCAACTCGAATGACTGCTGTCTGGTTTCTGTATAGATTGTATATCACCCTCCTATCCCTGTACTTTATTCCAATAGATTTCAAAATGTCAAACAATTTAGTCCAATCAACGTTATCAAAAGCCTTTTCTAAGTCTACAAATGCCATGAACGTTCTCTTACCTTTCTTTATTCTACCTTCCAAAATCAGCCTAAGACTTAGTACAGCTTCCCTTGTTCCTACATTTCTCCTGAAACCAAACTGGTCTTCACCCAACTCCGTTTCTATCTGGCTTTCAATCCTCTTGTAAATTATTCTAGACAGGATCTTTGAAGCATGAGTAATCAAGCTGATTGTACGGTAATCTTCACATCTGTCAGCTCCCACTTTCTTTGGTATAGGGATGATAACATTCTTCTTGAAATCAGGGGGTACCTCACCTGTCTCACAAATCCTACACACCAAGTGAAATAACCTGATCAGACCTTCATCTCCTATGCAGCGTAGCAACTCAATCGGTATATCATCTATGCCTGGTGCTTTGTTCCTGCCTAAGTCCTCTAATGCTCTGTCAAATTCTGATCTCAATATTAAATCTCCTTTTGCATCCTCATCAATTTCCTCCTCCCTTTCCATTACATGATTCTCAATCTCCTTTCCCTTATACAAGCACTCTATGTAAGCTTTCCATCTCTCAACCTTTTCTTCCCTATCTGTTAGAGGCTTTCCATTTGTGTCCTTAATATTACAGCACTTAGTCTTCTTTTCCCCAAAAGTATTCTTAATCCTTCGATAAGCTGTGTCTACTTTTCCTAATTTCAGACAATTTCCTATACCTGCACATTTCTCTTTCAACCATTCTTCTTTCGCTTCCTTGCACTTCTTGTTAACCTCATTTCTCAGACGTCTGTATTCTGCTTTCCCCTTTTCATCTCTTAGATTCTTGTGTTTCCGCCTTTCATCCATCAATTCTAGTATATCCTGAGTGATCCACGGTTTTCTACCTATTTTTTCTTTCCTACCAATGTTTTCTTCTGCGGATTTTGTTATTTCATTCTTCAAAAGTGCCCATTCGTCTGCAATTGAAGTCCGTTTAGGATTTTTAATTAGTCCTTCCGTTATACTCTTCTTGAATCTTTCGTTTACATCCTTTACTTTCAGTCCGTCTATTGCCCACCTTTTTGGCTTTTGACTTTTCTTCAGTTTCTTCAATTTTAATCTGCATTTCATTACAACCAGATTGTGGTCAGAGTTTATGTCAGCACCAGGATATGTTTTACAATCCAAAATCTGGTTTCGAAACCTCTGCTTCACCATAATGAAGTCGATTTGGTAACGCCCTGTATCTCCTGGTCTCATCCATGTGTATATTCTTCTATTGTGGTTATTGAATAAGGTGTTATCTATGACCAACTCATGTTCGGTGCAGAATTCCATCAGCCTGCTTCCTCGATCATTCCTTTCACCTAATCCGAAATCTCCTACTATCTTCCCTTCTCTCCCTTTTCCTACCACAGCATTCCAATCTCCCATTACTATAACATTTTCATCACCTTTGATATACCTCAGAATGTCATCTATTTCTTCGTAGACCTTTTCAACATCCTCATCATCAGCTTGACTGGTAGGCATATAGACTTGTACCACTGTGGTGCACGTAGGTTTAGTATTGATTTTTGCTACAATAATCCGTTCACTATATTGCTCATAATATTCCACCCGCTGTCCAAGTTTCCTACTCATTATGAGACCAACTTCTGCTTGGCCATTGTTTGATTTAGTGCTAATGACCCTATAGTCTCCTGACCAAACGTCCTGTTCTTCCTGCCAGCGCATTTCACTAATCCCAACCAAATCCAACCTCAACCTATCCATTTCCCGTTCTAAGTTTTCTAACTTTCCACTTCCTAGCAGACTTCTAACATTCCACGCTCCGATCCGTAGAATGTCAGATTTCCTCTTTGTCACTTCTGTGATGTTAACCCCCTCTCGAGTAGTCCCCACCCGGAGATCCGATCGGTGGACTAGTTTACCTCCGGATTGAAATTTTACAAGGGAGGAGGCCATCATCACATGTAATTATGCATAGAGAGGTGCATATCCTCGGGAATAGCATTACGGCTGTAGTTTCCCGTTGCTTTCAGCCGTGCAGCAGAACGCAGTGTAGCCATTAGTTGGCTTATATTATCAATATCTTAACCGTCTATTAGACTAGTAAAGAATTGATTTATTCTGAAAGGCTGATACTCCCTTTCAGAATAAGTAAAGAGCAATTCTACTACAAAATACTAACCTTCTATTAACAATTAAATACCAAAATTCTACTAACGAAAAAATACTAAAGTTTCACCAACAACAAATACTACCACTAAAACAGTCTGTCACCAGGCCCACTCACATGCACCCTCACCAGACACACTCACACACCACAGTCTAATAGAACAATGACATATATCTAATACACAAATTAACTTCATACTTACAACTAAAACTAACTACATACTTACTGTACTGTAATTGACAATATTTACAAAATTTAAAATGATTATCTGGTAGCAAAAATATCTAGGATGACCAGTTTCGATCGTCAAGCGATCATCATCAGATCCATTACACTTAGGCTACATATTATGTAAAAGATTCAAAGTGATTGGTGCAAAATTGCGTTAGTTATCGTGTCCACAAGAAATTGATATACATATGATACATACTTATGATGCATACCTACATACATATATTTTATATGTACATAAATTATATATACACGTTTGAACTGACGGTGGTTTTGGGGTCTGGGGGATGTGAAACGCGAAGATATGTCAAAATTTTCCGGAAGTCGAAACATGGTACTGTACCCGTAAAAATCGAGAAGTTACTTGCTGGGGATCCAAAGCGCAGCTGGATCGTAGAATTATGAATGTTTCCGGCTAGATAAACCGTCAATATCCCACCAACAAGGTCTTCGGGATTATACACAGTAGGCTACGATCGTGTTATGGATAAAACAAAAATACACTTGCGGTAGAGTGAAAAACTTGCCTTACATCTCGAGGCTATGTAGGATAAAAGAGATCCTTTCCTGCTGTAGGATATTCCATTACACCGTCTCTGCTTATAGTTTAACATAAGTCACTCGACACAGAACTTATTAAACGAAATAAGTGTATTAACAAAAATCCTAAAATTAAAATAAATAAATAAATAAATAAATAAATAAATAAATAAAAATTCCCTATAATAAAATAATCATTAAATACATTAATTAACTCACATATACGTCCATCCATTCATAACACTGGATTCACACGACTTCACACATATGCTGGATGCATTTTGGGTGGTATCTGCCATTTACAGATCGTTAAAATACTTATTGACAAAGTTATGGAGAGCCTGACATTCCTGTTAAATATTTCACATAGTTACGCGTGTCGAGAACAACACCTGACTGCCGTCTCGTTTCATTGACACAGTTCATTCAGAACTCCCTTCGCTACAATGCACACCTGCACTCCGCTTATATAATCGAGCCTGGGATTCAACAATCTGGTTATGCGTTTAACACCTGCTCTCCAAGTTCCCGTTTCATTTTTAAAACACGGCGAGACTGTAACATTGCCGGTTTACACACAGATCCCAATAGCTTTCATTTATACATGACAAAATCATTCATAAATCTATAGTTCCTCTCTCAATCACTTTCATACAATACCATACTAATTATTTACAGTACTATCGCCACTTGCAAATGACATAGTTCATTTACTCATGTCTTTCATTAAACACACACTCTCATCCTAAAAACATCTACTCCTAACTGTTCTAAAATATTAAACACGCAAAATATATCATATCATTATTATTAGAAATAATAAAAACCTTAATTAAATAATTATAAATTATTATATACAATGTTTAACCACGTCTATCACATCAAGTTTACTTGTGTACTATTAGACTAGTTATTATTATCACTAGCTATTGTTTATAGTTACCTTCTCTAGTTTCTTCAAATTGTTAAAATGATATACCAACTAAGTCTGTATTAGGTTTACTGTCATCTCCGGTCTGATATGACCAATCATCTAAGATGAGTTCATATTATTATTAGATAGTTCCAGGTTTAATAAAGTTTAAATAAAAGTTTAGTGAACAAAGATTAATAACTTTTCCCAAACATCTTTCCGCCTACTACGCTTCTATCCTTCCTCCTAAATCGTGAATCTATACACACATAGGAGTTCTCACTAACTCTACTAAATGCAACAATGCTTTAATCTCCACACAACAGTACTACAATGCACAAATACGGCATAAATAAATATTTCCTCGCACTCGCAGACTTCTATACTTCTATATAAGGCATGAACCCTCCTCGTATATTCAATGAACAATTCTCACAACCTCAACACAATTGTTTCCAACAATTCTTCTGTAGTACTTGCATTAATTCCAACTAGCATTTATTTTAGCGTTCTCCATACAACCGCTTATACTGTCAACAGCAATATCTGTTCTTATGACTTCACATTTGCTCTCAAAACGATCATAGAAGTTGCTAATGAAAGATATCCGTTAGGTTTACTAAACATTGTTACTTTGTTATCAATTCCTTGTTTCTATACATGTAATAAAAATATATAAATGTGTCTCACCATACTGATCTTAACTTCAAAGTTACACGGTTGCAATGTTACGTTCACAAAATAACGAAGCATTACATTTGTGAATAAATAACGACAAATGTTATTTAAGTGTCTCATAAAAATCAATCACGATTGGAATACACTATATCTAAATTCCCTGCTGTCGGATAAATTATCTTCTAAGAAGATATGACTCAAATAATGTTACATTTAATGAAAGTGGGTATGTCAACTTCTGAATGTATCTTCATTCTATACAAAGAACGCCCATGAGTACATGACTTTATATCATAATCGTGACGAATATTACTTTCCAGATCGACGAAATGTTCATAGTAATTAGTGATATTTCACAATATATCACACGTAGATTGCTTCCCCTGTACTAATATTCTCTTCTTACAGTAAGATGCCCAATTCATTTTACTCAAAATGAATTTACTAGACATTTAAGACAAAACTGTCTGAAATCCTAACTCAAAAATTGGAAAACGTCCAATACTAATATCTAAATTTCAAAGAAGGAATATAAATTCCCAAACCAATAAACTGCAGTTCAGAAACTGGACTTTCATGTATGGATGACTAGAAATAATCATCCTACATGATCTTGTAGAATAAATCTTATCACACATCAGAGTGAAAATACATAAATGAAATGTGGAGAAATGTTGCTGAAAATGCCATCACATTACTCTAACTAAATAATAATGCTGGCCACTTCTACCTTGTCCGAAGACTTCTGAAGCTCATATCAGGTATTGGAAAATACCTAGATGTTTCATCTTCCAAGAATGCAATGTTAAAACCAAATCCATCCACACCAGCGAATGAACTGCGACCTCAGATAAGGAAGCATTTCCTCTCCGGAAAACACCCATCTCCACCGGACATCGAACTGCTTCCTCTCGTACATGGATTCCACGTTTCAAGCAATTGCCGGGCCTAGTCCCTGGCATATTCTCTCTTCCTGATGATGACTCTTCATTCGCCGACTCCATTCGAATTTCCCACATTATTTTAGAGCAATATTGACGATATAGTTTCATAGTTACAAATACAATTTGTAAGTTGTAGATCGAATCACAATCGTGGTTATTAATGTTCATGTAGATGGTCAATGAATGATAATTATTGCTCATAGTCAGAAAGTACAAGTACATGATTATACATTAATTGTACTGGATGGTAATGTACATAATATTTCATGTGTACTTGACTTTGTAGACATTCTAGATGTTGTATATAGTTCTGTAGTTAACTAACGTTGCTCCATGTTGTCTAAACACAACTCTGCATTAACATATCCCAGTCGCATAAAGTTTCTATTCCATAATAACTAACATCTTCATAATGTTGAATGATATATGTGTATTCATGTCTGCAGTCATTATAATGTCCATAATGAGCCCGTCAGAGGTGCTGTCAGGGTTGCCAACAACCGAAATGACTTCCCAGACACCTCGCCTGTCGAACACATAGGCCGAAGAGGATTGGATGCATTCTTATAGGTCATACGTACGAGAAACGTGATCACCGGGGGGATCAGGGTAGACAAGGTGTACGTCATAGACGACGCAAGAAGTACATCAGAGAAACATTTAAACTAAGGAATAAGAACATCTAGACATACATTAAGTAAACTCGTGATTGTTTTATTAAAAAGTCATCGAACCCCTAGTCTCGGCTAATCCGCAAGCTAATAAAAGAGGTTCAAAATCCACACTGAATGAAGTTTAAAAAAACTATCGATAGATCTAACACACAAATGATAAAACAACAACAAAGCTTGGATAGTGGTACGGTAAAGTGAACCCTACACTATCAGAGATGGGTTACTAAAAAGCAGAATCTAAATTTAACAAAGCAACAAAACAAGCAAAAGATATGGTGGTACCACTCCCGTATTTACAATTACATTTAATGAATCTAGCTAAGGCCTGGCAATATTAAAAACATATACGGCGAATGACGTCCGTAATCAGAACATAACATCAAAAGCTACATGACAACCAGCTCAAAAAAACATTAAATTCACTCCTAGGACTAGAATGTGTTCATCAACACTACAGGTACATGAGGATAACATAGCATTCATGAGTAAATAAATAAAGCAGAGCATCCAATCATTATCTTATTAAACCCTGCCTGCACATTCTGGAGTACTCTTTGTATCCAAAAGTCATCTGACAATGTGTTCATTACGTTGGCAACTGCGTGGTAAAAACCACGACTTAGGTCACATGAGCGTCACGAGCCACCCACCAAGTACGAACTACTGGTTGGTACTGTACCCGAAATACCTACCATCAGCATGTTGGAATCCCTCTATGATAACTGGATCGTAGAACCTGAAAACCCCGGCTAAAAAACAGATTTTACCCAACATGTGACGAGGAAAAGGGTACAGGAATTCCTCCCGAGACTACGTTAATAAAAACCATGGTAAACGACCAAAAGAAACTCGAAAGCACAAGAATTACGACGAGACGTAATCTCTGGTGTGTGGAAAACCACTGAAATAACCACCACTGGCCTTCTTAACGTATTCTCTTATCGTTTCTATAAAATATCACACTTCGAAGATTTTAAAAATTGACTAAATAATGTATTCAGAAATGAAGAATTAATTGAGGCAAAGTGCCCAACTTCCAACTGAAGTTTCATGATCTTTGGGAACAGTCACCACTGGAAATGACTGCATTTTTACCCAAATATAAACAAGAACAATATTAAACAGTCCAACAGCAATGTTTGAAAATGATGGAATCATTTAAATTGAGCCCCTGAAAATTTCATATTTATAATACACATAAATTCATAAGCCCCCCCCCCAAAAAAAATACTTAAAGTTATAATACATATGTACAGTCATATTGTAACACTTTCTTAGTGTTCTTCGCAGGATTCAGAAATGACACCTTCCATCAGTGTCTTACTAGATTCATGGTTGCTGTACTATTTTGATTTATTCACTTTATCTGGCCGAGCAATTGAGCTAAGTCGAATTTAATTTATTTTACATTCACCTAAAATGACCTTTCATCACCGGAGCGGAGTTAGCGATAATTATAACACCTGATAAGCATTGCAGTGATACAAAGATTCGAAAATCTATCAAGTAAATTTAATTTAACATGCCTCAAATGCATGATTCTCACAACAGACTATTAACGTGAAAAGATGCTGACATACAATGCCTTAAGCCATAATTATTCTTACTTTCAAAATCCATCTGAGTGGATTGAATTTCCTATTACTACTCGGAATATTCCTTTGAATAACCTTTCAACAATAAAGGGCACTAGCCTTTACATGGCTTTACCATCAAATATCGTGCTGCACTGAGCATTCATATCATTATTTATATTGCACTACTATAACTTAGTGCCTTACATAATCACCTCCCTTGGTGAACGAAGAATTCTATACTCGGCTTATTTAACAGATCAAATTCACAATAAAATATTGTTGCTAAAATTATACAAGTTTCATTACACTTCAATTAATCAATGTTTAATTATTGTTTCATTTACTTTTATATTATTATTTAACACGATCAATGTGCATTGCTTTTAATAAGTGTTAATTATAATTATAAATCTGGCGATAGATCTGCCTCCGCATAAATTTAATCTGGGATTCGCGTTAATAAATAGGATGAATGTTTGCAAAAATCTTCAAACTTCAAACTGTGTATAAAACACCTGTATTGTCCATCTACAATGGATATTAAACGTATCTAACGAAGCAATCGTAATACAACATTTCAAAAAATTACTGAAGGAATAAATTGGATCAAGTCAAAGGTCGGAATAAATCTACTCGAATGGTGTCAAGAGCAACAAATAGCATCCTACACCACCGGTCTGGGTGATCATATCAATCAGCGCTCCAAATGACCGGTTAGAAATACTAAAAGCGTCTATCTGCCACAAGAGCAGAATATAAATTCCTAGCAATGCAAAAGAATCCATTTTCCTCAATGAACTAGCTTCAAAAAGCTTACTGCAATATTTCATAATCAACCTGCATACTGAAAGTCAACTTTCCAGTGTAAAACAGTTTCTTATAGTCGCACTATAGTAGAAACTCCAAATTGAGTCTACCCAACAGTGAGTAATGTCCTCGCTGGACATGAAACAAGTGTCCATTCACTATATAAAAAACAGCACGTGGAATGACGAATCTTGGCCTAATGTTCCTCTTTTCTACATTAAATAAATTCCCAATTAAATAAACTTGAATTTGCAGTTACCAAAAGAAAATTTAAACTACAATACATTTAATCACAATGGGTGCATCATTTAGTGGAATCAAAACCCTGTCCAGAATAGAATCAGTCTAGACAATAAGATCAAGCCTGAACTCTACCCTTAGACATACTACAAACTCCTATAAAATGTGGAAAAGTGACAACGTTAGAATAAACATGCTTTACTCGCGAAACCGGGTCATTGCGTAACACACTGTACTCAAAAGCAACAGCTGTGTCCTCCGACACTCACAAGCGCGAACAGCTATGCCGGCTGCATTGAAAATGTTCGTGGCCTCGCCAGAATAGTGACACTCATGTCTGTAGCGTCTAACCGCCCATGGTTAGATTAATAAAGCACATAATAGCCTTTCCTCCTGACATCCAATTACTCAACATGATTGTGATGTCAAACAAGCATAAATAAGGCTTTATAAAAAACTAGCTGAAGTACCCGTGCTTCGCTACGCGTCATAAATAAATTAAAATGTGAAGGTGACAGTTAAAACAGGGGATAGGCGAGGTGCTGCGCAGAGGGAGATTAAGGATGGAACATTTTGTCCGACTACACCGCTCGGCGTTGACCGTGTTTTATAGCACAAATTTAGGTTTTACTCGCTAACCGTTGGAGATACCTTTCGGTTAGAAACGGTAATTTTAAACCTCGTATATGCCATCAAAAGTTTGCTATTTCTTAGCATTCTCTTTTTATTTGAAATGGAAATATGAAAGTTTGAAACCAAAGGGTGTAGTGACGTCACTAAAATGGTCGCCATATTTAAATAGTGCAAAGTATTTAAATCAAAAGTAACCTATATGTTAACCAGGTAAATCAGCTACTTCCATGTAAAATTCATGTAAATCGGACCAGTGGTACTTGCGTGATTGAGTAATACACAGACACACACCATCTCATTTTTAGCTTCGCTTCGCTCGCGTAATAGTCGTGTCATATTGTTATTCAATGAAATGCAGGTTTAACCCCGTTAACACCCCTTTAGAACCTGAATATCCAAAAATCCCTCCTTAGTAGACGTTTTCAACACACAACAAACATATCCCCAAAATACCATTCTTCTAACTTTAATAGTTTTGGTTGGTCGATGAGAGTGAACATCCAAAAATCCTTCCTTAGTGGACGTTTTTCTTCCAGAATTTCACCCCTCCCCATAGGCCCCTTAAATTGCATTTATGAAAAAAAAACTGTCGAACACCTATTTGTTTTATTTATTTATTTATTTATTTATTTATTTTTAAGCTGATTGAATTCCTCCGAGTTTCAAACTCCTCGCCTATGTCGTTTAAGAGATACACGCTCCGTTAGGAATCTTTCAACCCCCCACTTTTCATCCCTTTCACCTCATAATTTACACTACATCGAAAAACCATTAGACATGTGCCAGCTTATTTTTAATGACTAGTATATATGCCAAGTATCACATCCCCAAATGAAACCACTCATGAGATATTGTTATTCAATGAAATGCACGTTTACCCCTTAACACCTCTTTAGAACCTGAATATCCAAAACTCTTTCCTTAGTGGACGTTTTCGACATACAACGAACATATCCCCAAAATTTCATGTTTCAAACTTCAATAATTTTGGCTGGGCGATGATGAGTGAGTCAGTCAGGACATTTTATTTCATAAATTTTTGATAATTTCACCCCTCCCCATGAACCCCTTAAATTGGATTTATGAAACAAACGGTCGAACACTTATTTACTTATTTAAATCTGTTTTCCCCCTGAGTTTGATGAGTGATCAAGTGAGTCAATCAGTTAGGACACTTTCTTTCCTGTTTTTCTTTTCCCCAGAATTTCACCCCTCTCCAAGGGCCCCTTAAATTGGATTTATAAAAAAACGGTTGAACACCTATTTACTTGTATTTTAAGCTGGTTTTTTTCGACGAATTTCAAAATGCTCGCCTATGTCGTTTCAGAGATACACGCTCCGTTAAGAATCTCTCAACCCCAATTTTCACCCCTTTCACCTCATAATATACACCACATCGATAAACCCTTAGGCATATGTCTGATTATTTTTAATGATTAGTTTATATACCGAATATCACATCCCCAAAGAAACAGCTCATGAGATATCATTATTCAATGAAATGCACGTTTACCCCCTTAACACCTCTTTAAAACTCGAATAAACAAAAATCATTCCTTAGTTGACGTTTTCGACATACAGCGAACATATTCCCAAAATGTCATGTTTCCAACTTTAATAGTTTTCGCTGGGCGTGATGAGTGAGTGAGTCAGACAGGATATTTTCTTTCAATTATTTTTACCAGAATTTCACCCCTCCCCATGGGCCCCTTGAATTGGATTGATGAAAAAACGCTTGGACACCTATTAACTTATTTTTAAGCTGCCTTTTCCCCCTGAGTTTGATGAGTGAGTGAGTTCGTCAGTCAGTTAGGACACTTTCTCTCCTTTTTTCCCCCCAGAATTTCACCCCCACCCCATTGGACCCTTAAATTAAGTTATGAAAAAAACGGTCGAACACCGATTTACTTACTTTTTAGCTTTTTTTCGCTGAGTTTCAAATTTGTCGCCTATGTCGTTTAAGAGATATGCCTACACGCTCCGTTAGGAATCCTTCAACCCCCACTTTTCACCCCTTTCACCTCATAATAATACACCACATCGAAAAACCCTTAGACACATGTCTGCTTATTTTTATATGCCGAGTATCACATCCACAAATGAAACCACTTGTGAGATATTGTTATTCAATAAAATGCAGGTTTAACCCCCTTAAGACCCCTTTAGAACCTGAATATCCAAAAATCCTCCCTTAGTGTAAGGTCTTGACATACAACGAACATATCCCCGAAATGCCATGTTTCCAACTTCAATATTTTAGGATGGGCGATGATGAGTGAGTGAATGAGTCAGGACATATTCTTTCATTTTTTTTTCTTCAGAATTTCACCCCTCCCGATGAACCCTTTCAATTTGATTGATCAAAAAACTGTCTAAAAGCTATTTACTTACTTTAAAGCAGTTTTTCCCCCTGAGTTTGATGAGTGAGTCAGTCAGTCAATCAGTTAGGACACTTTCTTTTCTGTTTCCCGCCCCCCCCCCCCAGAATTTCACCCCTCCCCGTGGGCCCCTTAAATTGGATTTATGAAAAAAACGGTCAAACACATATTTACTTATTTTTATGCTGTTTTTTTTTCGCTGAGTTTCAAACTCCTCGCCTATGTCGTTTAAGAGATACACGCTCCGTTAGGAATCTTTCAATCCCCACTTTTCACCCCATTAACCTCATAATATACACCACATCGAAATACCCTCGGACACGTGTCTTCTTACTTTTTAATGATGCGTTTATATGCCATCTATCACATCCCCCAATGAAACCAATCGGGAGATATTGTTATTCAATGAAATGCAGGTTTAACCCCCTTAAAACCCTTTAGAACCTGAATATCAGAAAATCCTCCCTTAGTAGATGGTTTTGACATACAATGAACATATCCCCAAACTGTCATGTTTCTAACTTCAATAATTTTGGCTGGGCGATGATGAGTGAGTGAGTGAGTCAGGACATTTTCTTTCAATTTTCTTTTTTCAGAATTTTACCCCTCCCCATGAACCCCTTAAATTTGATTTATGAAAAAACTGTCGAACAGCTATTTACTTACTTTAAATCAGTTTTTCCCCCTGAGTTTGATGAGTGAGTCAGTCAGTCAATCAGTTAGGACACGTTCTTTCCAGTTCCCCCCGCAGAATTTCACCCCTCCCCATGGGCCCCTTAAATTGGATTTATGAAAAAACGGTCAAACATATATTTACTTCTTTTTATGTTGATTTTTTTCGCTGATTTTCAAACTCCTCGCCTATGTCGTTTAAGAGATACACGCTCCGTTAGGAATCTTTCAATCCCCACTTTTCACCCCTTTCACCTCATAATATACACCACATCGAAAAACCCTCAGGCACGTGTCTTCTAATTTTTAATGATGAGTTTATATGCCGAGTATCACATCCCCCAGTGAAACCAATCGGGAGATATTGCTATTCAATGAAATGCAGGTCTACCCCCAACACCCCTTTAGAACCTGAATATCCAAAAATCCTCTCTTAGTGGGCATTACTTACTTTAAATCAGTTTTTCCCCCTGAGTTTGATTCCCTTGAGGAATCTGCATACCAAATTTCATTCCAATCCGTTCGGTGGTTTCTGAGATTTCGTGATGAATGAATGAGTGAGTGAGTGGTATTTGACAAATATATAGTTGATAGTGTCAAGTCTTTGTTATGCTAAACTCGGTTGACAGTGCTGTGTGAGCAGTTGAGTAACTAACGGGATTTCAAGTAAAGATCCTCATTTTCTATACCGGTAGTGCAGAGCGCAACTGGCATCCAGTCGGCCGTGTCTCGACTTGAGCTATGTTGCCATGGAAACTATCTGCCTTGCCATTCCTTCGTGAGTATATTTTATGATTTGATTAGCCTGTGCTTGATTGCAAAAGAGCCAAAATCAGAAGAATAAGAAAGACTATCGAAAATTCATGTAGCCAGCGGTTTCTTCTGGGTCCTAAACTATGTGTATGCAAAATTTGGTTGAGATTGGTGGAACGGTGTAGATTTGTATACGGAACAGACCCACATACATACATACATACAGACTTTCACTTTTATATATAAGATGAAGGTGCAATATCCATGCACTTGTATACAGAAATGCTTCTCGATTACTAGCACTTATTGTTCTCAATACACACAAGATGTGTGCCTTATAATAGCCAGTACCAATACGGTGAATTGTAACTGCATTTGCAACATGTCTTTGGGCTTGTAAAAGCAAGTATTAACTCTACAAGAACAGTGCATAGCTTGCCTATAATGAACAGTTGTCTGACATGACAAACTGCATTGCCATTCCGTTCGCACTAACGTATTCGTATATGAGAAACTGGAGTCCTGTTCGACACCAGGAATCTCCCCGCTGTACAGTGCTTGTACAATATACTCAACGCGAACTTTCACTTTCGATTCACGTGACGGTCACCGGTCCAACCCTGTATGTATATTCAAGAGTAATACAGTCCGTTCTGGCCTCTCTATCAAGCATGCACACTCACGTCTCCAGTCGCGCCGATCGACGCGCTACCTGTGCTCAACATTGGCAATCATAATGTTATATCTCAATTCCAAATTCCTGTGATTTCAATTACTTGAAAGTAGTTGATAATCCTTTACCTGCTATTATTGTAGACATGTCATGATACACCAGAACGTGTAATAAGCTTTTATTCCCGTTTTATGGGCATAATTTCTCTCTTGGTGGTGGTCGATATAAAAATCAATACCACCGACCAACCAGCTGTGGCATTAGTTCTAGCAACGCTTGCGCCATGCTTCGCTCAGCCTGACAGCTCTCCATCGTCAGCTAGTGGGCCGCGAAACATATGATCCTGATTCGCTCTCCATGTTTCCAAGTAATTGTACGTATTACCTTCTAATAAAAGCATTCCTGTCATGAGAATGAGGGTACAGTACGCCGCTCAGTCGTCTCAAAAGGTATATTCTGTCTAGTGTCATTTCCGAATGGAAATGGAAACATCTTCATGGCATCAGTCAGCTGACACAACATTGGGAAGTCAAGTTTAAGTTCCAAACAATTAATTTATTAATAATACATTTATAATAATTATGCTTCATGATTATTAGAAGTGTAGATTAGGTTTATCGATGGTTTTATGACGATTGACGAATTCATGACACCTAGGCTTAACAAAGTGAAGTTTTCAGTATGATCAATCACTTGCAAACATCGACTCTATAGTAGGAACAATAACACGAGTTGACAAACTCGGACACAACAATAACAACTGTCAGAGGCACACAGCTCTTCTGATTCAGTTTCGGGCTATTCCCGTAAAATACCTGATCGCAGATCCAAATCTGTACAACAGTGCTCTACAGGCACTCAAATATAACAAAAATAGCCTCTATACAGGGTGTCAGCATGGTCAATAACAAAAGAATAACATTTAACTTCATATAATAACACCCTTAGAAATAGTGTCCAAATGATAACGCTTCACAACGGCGATCATAACTTATAATGGGCTCGTCCTACATGACGTAAGCAAAACATGTGATTTCCTTAACATGGTCACTGGTCTTGACCTACAGTATGATACAATCTCAAACGGTAATATTTCAATGCCGAAGCATCTGTCAAAATTAGTTCATGTTAGTCTTACAGTACAGCGTGGTGCTTCATGGGTAACAATAACCTGTTCTGACTGGCGTTTGCAACACGCTAACTCGGCCGGGTTAGGCAACTTGTAATCACATTAATGCGGGCAGCAATTCACTAAATAAAGTCCTGATGTGAACTGTGCTGATACAATCTTAAACATATAATACATAACAGTAGTTGCACCACGTAAAGATACAGCGTACAATGGTGTGTCATGTGTGGCATTCCAAATAGTATTAACAAACAGATATGTTACTCTCATGGAGTGCTTTGGTTTCAAAGACATGCCACTTGTCTATTTACATTTTTCATGATCACAACTTCTCGTGTTCCACACTTGACACAAATAAATGAAAATACTAACGACAATCTCACTTCTGCTGAGATGTACAAAATGATATGTGAGGTACCAGGGTTCGATGGTATGTTAGCATGGTTGACTAGAATCCCTGTAAGTTCTATCTACAGAACAAATGTGGCTTCATAGCTTCACATAAACTGATATAACAAAAATTATACATAACAGTGATGACATCTGTCGATCATCCAACGATACGAGCAACTTAAAGAGCAGTGGCGTGACAAGAAAGTTACAAAAGAGGGGTCACGGCCTAAAGTTGAAATAAGGAATGACTGTCCATCCTTCCTGCAATTAACCCACGCTAAGGGTTGACCAAATTAGCTCAAAACCATGGTCGTGTTTAGCAAGCAGTAGGAACACCACGTTCTACTGACAGTCATCAGAGTGCACCAAATGGTGTCTAACTCACACTGAAAAATAATGACAATAAGATGAGTGCTAGCTATAAAATTCCTACCTAGGCTGGTCATCAAGGAGTTCGGTTAAATAATCTAAACTAAATCTACCACAGCAAAGACCCGTACAATAGAGAGATACAGACTCACAGTACTATCGCCTCACTTCATTCTCACAAGAACTGAGGGGTATTAGGCATCTGGACGATTCACAAGATAGCTCCAAAGCTAGGCTTCTCATGTCAAGCCTTTTCAGGTCCAGGCTTCTACTGCGGCCTCGTTGTCGTTTCACGTCCAGTATCTCCTCCAGGCGGTCGGTCTTTGGGCTGATGGGCGTCACGTCTCCATGTCCCGCGTGATTGAATGGTTCCCCTGGCATAATGAAGCCTCTTCTTGAATATCTCCTTCACGTCATGTGTGTCTACTCCATATTACTCATGGTGGAATCTTGTAGAATATCGCTGCACGTGTGGCCGTAGTCGTAGTTACACATTTTAATAATATTTTCCACACGTGGGTGAGCACAGCATTTAATCTAAGCGTCGAAGCGATTATGTAAATTCTCTCACAGGTTTTACACTGTAATATGGCTGACTTCAATGCAAAAATGGCCTTCATTGTCTGCATTCACTGTCTCTATTAAATGCATGTGGTATTTTCTCACCGATTCTATAACTGGTGAAAATCACACTGTATCCTTGCAATCTGAGGTATGAAAATACTCGTGCTACACGCGGCGATGAACATTGCACTGTGATATGTTTCTAATACACATTTAACGTAGGATAATTAATATTTCAGGCCTCACATGGACTCTGGCTATAAGTGTGTTCCTCGTGGTGACGATGGCGTTCCACGTGATTATAAAATCACAAAAAAAATATTCACTGTTTCACTCAAATTCCTCACTTGGTCGAAATAACGTGACCAGTATTATTATATCTGCATTACTGCACACTACTCGGTGCTTAAAACGAAGGATGTCCGCCCATGGGGCGAAGAAGTGAAATAATCTGAGATGTTGTCTTGACTTTGGACATTCATCCTAGAGATTTTTCTGTGCAACTATTATCCCACTTTTTGATCTTAAAAACCTCAGAACTTCCCACATCGTCATGCAGTATTAATTAAACATTGTGATGTTTATGCTATCATTTTTGGTAAAGGTAATTTACACCGCAGACAAGCGGAGAGGGCGTCATTAGGACCTCAACGACTCGATTATACGCTTGAACCCAGCAGGCGAAGCGAGGCTCGACACACCCGAGTTTGGAACTGTCCAAAGTGGACGTGTGTACAAGTCCGTCCGTTGAGACGAAGGATGGGCGCTGTCTCCTCGAGTGGTCTAACACCGCACTCGGCTATACGTCCTCAGGGTGAAAACTCCTGGTAATACGTTTACCCTCGACGACTTCTCTATGAGCCGATTAACATCTGCTCGATATTGTCCGTCCCTCGTCGGCCCCTTGTTATCATCACAGACTCAGTTCCAAGCCCAGTGGTCACCCTTGTGTTTCCCTGTTTCAAAGAAGAAATAAACTGAATTAAAACCTTCCCCATGAACTATCTGGCCTTGGTTGACCGGTTCCATTATTCCGGAAGCCAACAATTAACTTTGCAAATTTAAGCCATTATTGGAAAATGTGGAATATTTTATGAACCCTTCTGTACTTAAAATCGGCGCTCTACAAACATTTTAAATGAAACTATCCTCAAAACCAATCAGCGCCTGTGTCTTGCGATGGCATGTGCTACCAACCCTATAGCCGTGCAGGTGACCATTTGTGCCATATACATTCACTAACTGTACGTGGTAATATATTGGCAGCATGTACTCTCTTCTACTGTTTATTAGTTCTGTTTCTCATCACTGCATGTAAGAAGCAGTGGTGAATGATCATCGGGCATGCGCATAAACTAAGTATTGCTCGGCGTTACTTGTCGGCGTGGGTAAGCTTCCATTCCAGGATGTGACTTTAAAAGGTGTGGACGTATTGGGGCTCGGCCCCAGTCCCAGCCCCGGCCCCGTTCCTTAGGGAACATGGGGTCGCCTCAACTTCAGGTAAAACAAATAGAACTTGAAAACAACAAATCATGTAACTTGAACTGATCTTCTAAAAGATGGAAAAATTCTTAAATTAACTTATTGTGAAAACTTAGCTTGAGGAGCAATTCGTGTCGTGAATCTCCATTTGCGTCTATAATAAAGACTTTAGTGTTTTTTTTTTGCGTGGCATCGCACTAGTTTCAGGCTAGATTTAATATTATGTAGTAAGTTTTATTTAGTCATAATATGGGCCCATAATTATGTTATTAGGCTTAAAGTTTCATTCCTTAATTCTCTTCTTATTAATTAATTAATTAATTGTTTTACGATGTCAATTTAAAATGTGAGGGACGCCTTCCTAAGCTAGGATTATTTTAAGCAAAAATAAAATACTTGTGTAACTTGTATCTTAAGTTTCTGTTCTATTTTGGATCTATGGGTTAGATTTAAACAAACGCCTATGGCCTTTGTTGCCTGGCGAGATTCCCTTGATTTATTCGAGCCATTATTATTAATTGTAAAATAACTGAATTCTAACCAAGATGAAAGAAGGCCATGCTCGATGAGCGGATGTGTTGTGCTTCGTGCTAATTGGATTATGAAAGCAAACGATTTAATTTTCGGATTTTGTTCCGTAATGATTTAATAGGTGTTACTACACCTTTGGAGAACCTTCCGTGTTCTGGAAAAGTAACCTACGTATTTTATGTGGTTGAAATATGACGAATCCTAAATTAGGATTTTCGCTTGGCTTGGTCGCCATTGCTAATTTGGTAAAAGCTTTCCTGGCTAACTAATTTCGGTTTATTCTTTCCGAAGTTGGCCTTGCTCCGTAATGCTCATGTATTTAATTTTGTTCTTGTTTTTACGGGCTAAAATTTTCTTGCCTGAAAATTTGGTGAGATATTAATTGATCTTCGTGAAATCCTTCTTGGGATTGCATCCGGTCACAGTTTGTGGTTGGATCTGTGAAGTTTAATCGCGGTGAGTTTCTCCTGCTTGTTCTCTATCGGTATTTATTATCTTGATAACCGGGATTTTGGTTTTCTTATAGTTTTCCATCCTTGGTTCAGCTCGTACGCGAGAATATTTATTTAACTTACCTTCCCGTGGTCCGGGTTTGTTTTCTTATTTTCTCTCTCCATAGCTCTGGTCGTTCAAGATCATATTTAATTAATTTGCCCGTGGGGTTTCCTTAGGGTTTTCCTTATTGTGTTTTATTATTTAAGAATCAACTTGTAAAAAATAATAATTCTAATCTGTTTTGTTATTATCAAGAACCAACTTGTAAATGTAAATTTGTTATTCTCACAATACATATATTTATTACATGTTTAAATTATTCTCTCAGTAAGTTACGGCAAATCGCCGCGGGCTCAGGATAAGTGGTTCAGACTTCTCTCAACGGACATTCTGTCCAAAAATCCTTACCAATGGGTGCTTCAATCTCCTCCAGGCTTCGAAGCCGGAATTCCGAACAGGGGTTACGGCCTCGAAGTGTGTTGGGGGAACAAATAACGGGGCACACTAGGCTCCCTTTCTCCAACTCGTATTAATTCCGGCACCATTTTATCTCCCGCAAAAATAAAAGCGCGTACCTGAATATAACTTATTACAGTGTACTTTTCCATTCAATCGACTTTCAAAGTACTGATAATATCCTCTCGTAATTTCCTTCAGTATTCCAATTATTTAAAATAGTCCAGTCGACAGGTTGGCAAAAGTGGGGTTAGGTGGAAAAAGGTCGGAATTTAATGAAACTTTGGGATGTGTTTCAGAGATGGTTAATTAACATTTTCTCAAGTTTTGGACCTCGAGGACCCTGTGCGAAAAAGGAGGGGGGGGGGCGAGTAAATTGCAAAATTTTCGACCTTCCTCCGGGTTTTCCTCAATAACGTTTTTCCCTTACATCCTACCGCAAAAACATTCTTAAGCATGATTGTAGAGAGTTAAATTTCCTACAATTTTGACTATTGAATCATGTTTGTATGTCAATTCGTTACCAAGATATGGCGCTTCGAAAGAATGTCATTTTTCAAAAATCGCTAAAATATGCGCAAAAATGCAGAATTCCGCCTTATTTCTTCTGTTATACCCAAAGTATGATGAAATGATGTTGTAATTATGGTTCCTGGTTACAATCACCAACTTTGGAAACCCCCACCCCCTCCCCGCCCCCACTCCCCCTTCCCCCACTCAACCCCAATTCACAAAAGCTAATTTTATTCTCTGATGAAAGCCAACCATATTCACATCATGTTGTTATTGATATTAGTTACTTTTCGGATCGACCTCCCCCTCCAGCCCCCTCCCACTACATAATTATCCCAGGGCAGGTAAAAAAAGACGTAGTCCTTTCGTGGAAAGAATTAATGTAATTAATAATATTAAGGTATTATTATTGAAAGGTACTCATATATAACCGGGTGAGTTAGCCGTGGTCGTTACGGCATGACTGCTGGCAGTCGCTCACATCCGGGAGCCGAGGAGGTTCGAATCCCCCCGCCGGCATCCTTGAAGATGGTCTTCTGTGGTTTCCCATCTTCCTTCCAGGCAAATGCCGGGGTTGGTCCCTAACTATAGGCCACAGCCGCTACCTTCCAACTCCTCGTCCTTACATTCTAACTTCCCTCCCCAAATGTACTTGTAGCTCACCCATCGGGTGTCCGTCTCGAAGCAGCTACAAGACTGGCGAGCCGAACATGTCCTCGGACACTCCCGGCACTAAAAGCCATACGCTAAAAAAAACTCATATATACATGTACATATCATAGTAGGTACTCATGTGTACTCATTACAGTTTCTTTCGGGATTTCTTAGCCATTGGTTTTGCTTCTAAGTGCTCGTCGACCTCCTGAGTTATCTGGCTATTAATGACGTCCTCGCCATCGTCGTATTCGTCGACTATGTCTGTTGAGTCCTCGTTCAAATCAGTTGCGGGGGCATTTTCGCAGGAGTGGCCTGTGCAGTGCTTGCACCTAAGACCTGCTTTCTTGCAGCTGCAAGCTCCGGTGCTACAGCCTTTGCTGCACTTGCAGGAAACAATCTGGAGGATGTTATCCGGCGCAGCATTTCTGGGATTGGTAGTACCCTTCGGGGGTTAGGCTCTAGCCTCAAACTGATGGGAGAAGTTCATTGCCTAACCACGCCTGTACTTGCTCGTAAGTGTGTAGGGAGTGGTACTTGGCAGCGTCCCTTGTTGGTGGTAGGCGGGCTAATTGCAATGTATTTATCAGTGTGCTTATTATACACAGATGCTATACTCAAACATCTGGTCCTAAGATTCCACGAAAGGATTAACCTTAAATAAGCTCGTTGTGTATATTATCACACCATTTCAAATATGTGCTCTCACTAGCACGATACCATAACATTAATAATACTCAACAGTGTATCCATAAATCACTATAACAGCATTTTTCAAAATATGCTGGACGATGAGTACACGTCCTTACTGGTGACCCTATACCAAATAGATCCTACAATGATCTTCGTTGCACCCGAAAATCAAAAATCAAAGAAAATGACCCTATTAAGTTTTAAGCTTTGCCTCATATTATTCAATACAATTATATTTTATATTGATCGAGACTTTCTTGATGTCTGGACTAGGATTTGTTAATAGCTGAGCGTTGATGCTCGCCAATAAGCTCTTTCGATAATCGTAGAATTATAAATATCAACTGCATATAAAATGCCTCTAACTATCAAAAGTCACAAGAAATATGTGATCTGGATTAAAGTGAAAATTGATCAAATCTAACTAATTATAAAGACTCCCACCTCAGGTGAACTCGAGAATGATGTAGCAATACTACCTACAGCATGAATCTAGTAAATAGCTACATATTTAAGACCTATTGATTCATTAGGCAGAATTGGTAATATCTCTCGCTCAATAGAGAAGTATGCAGTCTTCCAGAAAGAATAATTAATCATGGTTATCCACTAAACCATACTCAGAAAAACTTCAATGTCCAAATGGCATTTGAAAATATATTTATTAGGTATTTTCTTCAAACAAAAAATTAATTTCATCAACATAGCTCACGTCTAAGTGTATCAAAGACACTTTCATAATCCTGATAAAATATCAAAGTGCTCCAGTGCACGAAAAATAAGAATGTGCATTAGGCACAAAATAGTTCCTATCTCTATCGAAAGTATAGATCTTCTCCTGTGTTGAGTCTTCGCGACAATGAAAATGTGCATTAATGAATCCAATAAAAACTACTAGAATCAAATATAGTTACCAAAACTACACAATTGGATGCATTTGGTTATCCCAAATCAAAATCCAGGTTGGCCAGGAAATCAGGGACGACAGAGCATCGAACCTAAACTTCTGTCCAACCATGCTACAATTTAATGAACTGTGGCAACTATGGCTACTTTCAAATACCCCACCAGCCACTACCAATACAGATGGATGTTCTCTACCTTCTGCCAGGCTTCTTAGCGATTATCAAAAAGGATATTATCACGTCGTGGTAATCCACTATGCACCTCACCAGGACATAATACTCCTCCAAGGGCGTTCCGGGTGTCGAACCTAGGATCTCCTTTCTCCGTTCAGGCTCCAAGCTCCGTCCCCACGGTCGCTTAACGCACGCGATGGCCTCGCGATCAGAGTTCACGCACTCGCTTCTCCCGACAGAAGATAACCGTATGCGGCAACTGAGAGATATCCGATAGCAACCATATGTTAGGCCCATCTCTAATGGAGATGTGGAAAACATGTTCTCAAAAGATTGCTCCATCTTATGCGAGAATAGCGTGTTCCTAAAACACATGCTGAATGTTGCTGTCTTTGGTAATCTCTACCATGCTATGAGTGCAGTGCCTATGTCATGAGTTAGCCTTGCATGTTAATTATCACTGAATACAGTTCATTCCTTCCCCCTGATGCCTGCATATGAAACATGGCACTTGAGAAAGGTGTAGTTCCTATACACATGCCGTGCATTATCGTATAAACTGTCCGTAGCCTCAAACTATAGTAAAGTTGAATACACTTTTGTTTAACACAAGCGATCTTAAATGGCGTCCCTGGATCGTGTTCGTATATCACTCCGCTCTGGCACTGCAACTAGCAATATTGTCCTCGCTCATATGCTTAAGAGTCGAACACGACACTGACATTTTCGTACTGCATACTGGTTCAAAGTATAAACCACAGTATAGTATTTTAACAGAGTCCGTTACTCCACGTATTTTACTATTTCACTTAGCTAATGACAAGCACTCCCGTGAAAAGATTTCTCGTACGGAAACATATTGCGTTCTGATTACTGGCGGTGGGTTGCTCCCTCACGAGAGCTTTCTCCCCCACTCCTAAGTATCTTAGTTCAAAACCCGTCGCTAGGACTGTCATAAATACATATTTCTAGCCTATTTTCATTAAAAATAAAAATAAAAGCTTATGAGATCATCTTTTGTCCGTGTGTGCGTGTGTGTGTGTGAGGATTTTTATGTGTCCCCCCTAATAACTTCTAAACGGCTGGAGCGATTTCAATGAAACTCGGTAAGTTCATAGTACTATTCCACGCGACCCCGATCGTTCCCTTCAAATTTTGTTACGTCTAGCCAATCCAACATGGCGGCTGTGCGAAATATTTCACCAGCATTCAATATCTCCGAACCTATTACCGATATCACCCTGGAATTCTGTACGGTGATAAAGGGAACTACTAGAAGTTCACCTATGTGACTTTTGAAAACCTCGTAGCTACAAAACTAACGTGGCGGCCAAGCGAAGTTGCGACTTTTAAATAGACGTTTCTCGCGATTCAACCAACCAAACGCAATAAAACTTGGAACAGTATATGTTTATACACATTGTAATGCGCCGACATCTGACTTCGTTCAATTGTTTACATAACCTCAAGATGGCGGCTGTGCGAAATATTTCACCGGCATTTTATATCTCTTAAACTATTACCGGTATCACAATAAAATTTTGTTCGGAGATAAAGGGCACTACTGGAAGTTCATATATGGGTCTTTCAAAAACCGGTTAACTACAAAACGAACATGGCGACCAAGCGAAGTTGAAAGTTTTAAATAGACTTTACTCGCGATTTAATGATCCAAACGCAATTAAACTTCGTACAGCAAATGTTTATACACATTGTAATGCACTGGTATCTAATTTAGTTCAATTGTTTATATAACCTCAATATGGCGGCTGTGCGAATTTCGAAAATTAAGTTTTTATTTCTTGTGTTCTAATCATGCGATCGAAATCAACATTTGCATAATGATCGTACACAATAATCATCATCTAATTGTACATAACTCTATGGCCTACATATATTAAAATCCAACATGGCAACCATCCGAAATATTTAGACGGTTCTCAATTTCTATTAATCTACTACAGCAATCAAACTGAAATTTTGTAAGTGTATAAGTTCTATAAGCATAAGTTCACCTATGGGACGTTCAATAACCTGGCGAGCACAAATCCAACATGACGGCGACAAGAAATTTAAATATTCAAATGGACGTTTCTTGCGTTTTAACCATCCGAGCGCAGTGAAACTTGATTCGGTATATCCTTATACAAATTTTTATCGACCGGCATCTACTTCATTAAATTATTTTCATAACCACAAGATGGCGGCTGAGCGAAATTTTAAAATCCCGCTTTTATTCCTTGTCTCCTAATCATGCGATTGAAGTTTGAATAAAACACCTACACAATAATCTTCATGTAATCTCTCTCTCTCTATATATAAGAATGGAAGTTTGTCTGTTTTTTCTGAATTTCCACGGAAATGTGTGATGTTTGCGCGTTCAAACTGTTTTATGACGGATTCACGCAAAAATGAAATTTCTGTCTGTCTGTCTGTAGACAATATTTTGTGTCCTTATAACTCGAGAACGGCTGGGTAGATCAACGAAAAAATTGATACAGATATCCATAAGAGGCACGACACTAATCATTGACGTAACTCTTCCCCGTACCTCTCATAAAAGGGGGCCTACCCCCTTGAAATACATGCTGAAATAGGCGTAGAAGGGTGAGACAAAGCTCATTTTCAGACTCTCAATGTGAGAAACGAAACTCGGGGAGGGCCCCCGAAACCCACATTTTAAGGCCCTAAAACCAGCAGTTTTTTAGATATTCCCAGAAAACGAATTTCACTTAATTAATTAATGAAAGAATGCAAGCCGGTAACCATGGCGGGTAGATTATTGGCTGAGGAATAACCTAACCACCAAGGAAAGATGATGAAAAAAGGAAGTGGGTTTCGGACCGGAGAAAAAGGATAGAGAGATAGGAAGAGAGTATGACATAAGAGTTCTTGCTTAAATGCGACAAGTGGTGAAAGCCCTATCAATCGATTTATTTGCATTAAGTGGGAAGAGTCAAGGAAGACAGGATCTTACCTAACTGTTATACTAGAGAAATGAGAAAGCGAAAAAGAACTCTTTAATTTATTTAACAATGCAAAAGAGCGTAATGAATTTAACAAATATATAATTTCAATTTTGTTAACAATTTGGGGTCGCAGACCTCAGAAAACGTTTAAAGCTTGCGCCAGGCAATTAACAATTCTTTTGGTTTCAAACCTTTATATGTTTTAAAATCTTCGCAAGATTTTGAAATGGCGAAGATAAAATAAAAAAATTAAAGACAATTAAAGTGATTAAATTTAGTCAATAAATCAAGTACAAGTTGTGTACTTTTAAGAAATTCTAGGTAACTACCTTAGAAAGAGTAACAACTTCGGAAATAACAATAACGATAACAAAAACAGGAAGAATAAAATAGAAGTTTCTATAACTTCTTATATTAAAGCTGAATTACTTTTTTAGTAGTTATACAAATAGGGCAGGTCACTTACTGTGAAACCTGAAGAGAAAGTCGAAAGGAAGTTTCTAGACCTCCTATGTTTAAGTAGGAATCACGAGACAAATGGGGCAAGTTTCCCTTTCGTGAAACCTAGAAATAACTCACTTATGAGTTGAAAGAATTGTATTCCCTAATTAGAAGGGAGAAACAAGATAATTTGAAACGTGTACCAGACACGTAGTTATGCAGACATTAATTCGTTATATATGGAGCAAAAACAAAGGGAGGGCACTAGTTGAGAGTGATACCTCATTGAAAAAGACCTAAAGTAACAATTTTATTATTTTGGTTTGTTAGTAAGGGGTTTGGGAAAGATCAAATGGAATTGAGGATAAGTGTTCATGTCCGTATTTATGGTATTCGGACGAACGCGACGCGGAAGAACTGTTGAACAAACACTGGTTTTCACTATAGTCTGTTGGAATAGATGAAAAGTTCACTGTAGTAGCACAAAAGTTTATGGCAAAGAAAGTTATTGCAATTATGAAAAATAACTAGTTACACTAGATAGGCGAGAGTCTATTGCTTGAGAAGGTTGTAGATTATCATTAAATACGCCAGAGAAAATCCCAACGGAGGAAGAAAAATCAGCTATTGAGCAGTAATTCATAAGGAAGATTCCTTAGTTTGAAAAAGTATTCCCACTTGTGAGTGGAAAATACATGACGGTACGACTGGTAGATAGAGTGCAGATTCTGGAAGGTTCCAGAGCAATCCTAACTGAAGAATAGGGCCAAAGTTATTCCAGCGGTGGAACTAGCTAAGTATTTTATAAACGGTGGGTAATTCAATGGTATCCCACGTTGTGAGAAGATTTCTCATAAGAAATGCTGCTTTCTATTAAGATTGGCTTAGACAGACAAAAGCTCAACATGGAAAATCCCGCGAAGGATGATTATTGCCCCAAATATAGTAATCTCACACTGCCTATAAAATGATCATTAAAAGCATGTGGTTATTAAAAGACGATGAGAATGAGGTTAAAACCTGAAGTCGGTACTTATCTTTGCTTCATGGCGAAGGTGAAGTTCCCTTTGACGGTTGAGATTAAAGTTCCAACATGGCGTGGAATTAAAAGAATGCCTCTTTAGTTGAGGAGGCTAGCTCTAGTTGAGCTCTGACTGAATCGACTGCCGGCGTACAAGTGAGACACGCTCAGCGAAGCACAGAGGGACCAGGGAAGAGAAAAGAGTGGGGGTAGGAAAAAGGAAAACATATAAGCATAACCAACATTGAAAAGTTAATTTATCTTGATGAAATGGTCTTCAAAGAGTTGATAGCAGGCAACACTAGCGCAGCATGGTGGGTGAAAAAGTAGACGAAGTTCTCTTGATCACGGAGATGATAGCTGGCGATGGCGACGAGATCTGGTGGCCAGATTGATAAGGAAGTCCTCTTGTACAGGGAAGAATTGAGGAACTTCAGAGATTCGCTGCTAGATGACGCTAGGTGAGTCATGGAAGATATATATCTAGAACAGACTCACAAGTAACATAAGAGACATGACCAACAAGGAGAAATTAGAAGATCACTGTTGGTGTTTGAGAAAAAGGAAGGAATGAACTATCAAAGAGAAGTAAAAGTTTACTCTATCTTACCGTGTATTCCAAAGAATACATCACATGGCAACGGAATCTCAGAGGTCCATCTGTAAGACGCAATGCAATTCCATTTATTACTTTACTGTGAAGGTTTGCAAACGGCTATAAGGTTATGACGGATCCAAATTAAGCTGAAATATCTTATTCATCAATACATATAATGCGCTTAAGGGGTCCGAGGGGTACTCTTGAATTTTTTCACGTGATTTACACGTGCGGGTATGGTACGGAAGGCCTATTATAACCCTTTCCCAATATTGTTATATTCTTCTTTAATCGTATCGGCCAACTAAGGACCACGTTATTTCAACTGGCTTCTCTGGGCTTTGATCTTTGTCCAGTGTTCCTTCATACGTTGCCGGTGTTGCTCTTTTCTTGCTTCCGTCCACATCTTTCCCGTCTTCAACTTCGGTTTTTCTTGAAAACCCTGGTGGTCGTGTATTTTCTTCCTGAGGGGATTGCGTTCTTGAATATCCCCACAGGTAATTTCCATCTCTTGCAGGTCACTTTCCACCTCTTCGAACCAGGCTGGATTGGTCTTCTTATTTTTAAAATAGTTAATAATTTTTATATTATTATTATTATTATTATTATTATCATTATTATGGCGTACAACGACTAGACAATGCTCATTTTCAACCCCTTGGTAACAGAAACAAAACTCTGGGCCCCTAATGAGCCGTAAAGGGTCCCAGAAAACTACATTTTAAGGCTCTAAAACCAACAATTTCTTAGATATTCCCAGAAAACTAATTTTATTTAATAAACTAATGAAGGAATGCAAGACAGTAACCAGTACAACAGTATCTCAAGAGGTGACATCCAACTTTCCATCTATTTCTGCAAGATGTAATGCCACTCCTCTATTACATTTCTGTGAAAGTTTGCAAATGGCTATAAGGTTATCACGGAACCAACTAAAACTGTAAAATCCATCAATGCGCTTAAGGGGTTCAAGGAGTACCCTAGATTTTTTTCACACGACCGGCACGTGCCATATGTAGTACAGAAGGTCTATTATATCTCTAGAGAGCAACAATATGTTCAAAAATTCCTGATTTGAAATAGTAGATTTTTTTTGCTGCTTTTAGGACTTTGGGCCATTGGAGGCTAAAAAAACTGAATTTTCATGCACCACAAGCCTTTATAATTTATAAAAGGGGTCTTCCTGTGGTTGGGCACTTGACACAACGGTAAGGGTCAGTTTGTATGTGACGTGTATTGCGATTGGTCTACGAGGTTTTCAATTTTATTTTCACGTCATTAAGAACACGTTAGGTAAATTTAGTTTGAGAGCACATTTTAACTAATCATTTTTCTTTGTCGACAAACAGGTTCCAAGCCCCTGACCATTGCAACAGTAGTTCAATTGATAACGTCTGATTATTAATACCGAAGACCGTTCGAGGAATGGGTACTTCCGCTAGTAGTACATAAATCTAAGGCCTATAATATAAAAATCCAACATGGTGACCATCCAGAATATTTAGACGGTTCTCAATATCTACTAATCTATTACAGCAATCAAACTGACAATTTGTATGTTGATAGAGGCAATTAATATTAGTAGGATATATGGAAATAGGCTGTATAGTTCCTCACTGAACTACTTCTTTATCATTTATTACTTCTTATAATATTTTGAATACTTGCATACACTTTCTAGTATTCTGGCAAGTTGTTTGATATCTTTTCAGTGGGTAAATCACTCTAGTTTACTCTAAAACATTATAATATTTTTTTACAGTCTTGTGTCGTCATTGATGCCATGAGCCAATAAAGTGATTTCTTGTTCATTACCTCCCAGCGTTCGTAGACGCTCGCGAGACATTGGCTACCCTCGGGTGACCCACATCTGAGGTGTTATGGCCGCCTACCATATGATCTCAGGAGCAGTACCGTATGAGAGTTTTCAGCTCGTGGCGCACGGGCCATGAATTAATGGTACAGTACGAAGCACCATATCTCGGAAACGAATTGACATACAAACATGTTTGAATAGTCAAAATTGTAGAAAATTTAACGTTCTAAAAAAAACGCGTAAGAATGCTTTTGCGGTAGGACGTAAGGGAAAACAGTTATTGAGGAACAACCAGAGGAAGGTCGAAACTTTTGCAGTTTCCTCTCCCCTACTCTTTTCGCAGAGTTCTCGAGGTCCAAAACCTGAGAAAATGTTAATTAACCATCCCTCAACAACATCCCTAAGTTTCATTAAATTCCGACCGTTTTCTATCTGAAATTACCTGTCGACTGGGCTAATTATCAGGCCTCCAAATAAATGGTCTACACAGAGACATGTCAGAATAATGGTGGCTTAAAGAGTATTTGGGACGTTTATGTCACCAATGCGAGGAACAGCTAGGTGTCGCAGGTATTCGAACCTTTCAAATCCATCATAAATCCACGGTTCGTTCATGGTTATTGTTTGTGTTGAATACGGAGATGGGCTGGTTCATATTTGAAAGTTGTTGGTTCCAATCGCACGTGCTATTGGCAACTGATCGCTCCATAAGTAACAAGCATTTTCGTTACTCATAAACGTAACGGCGTTACAGCTAACGTACGTATTTAAAAAAGTAATGTCGTTACCCTCTCGTTACTGTTAAAGGAACTGTTACTAGTAACGCATTAGTCCTGATCCATAGGCCTACCGGTACTACTTGTAAATCTTGTATACAAAATGACCAAATCCAACCCTGTCTTCTTTTCAACATGGAAGACATGGAAAATTTTAAGTTACTAGACCAAACAGCTGGCGACAGAAAAATTCACATTTACATCCTTAGTCTACGCAAACTAATCACTGAAAAAAGGGGAAGGGGGGTTATGACTTCAATTACACAAACGAACTTCATTTTGCATGAATTATGGAGACTGAAAACTTCTAATGAGCGTATGGATTATCTTTCTTTAGAAAACGTTTGGTCAGCAATATACGACAAGATGCCAGAAAACTAAATACAAAAAGCTGCGTGCCTACTACGGTGAAAAATTGCTCTGTGAAAAAAAAAACAATCTTGTTGAGATATAAACGACGGGTTGACCACCGGTCTGGAATGCGGAAAGTAATCCCTCCTACACCTCGTTGCCCGCTCGTCACATTCATTCCCTTCGCGTAGGCCAAGTCAATAAGTTAGTGATAAGATGGCGAGACCGAAAATGTCTATAAAACAGCTCTAAAATTTCATTCAACAATGATAATGATTCATAAACTTGGATGCACTTACTCACTTTTGTGGATATTGAATCAAGATTTTGTGTATTTTCTCTTTACGGTATTATTCTGATTTTGCATCAGCATACATTACTATTTGTTTCTGTGTAATGCTTCACATTAATGTACTGTAATTTTAAAAGGCATTACTTATTTGTCTGATTTAACTAAATTTGTGTGTTTTTTCTCTCTTCAAAATGCTAAATTGCAAATGTGCAAAAGCTACAAAATATTAAATGTTCGAATCAAAATGCTGAAGTTCTGATTTCATGTAGCTACATCTCTAACTACACTACTTTTGAGAAGACAGTATATTTCCGCACAACGTTACTGTACGGTACCCGAAATTCACGTAACCACCACCTATTATCCGAAGGATGGAAAGGATCGCTAGGGATGCTGATACCAAACTATATAAACCAACAATACCCAGCTAGAAGGTTATTTATGAACCTCACGATACATGATATTTATTAAAAATACGATAGTACTACTAAACTTACCTAGTTACGTACAAATCCTACAACAAAGTATTGGAGGACGAGATTCTCGGAATCTCGAGGGTGAACGGTTTAAAAGTGGTCGCCAGTACCTAACTAGTAGTACCACCGCAGCTGATTATTAAATGAAGAGATCGTTGAGTTTTATCAAAGGAACAGGCAAACTAAAAAGTGCCTGCTAACGTTTATTCAAATAATAGGACAACAAACAAAATAAATGTCCAACAAACAATTAAATTACACTTCACTCATTACGTAAAACAAAACTTGAAACTTCAAATTAAAATCATAGCTTCGCCTAGAAGCAAAATATACCGTAAATTTCGGTATTGGGACTTCACTGTGTCCTCATTTAAGGAGTAAATAAAAAACGCCTCGTCTATTCAAATCCTTAAAAGTATGAACTACTTGTTGATCATACTGTACTTCACCAAACTATAAAACTTATTAAACGACGTTTACTATTTACAACATCACCCTATATTATACATGGGTCTCTTTAAATTAACGATTTAATAATCCTTAACTTTTAAATAAAATTCCTTAATTTTTATTATTATTAATAAAATATTTACAAATTTATTTACACTGTTATTCTACTATTATCGTTACCAGCACGATATTCTATCACTTCAACGATCGTCTCCAGATCAAATTACCATTCCTTCTCTCTTTCGTTATGTTTTAGGTCACATTCTAGATCACATTATTATTAACATTGTCGCTTATGTTTGTCAACTCCAATTGAACATAGCATATGTGACAAGCGATGAAGCTAATCACTGTTCCAAAATATGTCAAAATCTTGATGAAACGAAAACAATAGATAAAATATAACAGACTACCTTTCGAGGCTTTTGCATACTTGAAATGTAGTGGTTTTAACTACTCAACTTCACAACATATTTATCGCATATTTATACCTCACGTTCTTCGACAACACTGTCGTAACTAAATACATTTTATAGATCGCTCTCGCCCTGGATCGCTATAACTCAATATAATGTCGCTGAAACATTCACATTATCAATACACAAGTCTGGCGTTACATTATACGCATACATACTTTCAATAACATTTCTCTCTACCCTTCACTTCAGCATTGCACGGAATTTCAGTAATTCTACTCATCATACACGTTTGCATGACATAATCTTCAAATTACAATAATCCACTATCGATTATACAATATACCGGTACTTCATTCCCTCGTGCTCGTACTGCTTATGATTTGTACTGTTGTGTTACCACACTCTTAGTATTTGTCAAATATTTCATCTGTATTACATTTCTTAACGATTCATTGCGATATTATCATTACCATCATTTTATAAAACCACTGTTCCGTTGAACTATACATTTTAAAGATACTCGTTTATATATAATGATCACAATAATAAAAATACGTTTCATATCTTCTCCATTCTGTTATACCGTACTTCATGAATATAAATTCATTTCAACCGCTGCTTACATTTCTTACAATATCTGTCGATGCATTCCAATATATATTTCTACATTCCTTTCTGTATCTCGCAAGTCTGCGTTGTCAAGAGCTCCGCTCTACGACTAAATTATAAATTCCTTTCAAGAGAGAATTATGCCAACAATATACCTACGTTGCTTCACTCCGAATAAACTTATTGATGTTCGATACTGAACCAAATCAATAATTTATCGACTACAAATAATTACAAAGTAATTATTTAAAATTTTCAACGACTTATTTAAAACATTTTAAAGTACGGTATTACACTATTTAACACGTATTCGCATAGAGACTCAAAAGACTAACCGTATCAAAAATACGACGACGAATAAAAATTACATTACGGTACGTCAAAATCGTAAACGACGACGTTTTAAAAATACTAACGTGAAATTTCAACAATAAAATACTGAACTGAACTATCAAACAATTAAATAAGAAAATGGTCAATAGCTAAATAAAATATGGTCAGATCAAGTGTAACTACAACATTGCAAAAAACTAATAAATGTAATCAAAGCGCTCAACTACCTTCAGCTCGAATAATTTATTCATATACCGGAACCTTTGAAGTCTGGAATGTCGCGGTGCCAAGAGCACGCGACTGGAAACAGCTGACTGAAATGGAGCGGGCGGCTAGGCGCGTGCCAAGCAGCCGAGCTGGGCTCCCTGCGCTGCAAGTGACCTCGCCTGCGTGGAGACAGTCCATTCTCGTCCACTGCATACTTCTCGGGTCTCGAACTGCCATCACTCGTTCGCTTCTGAAGTCAGGTGGCTTCTGTTGTTCATTCTTTATTCGGCCCCTGTCTAGAAGATCTGCGGTGAATCGTAGATAGTTGTTGATCATAATGAGATTTCCGAGATAGTGATGGAAACTCATTTCGTTGTTATTTGTAGTGACGTTAGTGGATTTGAGATGTTATATTTCCACTCGTCTTGTACATTCGTCGGCGTCGTATTACTATGTCACTCCTGGAATCCACATATTGAAGTAAGCTAGTTCCCCTTAATGATTTAATGTGTCATCATCGCTGCCGTCAAGTAATTCATATTAATCTTCCTCGTGGACTCCAGTTTATAAACCATGTGAAATTATTTCAAAGATGCAAGAAATATTTCAATCTTCAAAAATTGTAGAATTATAGTTATTTTTCGATTGACTCTTGTAGTTCTCAATTTTATAATATTCTTCCTTATACGTGGACTTCTTCTTATACAACTTGTATGATGAATTCACTTCGTTGGATTAACAATCTTATTGTTCACAGCTTAAAATATTCTAAGTCCTTTTCATCATGTTTCGACTTCGGCGAAAACTCCTAGTAGCTTGGCTGAAGGTGACGACGACTTGTCCGTCAACCCTCCTTCACAATCCTTGGCGCTATATTATGCTCTCAAGAAGCACGTCATTACACTTTTGAAGCTCGTAATGGAATAATCTCACTGACGCTGCGTCCCTTCTCTTCTGGTCATTAGAAAATGGCGTCATTAGTGTCATACAGTGAAGGTGTACTTCATATCCAAATATCTCCGTAATTAGCATTCAACTTAAAACTTCATTTATGTTATATCGATGTGTTTTATTTTCAATCCTGAACAGATTTCTGACGTCTAATTTCTTTAAATGTAATTTCATGTAATTATGAATACCGTAATTATAAAATGTTGTACGTCAACATATATTAATATTCTAATTGGTCAGATTCGTATCACGTGGCCTCTTTGTCTACGAGCGTAGTTGAGTGTGTCGTGTGCACAGGTCCCGGGCCGGGCTCACTTCCCCTTGACGATACGAGTTTAGCTTGCTTCTGCCACGTGATTAACCAAAACTGGTTTCTGCTTGAAACTCCGCCGTCAACTTGCTAAAATGGTCATTTCCCAGGTCGAGCTAAATCTCATTTATCCCATGTTAAAATATTAGTAATACGAAACTCTTTTTTTCTCTGCATATAAAACTGGGCTGATAAAAACTTTCAACTCTGCTGGCGGGCTTGCCTGAGCTGTGGAATGCTCGAAAGTGATGCGGGCAACCTATACAGTCCCTTTATTTCAAAACATGTAATTCTTACGTGCAGACAGTTCGATGCCTGACTCATGACATACACTGGGCTTTAGAAATACGGGTTCAGTACCAACTCATGACCGCAGCACAAGGTCAGTGGCAATCTTGCCCAATGGACCGAGAGCAACGCTGATCATGCCTTTTCCACACGTCCAACCAACGAACATGCGATTGCCACTCCGCTAGAGCAGTGGAATATTGTCCAACAGACCGGAGGCGATATTTTCTCCATGCCCCAACGTGAATATGTGATCGCTCTAGGACAGTGTTGGAATCTCGCCAAACTGATCGAGAGCTCCGCCGATTGCGAAACATCGCGATATTTTTCCCTTCCCAGCCGCGAACTCTAAACCTTAAGGACAACAGGAATCTCATCAAAGGGATCGAGAGTGGCACCGATTACTTAACATCTCAATATTTTCCATGCCAGGTGGCAAACTCCGTGAACTCAAAAAAGACATCGGACCGTGGGAATCTCATCAAACGGAACGTTTTTCGACCCTAAGCGGCCACTTGCATATTCTGCCCCGCAGTAATACCTTCCTGCGATGTGAACTGTAAAAAAACATTTTTGTGACTTTTTGTGACCCTTTTCATCTCTACAGCAGAATCCATGGTCTGGTGCCTGGCTTGTGCCATCTGTCTGCTCTGAAGTGTTGGGTTTATTTTCAAACTGGGAGGCTTTAGCCTACAATGTTACTGGTATATTTGATGATCACTTGCAATCATAGTGTTGCTTCAAAATATACCTACTCCATTCACAGTTGCCTTTGAAAAATGAGAATAGCAGTGTATCTGAAGGAGTACCGGTAGTTCATATGCCCGTCTAGAACATCAGCTCAGCGTCAAGATCTGGAACTCTTGAAGAATATATTATAAGAATATCCACGTTACAATATTCTTATAATATATCATAATCAATACGGGAAAATTTAGCATTATGACAAAAGTCATAGATATTCACTCTTGAAGAAACTAGTTGAATTACAAAACAATAAGTAAAAGTGTATAAAACATTGCTCTCAAAACACTCATCATTTGTGGTATTTGAATGAATTTCTTACTGGCATGGGATTGTTTGATGATGTCCAGAACACAAATTAATGTTGATAAATGCAAATAAATATAAAAAATGCGTACTCTTTGCAAGACCACTAATTTTTATTTTGGCTAAAAGAGAATTTTCAAACATTGATTTCGGTTGGCATCCCAATTCCTATGGAATAGACTTGGTAATATTCATACATTTTACTGAATTGCAGGCCCGGCCGCTGTTGACAGACGAGCTGAGTGATCCCAGACTTAGTGTGCTCATTGCTGAAAAGACAGCGCAGATACACATGATGAATGTGCCCATCAGCAAAGAGCCCCGCTGGCTGTGGGAGACCATGGAGAGGTACGTGTCATAAACAGCCTGCAAATGAGGTCACTCTTGTTTGTATTGATTTCTACAAGCCTCATTCACAAATAACATTGACTGAAATACATCTTGAATGGAAAGTGCAGTATTAAAGTAGCTTTCACTTAGTACACATTTACACCATAATTACTTTCCCATAATCCACCTTCTTTGGCTGAGTAGTGGCCAAACAGAAATTTTCCCAAAAGTTAATTAATTAATTAATTACTTATAAAAATAAATTAGATTCTTATGTAAATTAATACTTTTGTGCATGGGTCAATGCTAACAAAGAAAATACTGCAAAATGAAATTATGCCACAAGATAATTTGAGGGAAAATATCATAATGAATTTCAGTGTAGGCTATTTATTTTTATTCCTGTTTCTGTACTGTCAGGGTTGAAAAGCGATTCATTTCTATGGGGTGAATGGTTTCTATGGCTGGATGCCCTTTCTGATGCCAAACTCATGAGAGAAGAGTTGTTGTTAATTCATTTAAGGGGATTGGGACACCTTAGTCATCAGCCCCATGTAGTTAGGTATGTGTTGAACTTGTCTGTTAACCTGTGTTTCTGTGAAGACCAGAGTAGCATGTGCTTCTGTATTAGGCACAAGGATTTGGGTAGGTGTCCCTGGACTTGAAGTAAGGTACTATCCTGGCATTTAACTGGAGGGAGTGTGGAAAAATACAGGGATAAACCACACTCAGGATAGCCACTGTCAGTGCTGAGATTCGAACATGCGATCTCCGGACTTGCTACAGCTGCCCACGCGGACATGGTGCACAATTTAACGAGCACGGATACGTCGCAGGAGTCACGAGAGAAGAATGAGAGATTAAATATAACTGGGCCAGGAGTTGGCCCTCTGTACAATAGAAGAAAGATATCCGTCTAAACAATGGCTAAAAATATTTACAGATGGCTCACAAGACAAAGAAAATAGAACTGGAGCAGGAATAGATTCATCTCTCTTCTTCCTCTCCTTCCCAGTAGGCCCAAACAAAACAAACTTTGATGCTGAGATAAGAGCAATTTCACATGCACTCCATCTGTTATTAGGCAGAAACATTGATTATCAAAAATGTGTTATCATTTCAGATTCAAAAGCAGCCATCCATAAGCCTCAAAATAAAGAACTGAAAGAAATGTTTTGTCTGATAAAAACCCTTCAAAGACTCCACAAACAGAACATTTCAGTGGATCCCTTCTCATGTTGGAATAGCAGGTAATGAAAAGGCAGACGATTAGCAAAAAAAGGTACCACACAACAACAACCTGTCAGTCAGACTGATTTTATGTCAGCAAAAAGAATCTTGAAAAATACTATCAAAAACAGGTATGAAGAAATGGCAAAGAAAACAGCAGAAACCAAATTATGGAACGACATTGATACTAAATGGGATCAATATAAATTAACACCAAGGAGAGAAGCTGTAGCCTTCTTCAGACTTAACACTGGCCATGACTGCCTTGCAGCTCATCTGAAACGAATCAACATCCTGAGATCTGAAGAATGCACACTTTGTCACGAACCTGGAAGTAAAATGGATAATGGGCACCTGCTACATTGCAACAAACTTGATGTGACTGCTAGAACTTCAGGAAACCTCACACAACTCTATTGGAATGCAAGAAAGCTGATGGATTGGAATCCGGGCTAGCCATAGGAAACAACAACAACAACGGAATTGGTAGGTAACAGTTGTGGCCTATTAGAAGGTATCGTCTTGGCATTTGCCTGGAGTTGGTCTACTGAGTCTGCGCTGCTACCATGGTCAGTCAATAAACTAAAGTTCAGTATTGCAATAAATGAAATATAAACATTTAGTCCTCACAAATTCACACAAATGTGCATTCGAACATTGGGGAGATAGTTAAGATGGTGTTGGTAAGGAGATTAAGGAGAGAGTTTACCTCTCTCTAGTAAGACCTCAGCTGGAATATACTGTACCAATCACACTTGATAAATGAGTTGGAAGGAAAAGTTTGCTGATAGATATGCTAGAGAAAGACTTGGGGACTTCATTTTTGTTTACAAGGGAGAGAAAGAACGGGGAGATATTCGTGGGAAGTTGGATATGGTGGGGTATATAGAGGCCGAATTAATCATTCTTGTAAGGTTTAGGGGCAAGTATCCCCCAATCTTGATCTAGAACATTTATCAGCCAAACTTTTCCATCCTAAATTCTAAATCATTTCACTCACACTACCTGTAAATCTGCGGTCTCCCAAAAACTGTTGAGTCAAATAAAGAATATTGGTTCTATTCTGTTGAAAAATATCTAACTCACAGTCATTCTGACTAAATAAAATAAATAATAATAAAATTAGCCTTTAGACATCCCATAAGGGCAAAGGCCTCTTGTTTGCACAGGGACATGCTCGTGATTAGAGTCCGAAGGTCAGCAATTCTTGGGCGTTTTGCCTAAAGCTGTATGCATATATGCACTCTTGTATGATATGTTATATATGCTATTATCTATCCATACTGTATTCACTTGTGATACCATACAATGTCAATGCAGGCTAATGTTTGTGTACTTCTACATCCTCAATCATATACATGATGTAATATGATTAAACTAAAAAAAACGAGTAGTATGTACCATTACCTGATGGTGTCCTTTGCAATCCTCCTAACTCATTTGTCAGGTATGATTGATATGGATCCCACACACCTGCAGGGTATTCCATCTCAGGTTTTACTAGGGCAAATAAACCCTCTCCCTGATCTCCTTACCAGCACCTTTAAAAACCCACATCATTTGCAGGGACTTGAATGCCTTCATAACTAGCTCCCCTATGTGCTTTCCCCCAATGAAAATGATCGCCTCCATAGTAATCCCCAAATACCTACAATCTCCACCAAACTGAACACTAGTTCCTGATACTGAATAATGAACAATTGTATTCCTTTTATTTACAAACCTAACAGCTTGACATTTCTACCTGTGCAGTTTTGTATCACAACCAAATCCCTGTGCAGTACGCCACAGTCATTAATATCCTTGCCATCAGGAAATAATTCCATCATTTTCATATATGAGAAACAACAAAGGTTCCAATTTACTGCCCTGAAGTATGTTCCCTTATGGTGTTAGAATTTCCATTTCTATTTTCAAGATATAATGTGCTCAAAATTTGTGGATTCTGTGCCAAATCATATAAAGCAACAGATAAAACATAAAGGAGAACATACAGACGAGTCCCGCTAATCCGAACTAATTGGGACCGTACCCTGTTCGGATTAGCAAAAATTCGGATTAAGTGGATTTTTGTCAAATACGACAATATATTGACTTTAAGGCTCGAAAAACCAATACTGTACTGTAATGTTTTTCTGAGCACTTTTGGCGTCTACCTAGCTTACAGCACTGCATCTGCGACACATAAGCTTCCACTAATGGTAATCTGCAAATCAGCAAAACTACAGTGTTTCAAAAACATGAACATGAACTCACTCCCTGTTTTTTACAAAAATCACTGACTTCACTTGTTAAGTGTTGATTTGCTTTTCCGTTTGTTTTGTCGTTAACGTAAAGAAAATTGCATTCAAACTTTGTTATGCACATTGTTAGTAGGTGTTTTAGTTTTTATGTATTAGATAGCCGATAGATTAACTGTTTTCTAATGTGACATTTATTTCATGTTTCTCTGTGCTAATAAATTTACGTTTTTGTTTGGAAAGCCTCCGTGGCTTAGGCGGCAGCACGCCGGCCTCTCACCGCTGGGTCCGTGGTTCAAATCCCGGTCACTCCATGTGAGATCTGTGCTGGACAAAACGGAGGCAGACAGGTTTTTCTCCGGTTTTCCCTGTCGACATTTCATTCCAGCAACACTCTCCACTATCATTTCATTTCATCTGTCATTCATTTAATCATTGCCCCAGAGGAGTGCGTCAGGCCTCGGCAACCGGCACAGTCCATATCCTAGCCGCTAGATGGGGGCTTCATTCATTCCATTCCTGACCCGGTCGGAGACTGGAAGCAGGCTGTGGATTTTCATTTTCATTTGGAAAAACAAGTTTAATCTTAATCTGTATTTTTTCTGGTTTTAAAATTAAAACAAATTTGGTAGATATTTTTCCCTAGCCCTGTTCGGATTAGGCGGATTTTCAGATTAGCGGGATTTGGATTGGTGGGACTCCACTGTATTAGGTATGTATTTGGTGAATAAATGCAAAAATTAAAATGTGTACCTATTTTATTGTCATGTTTCGATTTATTTTGAATGGGATTGTAGTGTCAATAAAACACGTACGGTAATTAGATTTGATGAAAGCTGTTTATTGAAGGGAAGGAAGAATTTTCTCGTCTTCTTCTTTCCCTTCGTACCGTTAGGTGTCGGGACAAAGATTTTTTTTAAATTATTATTTTCATCATTATTTATTTCTTTTTAAAGAAAATGTATGTTTTTCATTATCATTGTGTAGGTATATTTTTTAAATTATTTTAATTGTGATTTGCCACCAGGGACTGGTTGGTTGATTCCTTAGTTTAGGGGCTGCGACATTGTGGTCATGTAGCTCCGTGCACTTTGGGTGTGTGTAGAATTTGTCTGATAACCGGTGTTAATTGTGATGGATGTATTCGTGTGTGTTATCTGTGATTCAGGTAAGGACTGCAGACGATCAATTATAAGTAGTTCCCACTTTTGCTACCAAGGTAACAAAAATGGCGGATATGTAAAAGGTTTATATTCTAAACGTAAGCAAAATTAAGAAATTACGCAGGTTTACCGAGGATTACGCGAGTGACTAAAGTGTTAAATATTGTGTGAACAGTGTAGATAAAATACGCAAGAGAAATACAATACATAACTTGTTAAAAGAGAAGACATATAACATTTAATATCATGACGGTCAACTGTGCTCCATGCGGCAAAAAGATCAAGAACAATCAGCAGGCTGTAGGATGTGATGGTGAGTGTGGACGCTGGTTTCATGTAACATGCATGAAAATGAGTAAAGACACGTACCAACAATTCCGGAAAGATGATACTTTCAAATGGTCATGCAATCGTGAAGACTGCCTCCCGCAACCTAACCTCAAAGAGGTTATGGCATCTTTCTCCCAGAAACTTGAGGAATCCCTTTCGGCGATGAGAGAAGAAAACCACGAGGTAAGAAAACTAGCAACTTTCTTATCAGAAAAGTATGATGAACTCCACCGGGAAATTGAAATTCTGAAGAAAGAGAGAAAAACCGTCAAGGACGCAGAAATGGCAGCATCTAGAGCTATCAACGAATTGGAGGAACTAAAACAGTACCAGCGCAAGAACAACTTGATAGTGTATGGAATACCCACTGAAAGAGAGGAGGATGTAGTATTTCACAAAATCTCGGACATTGGCAAGACGTTAGGAGTTGAAATCACCAGGGCAAACATAGACGCAGCTCACCGCCTCCCGTCAACAAAGCCTGGGCCTCAACCGATAATTGTGAAATTAAATAATAGGTGGAAGAAGGAAGAGATTCTCAGTAGCAGAAGACAAACGAAGGCCCTGAAGACGAGTGAAATTGGTTACAGTGATGGTGGTAATCTATATATATCAATGATCACCTGACCCCAAGAAATGAAACCATCGCCAAAAAGTGCCGTGAATTGAGACAACAGGGAAAAATCTTTGCAACTTGGGTCAGAGACTGCAAAATATACATTCGGAAAAATCAAAATGGACCCTCAAAGCTTATATCAAGTGCTGAAATACTGGATGAACTCGCCCTCTCAAACTAAAATCTATGTAATAGTAAGATATCTACTAAGTATTATCCCATATGGAACTAGAATTACAGAAATTAAATTTTTTAGGTAATGCAAATAATAATACACTAGAATTAACCGAGTGTAACTGTAATACACTTAGCGATTATTATAAAATTAAGGACAGTAAACAGATAACCGATACCAGTACACTAAAATGCGTACACATAAATGCACATAGCATAAAAAATAAGTTCGATGATATCCAAATAATGTTAGACAGAATCAAAGGTGTAGATGTCCTAGTAATCTCAGAAAATTGGTTAACAGAACAAACAAAAATGTTTTTCAATATTAAGAAATATGTTGCATATCACATAGTTAGAAAGCAAACTGGAGGGGGGGTATCTTTGTATATTTCAAACAAATGTAGCAGTACCCTTGTAAAGGAAATAAATTCCACCCACAGCATACTGCACATTACTGTGAGAAAAGGCCATCAAGAATACAATATAATCACTGCTTATAACCCTCATAAAAGCAACATTCCACACTTTCTAACTGATCTCGAAGTAATTATTAGTTCTTACTCAACGAATCCTGTTATAATACTAGGTGATATGAATATCGATCTATTATTTGGGGACAGATATACTAGTAGTTATATTAACCTAGTCAAATCATACGGTCTAGTCTTATGTAATACAAAATATCCAACTCGTGTAACACAAACTAGCTCTACTCTAATTGATCATGTATTGGTGAACGACTGTGACAAAATATGTAATGTCTATAATATTGATAATGATTTCAGTGATCACCATTTACTAATCTGTGAAATGAGAAACAAAAAGATGAACAGGAACTCAATATGTGATGATAGGCCAATAGAAAAGGATAAAATAAACTACAAAAAACTTAATAAATATTTAATAACTCAAGAATTTGTATGCAATGAAAGTAACATCAATGACTACTACAATAAATTCTGTGATTTTATTAATAAAGGAATAGAAGCCTGTACTATGAAACATGGGCGCCCATACGGGGGGGGGCAGGGGGGGCATGCCCCCCCCCCCTGGATCCTTGAAAAATAATACGATATGAAAATCAGACTGAGAACCAACTTTTTTTTTGCAAAAGTTCTTACAGTATTCTAATTAATTTGTACTAAATATAAATACTTCAGATATTTAACATTCCGCCAGGCCAAACATTAAATACTGTATAGTGGCAGTGGGCGCATTAAGCCTGTCTGGCACACCTCCGAAATCTGAATTTTTAAAAATTACAATAAGTTATTTGCTAAATAATAGGTTTGCTTCAATTAGTGAATACACTAATTCGTTCTCTACATAGTCTATTACGTAATGGTGCTCGATCAGGCGCAATCTGCCTCGCATATCACTTTTGCAACAACAGCAAATGTGTAGAAGGGTCATTGAAAAACTGGCCGATATGGACTTAGTTTGTGGGTGCTCACTAAAAATTGTTCTTAGAATATTCAAGCTTTAAGTGGGCCTGTTCGGCCATTTGGTACTCGTGGGCGCGCTTAGAGGGGGGGTGGGGTGCTGGATTTCCGAGAATGTTGAAATAAGATTGTTCATTGTCACACCAGTTTATTTCATAAATGGAAGTTACAGATAGTCAACTGACAACTTTTACAACAACAAAAAATCTGTAATGTTGCTGACGTACCGGTAATATGTATTTACAATTTTTAAATACAAATATGGTTCTAATGATGCCATGCACTCTGTCACCAATGGATGATCATGATGATAATTGATGTTTAAAGGGGCCTAACATCTAGGTAAGCTCCAAATTTCAATACGGTTATGCCTAGTGTTTCCCCATCCCTATCTTGAGTGGCTACTATTTTTGCCACCTCACTTCGGCAGTGTCGATATGAAAAGCACGTTATGGAGATATGTTTAGACATTGCGACATCGCTAGCGTATCTTAACCCCTAAAATAAGCTTTTCTATGCTTACTAGTAAAACTCTGGTCCTGTAAGGTCGTGCTTACAATATTGGATAATTTACTGTATTCAGACCCGACGGGGGACAAACTTGCAACTGCCAAGGCGGCAGGTTTTAGGGACGGAAAATTTTCTGGGAAACTGTACAAAACTGCTTGGTCATTAAACGTCAAGTTGATTAAGTTTAAGCCCTCCACAAGAGAATATACTTTGGCATTGTTGATTATTTAAGGACATAAATAAAAGGATCGTAAGTTTAAGCCCTCCACAAGAGAATATACTTTGGCATTGTTGATTATTTAAGGACATAAATAAAAGGATCGTCTTAGTCACCTTGGTGTTCTTGCTGTTGATCTGACATGAATGTTAAATTGTACCAATGAGGAAATTCCAAACTCGTTACCGGTATTTAAATAATTGTTTTTGCACATTGGTTGTGTATGAAAATGAAAATCCACAGCCTGCTTCCAGTCTCCGACCGGGTCAGGAATGGAATGAATGAAGCCCCATCGAGCGGCGAGGATATGGACTGTGCCGGCTGCCGAGGCCTGACGCACTCCTCTGGGGCAATGATTAAATGAATGACAGATGAAATGAAATGATAGTGGAGAGTGTTGCTGGAATGATATGATATGTGTATGATATATGTTAAAATTGAATGTACATTATTTGTATTTATTTTTTTAATTTGTAATTTTAGCAAACGCATATTTATAGTGTATGCCACTCCTAGTTAAGTACACACTCAGGCGAAGAAACAGCCTCATATGTTATGGAAACTTTGTAACTGCTCGGCTTCACGTGTTGCGTGAGGGTTAAACACCTGTACGGTATGAACAACAGCAATAAACATTCACTCCTAACTACACTGGTTATCTCATAAATACAAGCACTGTAGATCTGGTAAAATTTACAATGTATTCTGATACCAGACATGAAATACACTTCGCAGGATCCTCGTCGTACAGACTATCCAACACTCCCTATCATATTCTCACAGGCCCCCTTATGACATATTGATGACCCTCGGAAATAATGATGACTGGTACTTACAGGCGTTGACTTCAGCTGTGATGGCTTACCGCTACTGATTCTGGGGTTTGTGATCCCAGAGAATCACTCCTACTTACTCGCAGCACAATTACGATATATTTCACACGCAAGCCTCTCAAATATGAACATTATGTACATTATTACTTTGATGGTCAGCATCCAACGATTTATCTAGTTTCGTGGATCTGATTATACAAAGATGCTTTAAATCAGTATGATGTATTATCGCATCTAGTTAGCACCTGAGTTTACTAATACATGGCATATTCTACTAGTATTTGTCGTATAACAATTTACCGCTATGGTCTCAGAATTTCCGTATACAGACGTTAGTTTACAATACTTCATGCGATTCGAGACAAACAATCTAGACTATTTGTTTGAAACTTGGCTCATAATTCCCTTGAGAATGTATAGCCAGCAACTCAGTAATTGAACATCGAACAACAACTTGTGATCGTCTGAAATACCTTCCTTCTCCACCAAAAACACACAAGTCCAAAATACAAGTTCCACTCCCTCACGGAGTCCTACCAAGAATACGAACCACTCCACATGGAGTCCAGAGGATGAGTACACCGCCCTACACGCGGTCCAAAGAATGAGTACTACTCCCCACGGAGTCCTAAGAATGAGTCGCCCTCACAGCTTCGTCAAGTCCTAATAACATTCATCTCCCCTCCACAAATCACTGGCCTACCTGGCTTCCCTCCCGGGTCCAGCCAATCAAAACAAAACATTACCATATAAGGAGTGCCTTCTTGGTCTTCAAAATACCCTAGTCACACTCCTAGCATAGGGTTGCCAAGCCTCCTACCTGTATGAGTCATCATGCACTTGAGCTTGCGAGAGAAAACCCCAGGCGACAACAAGCCTACTTCCTGGTTCTTGCATACAATTCCAGACTCCCTGACTGAAGATTATTCCAATGTTAAAATATTCACATATAACTAGACTCAGATCCTGCCAATTACAATCCCTTAAAACCTTAACAAATTAATCGGAAATAAATCACATGATATTATACACTTGATTACATAATTATAAAACATAAAAAGGCATCAGATAAAAATATATGGACGATTATGAAAATCGTACGTCCCGAAAGTAAGGGTTCGATCCCTTGTGGCCTGAGAAGGTTACAACTTTAATAAATCTGCATATCCCAAGTCGGGGGCAGCAACGTAAATCCATACGTGGCATGCATTGTAAGAAAGGACAGAATGTAGTAATTTGATTTTTAAGCCCATCTGTGTAGTTGCGTACCTCAATTTAAGCTCCTCGATGACGACTGGTTACCTAAATATTCTAAATTTGATTGCCGACGCTGACAGCAGCCATCCCTAGTAGGCCTACGATATTTTCAACACTTCTTTCAGGGAAATACCACGTACGTATCATGTTTCATGTTCCGGGGCACTCATCTCAAAACTACGGTATCGGTACTCTGAAATAACATTACTTATACACACTCGCCTAATGACACGTTATTACATAAACCGGAATTTTACTCAGAGTCAAGTACAAGGGGTGAGGTTTAACCCTGTTTACAAATAAAGCAACTATATTTAAAACAATGCCAGTTATTGAATATAAAAAGGTTAATTTTCCCCTCTTTAAGGGTAACCTTAACACACATAAATTTAAAAAACTCAAAAAGTATTTGTATTAGATTGGTTAGACAGTATATTATTTACGTCACAGGTACAATAATATGGCGAAATATATCATTTGTTAATTTTATAAAACTCTACGGAATTGAACAATATCTGTTAGTTTCATGTTATCGTCTATTATTTTCATAAACAGAGAAAAGCTTGAGCATAAGGCTCAATTACACATTGAAAGAAGTGGTTTGTTTATGTTCATATCATCAATCCTGTATCACCATTCCTCTTGTTTCCGTCGAGAATTCGAATAATGGTAGTAAGAAGTACGTGATATAGTGGTTTTTATCCATTTTACTTAGTGGTTAGTAATAATCAGGCGAAATATTTTTATTGACAAAACTAAATTTTACTAAAACCATTGGCTCGAGTTTATCAGTTCTTTGTTTACAAGTGTTTCATGATTCTAATAAGAGCAATGCGAAGTATTTCCGATTGGTTGTTTAGAAGAGGAAAGACGTGACGATCTGCTGTAATGGCCAGTACAAACTAGATACCGTAGCCTACCATATTTGGAAACAGTGCTATTTAAATAATTGGGCTGATTCAGATGTTGGGATATTTCCATAGTTTAACTTAGTGATTTGGGATCATGTGAAAATATGCCCAGTTATTTAGAAAGTTCGCGAACTGGATTAACGATACCATTTTAATGAACTACGGTACTTGATTTTTATTTTTGTCGATACCACTAGATTTTTCCTGTTTTTAAGAATTGAACATTACGACGTTGAATCACGAAGAAAAGCGAACGTTAACGGACAAAAACTCAAAGAAAACATTCCTCCCATACTTGCCACAAAGTAGCCAATGGTTTCAGAGCAGTCAAATAATGAATTTCACGAAGTAAGCAAGATATGAAACCTTCTTTTTGTGTGTGTGTGTGGGAGGGGGGCGGAGGGTTGGGGGGGGGGGGAGGGGGGTGACAGGTAGGTAATGAAACGAAAATATTTACTTGCCCCCCCCCCCTGGAAACAAACCTATGGGCGCCCATGCTATGAAATATACGAATAAGGAGCCAAGTGCCTCACCAATAAAACCCTGGATCACACAAGATCTTTTAGCACTAATACACAGGAAAGATAAGATATATACAAAAACCAAAGTTAAAAATCCATCTGCAGAAATTTTAGAAGAATATAAAATTATTAGCAACCAAGTAACAAAACTTAAGAGAAACCTACAAAGAGACTACTTTGACCAAAAAATTCAAAATACAAATAATCAGAGGGAAGTGTGGAGTGTTGTTAATGAGATGTTAAATAGGCCAAAGAAGGGGAAAAATGAAATTGTCAAACTTATAGTCGACGGCACAAATGTCGAAAAAAAGGAAAATATATGTGATGAAATTAATAAATATTATGTCAATATTGCTAACAGTATATGGGAAAATCAAGGAAACGGTTCTACCTCGGACATTACAAGCTATAAAAATACTACTAGCACTAAGACAATATTTATGTTACCTACTGATGCTAATGAAATACAATCAATTATAAACTCCCTAAAACACAAAAACAATATAAGTGAGGACAACACTACTAATGTCATGCTACAATTGTGTCTTGAGGGCCTTACACCATATCTTGTCAAAATAATAAATCTTTCACTGATGACTGGTATATTCCCCGATGCCTGTAAAGTCTCTAGGGTGGTCCCGATCTACAAAAAAGGGGACAAAACCCACCCATCAAATTACAGACCCATTAATATTATATCTGCCATCAGCAAGGTTCTAGAAAGCGTTGTTAAACGAAGACTTATGAATTTCTTCATGAAAAATTATTACTTTGCAAACTGCCAATATGGGTTTATTCCAAACAGAGGAGCTGATAGTGCTATATTTGAAGTAGTAACTGATGTAGAAAAGGCATTAGATGAAAACAAACTAGCTGCTGGTGTACTAATTGACCTTCAAAAAGCCTTCGATCTGGTTAACCATAAGATTCTCCTTAATAAACTAGAATTTGCAGGCATCAGAGGAGTGGCACATGATTGGTTCAAGAACTACCTCACAAACAGAAAACAATATGTTGCAATCGATAATGTAAAAGGATCTCAAATGAGAATTGACACAGGAGTACCTCAAGGTTCTGTCTTAGGACCAATTCTTTTCTTGGCCTATATTAATGATATAGTATTATTAGAATTGAAAGGCAAGCTTAAACTATTTGCAGATGATATTTTTATACTCTATCTGGGAACATCTGAACAGGAAATTATGCTAAATATTAATTATGATCTCAATAAGCTGGTGGATTGGTTGAGAGCACACAAAATGGTTATCAATATCACTAAAACAAAATATGTATTCTTCCATAAACCATCATACAAGATTGAGACCACAAACATAGTCAACATAGCCAACAAAGAAATAGAAAGGGTTAAATCGGCAACATACTTCGGTATCACACTAGATAGTACACTAACCTGGGAAAATCATGTAGAAAATTTAAAACATAAAATCAGCCCTTTAATTGGTATTATTTTCAGATTAAGATATAGCTGTCTTACTAGCCAACAATTGAAAAATATATACTTTGCTCTGATACATTCTCATCTAATGTACTGCCCCCGTAAATTGAATTATACTGAGACCACGGTGGCTGTATTGGCATATGTGAATAAAGTTATGGCCGTCATAGTTGTGACGTGTATATTCATGACGTAGGCGTGGATGACGCAACGCTCGAGCAAGTAGGCTGGCTGAGCTTAGATTCTTGCTGACGTCACGATTTTGTTCGAGAAGGATCTTAGATTTACGACGCAGTCGCAGGGAAGCAAGTAAACGTGCTGAGGAAGAAGTTACGCTATTGGAGGAGAGGCTCGAACCAATGAATGATAGCTTGGAGGGAGACGGGGATTACTGAAACTACCATATTTAATAACTTTTGGCATGCAGAATTGTGGAAAACTATTTTCAGTTATGGCATTGATTTGGAATTTTGAAGAAATTAATTATATGTTTTTGAAATCTGAAAATCCGTCAAGAATAGCCAAAGTTGGAACTTCGAGTAATGATGGAAGAAGAAGCTATGGTAGGGATGGATACGCCCCTTCAAAGTTGATAAAAGGCCTTGCACAGCAGAGAGGAGCTTCTCACTTCGTGGTTTTATTCTGACTTGATAGTCTGACTTCGTGTTCTGATAGAACAAGCATATCGTCATAAGCAAGCGTGGCAGAGCCCACCGCATCGAACAGTATTGGGTATCCAGCAGTGCAATTTTACTGTTACTAAAACTAGGCGAAGTTGGAGCGCACACATAAATGATTCTACAAGTTTATCTATCAAGAATTAGCTACTGCATTTATACTAATTCAATAGTGCATTACAATATTGAGGCGTGTGCGAAAGTTGAACATTTTCATTATAATACTTCAGAAGATATTCGCATTTAAAGACTGCAGAGAAAAGTGTTTTTCTCGAATCCTGAGAAGCATTTTTACTACCACATTCTACGCTACGGCAGACACGTGTATTGTAACCGTGATACTGAAGATTACATTTGGTGATACAACGCTACATTCTACAATGGAACTATACAATCTGGCAGTACTTTCGACTAACATTATAATGGAAGTGGAGATGGAAGACTAAAACTTTAATGCAATTGGGACATACATCAGTAGTGTGAAGTAGCAACATGGAGCTTCGATAATCGTCATTCTACAAAGACGAGCATGTAGTGAACATTCAGCTACACTCATGCATCGTAATCCATCGCTGAATTACATCAAATGGCAGTGGAAATAAATTCATACTCCACAATTATGAACATTTCTGCGGAAATATTTGCAATGAACTTCATGGCTGATTTCTACAAGAACTTCAGGGAACTTTCAAGAGTGGCAAGGGTTTTTCCCAGCACACAAAGAAGAGTTTTGCCAGAAGGATGTCTATCGTCTACACGGAGCAGTGCGATTTCCGGAGGAGGAAGCTGTTCTATTCTCCGAGGGCGCAGGTTCCAGGTTCGAGGTCGGTGCACATCTATCCTGTGGTGAAATGGAACCAGCAGCAGTCTTCTTTGAAATTTTCTTCTAGAACTTCAATCCAACAGATAAGGTAGCCGTGAACGTTTCTTGATTTATTTGAGCCATTTTAGTGAGATCTGAGCAACTATCTTTCCCATATTTTCTGTCATATATTTGATTGCCCCATATTCTTTTGCTAGATGTTTCTGTACTCTGTACACTTTGCAGCTTTATGCCATTTTCTTCGATTTATTGAGACATTATTATGTCATTTGCATATTTAAACATTTTGGATCAGTTTATACTGAAGTTAAATATTCTTTCGAGAATTTGAATTTTTCTTGTAGTCACGATTTGACTGTAAAGTTAACGATTTTCTATGGCAAGTTTGAATTCAGACAGCGTGTCGTTTTATTAAAGTAATTCTTTCCAGTAAATTACTTTGACCAATTTTCTGTCATCCTCAAGAAAGAAGAATGATTAAAAGATTTTAGAGCGTTAAAATCTACTACTTTATCGACGATCTTGGAAATACTAGTCGTTTTTAAGAACATGATTGAAACACAGACATTTTTAGTCAATTCTGAAATACCATTGAATTATAGACAATTTTATGAAATATGAACTTTGAATACGATTTATTCAGTACACTATAGTAATGAACATTTGATAGGAGATTTTCTCAATTCTAGATTGAAACAATAATGTTTGCATTTTCTAGTCTATTTGCATTCTATTCGACTATTTCTTCAGTTAAATGAATTTTGCTTGAATATAGTATTTTTATTATTGAAAATACAGAGCACAAATTGTGCATAGGGTTAATAAATGTGAATATACATTAATGTTTTCACTTTCCACCTTCACAAAATTTCACAATGGAAGGACCCCGGTTCTTACATGTGATTACGTGGTACCGACTACATTGTTTACCACATAATTTACAAGTACAGGATACGTCTATGTCATGAAAGTACTCGGTGACGCACAGTTTATGGTGGTACCCATGTACCGCCATCGAGTTAACGAAGTGTCGTAGGTCTTGATTGGTGTCAGTCCATACCCTATTCGTCATGGCTTCCGTTATGTAAAATTCAGGCCAGATTTCATCTCTCTTCTTCACTCTCTCTTGCATTAGTCTTTTCCAGGCGTCCGTAGATGGTAGTCCTCTCTTCGTCCGTAGGTCCTCAATGAAAATGTTCTCCTTGGCAAGTTCGTACACTAGTCTAGATTTTGCATATTTTGATAATCCCAGGGTTGCTTTAAGGAAGCGCGACTTCACTGCCTCGAGCGTCCTCAAGTCCGCCAGGGTCAGTTTCTCCCAGATGATTTCTATCCCGTATGTGGCGATGGGCGCTATTTTCGCGTCAAATAATCTCATAGCAGTTCCCAAAGAGAGCTTCGTGAGTGCTTTAATGTCATATATGGCTTTAGTTGCTGCCGTTGCACGAGACTTGATGTGGACTCGGTAGGCTCTAGCTGTTGTTTGCATTGTCAATCCTAAGTATGTGAATGTATTTACTGTCTTGAGGGGATTCAATCCTAGGTATATTCTGTCTCCCGAGGCCTCTCTGCCACCTTTCCGAAACGTCATTTTTACTGTCTTCTCTGTGTTAATTTCCATCTTGTTATCCTTTGCCCAACTGTCGAGATTTGTTATGGCTTTTTGCACTTCATGTACGGAACTTGAACCAATGACCATATCGTCAGCGTAGAGGTATATCTTAACATTTTCCGCTCCTAGCTTAGTTGCCGTCACCACATCGTATGTTGCAATGTTGAACAGTAGGGGGCTGAGTGGGTCTCCTTGCAATACACCGTTGGTTTGTGTTATCAAATTCTAAGTTGCGACACGGTCATCAATTTGTATGTAATTTGTGGTCAGAATGTTGCTTATCAGTGTCGTGAGCTTGTTGTTTTCGCCCATTATGGCTACCAGTTTCGCAATTATTAGCGACCTGCTTAACGAGTCAAAGGCTTTCGCGTAATCGACAAACACTACGTGAAATTTGCCACTAGGATGTCTTAGGGTTTCTTCAATGTCGTTGAGTAGGTTGCTAATGGCGTGGAGAGTGCTTCGCCCTTTACGGAATCCAAACTGTTCATCTGGGAGTTTATGGTCCACTGCATCTGTGATCCTTTTAGCGAGGAGTTTTGTCAGTATCTTCATCATGTTCTTTTCGATAGCGATCCCTCTGTAGGAGTTTGGATCTGATTGATCGCCTTTACCCTTGAACAGCACTTTAATAGTTGAGATTCTCCATGCTGTGGGGATGCTACATTCATGTAGACAGAGGTTCATTAATTCTGAGATTGCCGGAAGCAACATCTCTGTTGAGTCTTTCACGTGTTCGTTACAAATCCCGTCAGGTCCTATGGCCTTATTGTTTTTGAGTGACATGATAGCTTCTTCTACCTCCTCCGATTTGAACGGGTTGGTTTCATTTTGGTATGTTCCCATTTTAGTTGGTTCAAGATTGCTGACATCTCCGTCTACATTTAATATGTTCTGGAAGTGTTTTTCCCATTCAGCCATTTCTATTTTTCCAAAGCCATGTGTTTTTCTATGGTTCAATGCTACAAATGGGTCATTGATGGCTTCCTCTACTATTCTTATCGCATCTTTTTCCAAATGCTCCTTACGTTTTACCGATAGTAGTCTTTTGTAATCCTTCTTGATGATGCTGTATTGTAGTAATGCCTCCTGGTCCATAGTAAATGTTGCGACATGCATGGCCTCGATGACTCTTTTTCTCCTCAGATAGCATTCTTTGTCGAACCATATTCGCGATCTTCTTTCCGGCTTATACACAAGTGCTGATTTGATAGTTTTTTCCAGAGATAGCGCGGCTGCGTCTATGTCTTTTCTCTTTATGTGTTTATCAAAACTTTTCCATTCCTCCGATTCCTGTCTAAGAACATCTTTGTCTATCTGTCGTGAAGGGTTGGTATCTTTACGTTTTTCTCTCTTGTCCATTTTTGAGACGTTAAATTGTGTCGAGTATTTTTATACTGCGATAATTATGATGAGATTAATTCATTTTGATAGACCAGGGAGGCGTGTCTAATCGTATTTGCTATTAAATTTATTTGTGACTGGCAAATTTTTACTTCATATCGCTTCATGAATGGAACCCACGAAGGTTAAATATAATAACAGTTTTCGATACAATTGATGAATATAAGAATTTTTAAAGAGGAACTATGGATGTATAATCGTTAGTTCAGTGGACGTGTAAAAGTCGCTGATGAATAATGCCCTTTAATAAGTGAAGGAGGTTCCCACAGTAATATTGATGATGATGATGATGAATTTATAAGTGGAGGTTTTTTGTGTGTATTGTGGAAGATTTTGATGCCATATATAATGAGATATATGATGAATTATGGGCCAATTTTGTGCGTTTGTGCGAGGTATGTTTCCGCTGAGTTGTATTGTTCAGGTCCATTGAAAATTATTCATGTGAAGTTACTGTTAAAATTAACAAGAGTGATAAATTGATTGAATTATAGATTTTGAATGGAGGTTACCGTCACAAATAATAATTATTAAATCTTATTAAACCTGAATCTAAAATTTAAATATAAGTAACCTTCATCGGTCGATTATATTACCACGATTTAAGAAAATATCAACCGGGTAAACGTGTGGTTAATGTATTTCAAATATAAATAAAATATAAATAATAAAAATATCTATAATATTAATTTGAAACAAACGGGATTAATAGAGGCGTGTAAAAATTTTTCAATTGTCGTTTGACTAAGTTATGAACAATCTAAATGTTATAAATAATTATTGAACACTATGATATAACATTATGCGTTTTGCTATTAACATTTAAACAACGCTAGTTCGATAATTGGAATAAACATTTAAATAAGATTTGAGATTAACAGAGTAATCCATTGCAATGTGAACGGAACTTGTATAAATTTTGCGTGATAATATTTGAGTTGAGATGTGAGCATTTAAATTGTTTTGAATGAGAGCTAGACTCTGCGTTGGCCAGCATATGGTGACACTGGTTAGGCAGCTGCGTCCATTTGACGAAGCAAGCATGCAACACTGCTTAGGGTGTATTGCAGGTGGCCAGATAACTGAATGGTGGAGGTCAAGGTCAACTACTTAGCGGCCTTGCAGTTATTAATAAATGTGTGTCAATGAACTAAATTATGAAGTTCATGAACAAGGAAACAAATGCTATATGTCTCGTCCCAGCTCCCTTATCCATTCCAATGTGCATTGTTGTTATTATTACGTTCTTTTGAGCTAGAGAAAGCTGAATTTTTGTATGTGAAGTCTACAGTCCTACAGGAGGACATGGTTGCATTGACAATGGCTTCAGACAGCCATAACTATTTTGTTGTTAAATTTTGTTAAAATATTTTTTTTCTTTATGTGAAATAAATTATTGTGCAGTTTAAATTTTCTGGTCTCCGACTTGGTTCATTTTAAATATCGTGGTGGAGGTTATTGTGAGGGCATACTATTAAGTGATCCAGTTGAAAACCCAGACCCGAGATTAAATTGAATAGGTAAGTAAAAGGTAAGTATGAACCCCCGTATATTTTGGTGTGTTCCACAATAATTTCATGTTAACTACTGTGCTCTAATCTCGGTAGTATCTGTCAGTGCCATTTTCATTGATGTAGCTGTGCCGGTGCAATCGATTATTGGCAATCCGATTGAGGGGGCGGATTTCTGACAGCCTACTATCCGGATTATCGGGGACAGTACATGAATTTCATATGGGGATATTGTAAGAAGGAGCTGATAAAAGAACTTGAGATACTCCAGAAACGTGCTATAAAATCTATCTTTGGATATCCTTGGCTCACACCCTCAAATGAATTATACTCAAGAACTAAAATTATGCCACTGCAAAAACAAATAGCTATGTCAGCAACAGTATTTGCATAGCGTTTAGAAGAGAAAGTGTGCCGACTCCCGAGTTTGCCGTATCTTTAGTATGGGTAGTTGCTGCGCCCGCCGGTAGACTGCGCAGCGGTTGGTTGTGGCTGGCTGGAGACACTTTCTAAGCGCTCGCGAGTTTGAAAACATGGAAATGCTGCCGTGTTTAGTCCTTATTTCTTGGTGTTGAAAAGTGTATGCGATCAAGAAGCGATAGTGAAATAATACATACGTTATGAAACTGGTGTGTTTAGTATTTGTAAGCCTTTACACTTATTTCTCTACGTTTGTGCTGTCGAGTGAATTATAACCTGGTAAGATTCGTCAAACAAAACTGTGTAAGTGAATATGCCGTGTTGTTTTGTTCCCGGGTGCCGATCTGGATACGACAAGTCATCTGCAACAGGTAGGCACATTTTTAGACCTCCAAAAGCCGAAGATGATTTATTTAAATGGGCTAAGGCCATTCCGAGGAAAGACATTAAATTGTCTAGTAAGTCATATGCAGGCTATGTGACAAACATTGCTCCGATAATTTCCTTATAAAAACGGACACTTTCATTATAGAAGGAAAGACAGTCGAAATGGCGAGAATGAGATGGAGTTTGAAGCCTGGTGCACTCCCACACTATCTAGCCGGGTATATTGTCAAGCAACTAAGGAAAGGGATCAGCTGTGTGAAGTGTGCAACAACCCTTCAAAGTGAAAAGGCTGTCGGACACAACAGCTGCAACTTTCACTAATATAAAGGACTTTGGCACAATAAATGCCCTTACTTACCTAACTCAACCGTCTGACAGTGTCTTCAACATTCTTTTACAGGTCGAAGTAGTCGTTGAAATGGAATTATCTTCCCTTTCAAATTTGTGGGTTGATATATTTTATGAGTGTTAGGACAGCATTGATGAGATTGTTTTAGGGCCGTGATTTTTTGATGGTGTATGGAACATAAACTGGACCTTATTGGAAAACTCGTTTTTACTTCATGAAGTGCGCTTTTTCTTTCGTACGAAAGAAATTAGGAAAGAGCAGTCAACTTCTAAGTCTGGAAAATCATCGCGTAAGCTGTCCCAAGCTTCGGACAACTGAGAGCTATAAGTTATATGGGTGAGTTTGTCATTATACTGTATTATATTATATTTACTTTATTTGTGCAGTAGTGAATGGTCTGTAGCTTTACGATTTTCACACATTCAGTTACATTTTGACCCCCGTCAGAATGTTTTATTTCCTTATTATATGAACCTATGACGCAATCTGATGTTTCATAATTAACACAACGGACGTTAGCGTTGTATATACTCAGTGCGGAGAATTTTATATTTGAATCATCTTGTCTAATACAACGTAGTGTAAGCTGATAACATTCAGTTACTGAAAAGTAACATTCAACTGCTTGTATTGATACCGTCCTCACTCAGCGCTAGCCGACGCTAGAGCCACCTAGCGGCTGGACCATACAAACTCCACAAGGCGCGTCACTTTCTCTTCTATACGCTATGGTATTTGTATACAAATTAGAAAACAAATTGATACACACACACATCCATTTTACCCATGCAAATGACATTCATCATTATGCAACAAGAGGAGTAAATCAAATATTCACCAGCCATTCCCAATCCATTAAATTTGGAACTAAAGGAATTATGTCCTCTATAATAAAAGAATACAACTCGCTACCATTAGACATAAGGGAAAGTTTCTCTATAAAAACATTTAAGAGGAAAACAAAAGACTTCCTATTAAGGAATGAATAGCCCATGTACAATAGCCTTAAGCAATGCAATGTATCATACCGAATTAGCTCTGTAAAGTTAGTCACTAGCAATCTAATATAAGTTAGCCTACTATTAAACTAAACAATAATGTTACAAAAATTATATATATGCCATGCTGTAACTATGTTACTTGATTGTCCCTAACACGAGCTCAGGCTCATTGGGACCTATGTAAATAAATAAATAAATAAATGCTACTGTCCACAACACCTAGCTGCGGACCTGGCTACTAGATGCCACCACCACCGACCCCTAGCAGCAAATGTTGAAACTAATATAGCGTTAATCAAATCTAACCTACAAATTTTAGCCTCACACAAGTGGAAGGTTCTTTTACATGCCATAAATCTATTGCATGGGCCTGCCGGCTTTACTTCCCCTCTGAAGGAAGGCATACTGAAGGATTTTAAACGCTCTTAAAATATCCGAGACCTCGGCCGGGTTTGACCCCGCGATCTTGGGCTTAGAAGCTCAGCATGCTACCAACTACGTCACCAAAACCGGCCCACCGGGGACTATTCCCCCATTTGCAAATAAATAAACTACCTTCCTACATGTTCAATTACAGTATATGCTGGTTTAATAATCACTTAATCACACACATCTAGCAAAACTGCTAATAAAGGAAAATGGCATGAATGAATGTAATAATTGTTAACCTTTTTCTCCAAACATTGGGCTGCTAAAAAGTTCATAGTAAAATAATACCATACTCAATGTTTGTTGCAGATGGCTGGATACTATAGAGGTGTTTATGAGCCAGCAGCAAATTCCAGACCAGTTCCAAGCAATGGTGAAGAAAGTAGAGGCCTACGACCTGAGAACAGAGCTACAATGGCTGAAGTGAGTCACATTGCCTTACATCATCAAAGGTTTCAAATTTTTTAGCTGTTGTTAGGGACTTGGGACATCTTGGTCATCAGCCATGTATACTTGGGTATGTATTGAATTTGTTTGATAACCTGTAGTGAGGGGGCATGGTGGCGCAGTGGTCAAGCTGTTTGCCTCTCACCAAGGTGGACCGGGTTCGATTCCCGGTCAATGCATGTGAGATTTTTGAATTTAAATACCATATCCTGTGGTTCGGATTCCACGTAAAAAGGAGGTCCCATGGCTCGTGATCGCATGATTAACGGCCACGTAAAACTAAAAGCTTCCTTCCTTTTTTTCCCCTGTAGTGACTGTAATGGTTTAACTATAATTATTAGGGTGCTATTTCTGCATTTGACTGGATGGAGTGTGAAAATACCGGGGGAAAATCACACTCAGTATGACCACGGTCAGTGCCAAGATTCGAATCCTTGATCTCCATACTGCCAGCTTCCCCTTGGAGTAATAAAGATTTATATAATAATAATGTTATTGTTTTTATGCCCCTTTTAACTGTTCTGGTGTTTAGAGACTTTGGGATGCCAAACTTTTGCTCCGAAGGGGATCTTTAATGTTGATGATGATGATGATAATTGTTGTTTTAAGGGGTCTAACATCTAGGCTATCGGCCCCTGATGGTGTGGGTGATCGTGAAGATGAAAACGAAATGCAAACCTAAAACTAAAACTAACTAATAAGGAAAAGAGGAGAGGATTGGAGAGGAGAGGGGAGGGGGGGAGAGGAGAGGGTCAGCCCCAAAGGGAAGGGACAAAAGGGGAAAACGGACCCAGCTCAGGAATCCCTCGGGGTCGCCAACTCCCGAACTCACCAGCCGTGAGCCCCTGAGGGTGTAGCATTATCTAGGGTGCACCAGAAGTGGTGGGGCTACATACACCCTGCCTCCTTAAGGGCCTTGAGCACAAAGCAGGAGGTAAAAGGAAAAGAAAAAGAAGGCTGACCCCTCACAGAAGGAGGGTGTCAGGAAAGATGAGACAAGGGCCAATTAAGGCGGGAAAGGAAGAGACTCCCTAGGCCTCGGATACCCTAATACCGTCGGGGTCGGAAGAGAACAAGAGTTGACCAAGTGAGGTCGACAGGAAAGAAGACGGAGAGGAGCCCGGCACAAGTAAGTGGAAGCAATGCCGGACTCAGCTGGGGCCCCGTGGTCGCCAACCCACGCCCACTAGAAGTGAGCCCCTGAGGGGGATCTTTAATGTGCCAGTAAATCTACTTCCTCGCATTTGTGCACCCTCAGATGCTAACTGACTGCGCCGGGATTCGATCCCGCTATCTTGGACTCAGCAGGCAAGAGCGTTACCGCTGAGTCATGCAGCCAGTGTGATAAAGTTTTATCATTAAGGTATTCGTGGTGGATCGTACTATAATTTATATAGACTTCATGGGGTGGGAGTCTGTGACCCAGGCTATTGCCAGTACCGGTACCTTAGTTCAGAGATACAGGTAATGTCTGGCACTCTTCCAGTCATGTTCTTAGATGGAGAAACCAAGATCTGGGTTTGAATTCTGGAGAGATCCAACATTTTCAAAACTGCACTTTCATCTGAATACTCCACATACTTATTAGAGGCTACCCTCAAAAGACTCCAAACTGCATGATTTAGAGTTGTTGCTGTTGAAAAGGGCTTTAAACATCTTGGTCATCAGTTCAGTGCACTCCAGTAGGAGTCTGATACACTGTGTTGTTGTGCCAACTACGTTAGTGCTTTTTCTCACAAGACTGAGTACCCCTTTTTAGTTCTCAAACCAGAATTAAATTTCTTGGTAGAGATGGGATCAAACCCACTACCTTTGGGGACATAAATCTCAATACGTACATTACCCCTATACCACAGAAGGTGGCATTCTAGGAATCGAACCTATGGTAGTCAATTATGCTACCCACTACACCATGAAGCATACAAGGAAGGTAATATTACAAGCAATATGGCCTGGGATGTTTCCTTCATAATCACTTTTCCTCAGAGGATCAAGCTTCAAAGAAGTCCAACAAGAATACAATCCAAAATGGAATAAAACCAAACAGTTATAGCTGATATTGGATGAAGTACCGGTATTACAGGTTTCCTGTTCCACACCAACATCAATTTACATGAAAGAAGCTTTGTCTCTCCCGTGTCAATAATACTACCAACTTTTGTCAAATTTGTTTACAATGATCCTCTGTCAAACAACTCAGCAGGCTAACATTGGACTGCAATGGGGAGCTGTTGCAAGTATTGAGATTCCAGCACTGACAGAGGCCATCCAGTGAGTATTTTCCCCAGGTAAATGCTCAGTTGGTATGGTAACTTATTTCATGTCCAAGTCTACAACCTAATACAATGCACTCCAATCAATCCGAATTGATTGGGACTGGGCCCTGGTGGTCTCCCAGAAACATCTTTTTGATTATCTTCTATTCTGTAAATATGGCCCAACCAATGCAGTCTCATTCCCTTTATTTCAGTTATAATATCTGGGCAGTTGATAGGTTTCTGTTTGTTTGCATGCACCAGATTCCATCAATATTGATTGGTTGGTAGAATTTGGTGCTCCCTGACTTTCAAGATAGTTTCTGCCCTATACTATTACGGTTTTGTTCAGCCTAGTTTTCAAATTCCTTGAAATTTGAGTGGTTTCTGAACCGAATAATAGCATTTGTTTCATGCTGCTATCCTTGCTGTAATTTCAGAATTTGTTTTATTAAGGACCAAGTCTTTTTTATAAAATGGTCCATTCCTGACAAAGTTGTGGTTCGCAAGTCCTGCAACCAGCTTGTTGTGATAGCAAGCTAGGGAGTGCAGACTCTCCTCAGAGTCCATTGGGGAGATTTCATAAACTCTTACAACTACAGTATATAAGTACAGAAGTTTCATAAACTAACCCAATACATCAGGTAGCAACAGCTAGTGATTAACAATTCCATGTTAGAGGTATTTAAAAGACAATAAATATTTACAATGACCGGTGACTTTACTGCACTGCACACTACAGCAGGATGAAAATAAAGGAACATAAATAAACACTCTCTCCCATATTCTTATCTTTTCAGGACATTCCTGATTGCTGTCAAATCACCTGTTGTTTTTTGCCACAACGATCTACAGGAGGGAAACATCTTATTGAGGAATGATATAGGTATCTTCAATGAGGAGCATGAACAGCTTCCGAACATAGCTAGCATCAATGGCATCCTAAAGCCAGGGAAGCAGGAACTGATAGTGATAGACTTTGAATACTGTTCTTACAATTACCGTGGTTTCGACTTCGCCAACCACATGTGTGAATGGGAATATGACTACACAAATGAACAACCTCCCTATTTTTGGTCCAAGCCACACAACCGTGTGAATCGAGAGCAACAGGTATTGTTTAAGAGTGTGTTTGTGAGTGATTCTATTTACGGTACATCAACAAACTGCATGGATTGGGATGAAATTTCAAGTAATGAGTAAAATTTTAGTGTAGTTAATAATGAATATTGACAACTTGTTGGAAGTAACATTTTATCTTCCTCAACTAGAATCTATGTAAACATGATATTCAGTTGGTCATCTCATATAGGGAAGCCCAATTGGGCAATTAAAGTTAATATATCCTGAACTTCTTCTCCCTCTGGTGCCATCTCCGTTCAATGAAGGTTGGCGATCATTCTGGCAATTAAAGATTTATCTATTGCTGCACAAAATAGAGAGCACATAATCTGTTGTTATGTAACCAAAACATCCTTCTTCGGTGACGTCTATGTGTGCCATCAATTTTCTCTTGTAGAACTAGTTGCAAAATTCTATACTTCGTGCCATGCATGATGTGTCCAAAGTACCTTGATCGTCATCAGAACTTCTACCTGCTTATCCAAATGATACAAAACTTCAGCATCCATGAGATACGAAGCATAGGATGATAGATCCACATTTCAAATGCCTCTAATCGTTTGCACAAGTTGGAAGCAAGTGTCCATCCTTTCATACCGTAAAAGTGTGTTGAAAATACATGGCAATGCAACATGCAAAGCCTGAGGCCAATGTTGAGGTGTTCATTGGTTAATTAAGTCCTCAATTTGTTGCAGTTGTTTCTTGCTTGTTGAATTCAAACACGACACCTTGTGAGAACTCCCATCGAGACTTGAGAAGGCATCCAAGGTGTCTATAAAATTTAACACATTTAATATTTTCACTAGCCTGTTGTAATTGCGCTTGATGATATTGATCTTTGCTGACTAAGCCTACCATTAAGTTAGTCTTTTTAGAGTTTATTTTTAGACCATATCTAATGCAAGACTCATGTATCATATTCAGTGATTTTTATAGATCTTCTTCACTTCCTGCTATAAGTACTGTGCCATGTGTGTATCTGATGTTATTTATGTTGTTGATCCTTTGTGACATCGAGGTCATGCAGCCCCATGTACTTGGTTATGTGTAGAAGTTGTCTGATAACCTGTATCTCTGTGTTGTCTGTACTAGTAAGTGTATTTGTAATCGAATTAGGATTGGATAGGAAGCGGCCGTGGCCTTACGTTAGGTAACATTCCGGCATTTGCCTGGAGTAGAAGTGGAAAACCACAGAAAACCACTTCCATGATGTTTGAGGTAGGAATCAAACCCACCTCTTCTCAGTTTCGCTTCACGAGGCTGAGTGTACCCCGTTCCAGCCCTTAGATCAGAATTAAATTTCTTGACAGAGCTGGGAATCTAGCCTGGACCTCCATGGTGACAGCCTAGAATGCTAGCCACTACGCAACAGGGTGGACTTGATGGTATTTATTTTATACAGTACATTTTCCATTCACACAGATTCCAATATCAGCATGTTGATCCATGCCTCGACCAAAATCATCTCAGAATATATGTTGGATAATAGCGGGGACAGAACACATCCTTGTCGGACATCTCTACAGATATATACACTAATAACTGAAATTATTTTAAGTAGCAAAGTGTACAATTTGTTAAATATAATTTCATTTCAGGCATTTTTTTGTAGAATATCATTGGTGAAGAAGCCAAACTTCATATGTCACCTTTGTTCTCTACGTGGTAGGGTTCCATAAGGGATGAGTCAGTTATGGAACACTTCTGCATAGCTAACAAATTTGACATACAAGGTTTGGCTTCTTCAAGGACTTGGGCCTGTCCATTACATGTTGACCGACTGAAGAGCATTTTCATAGATTCTACAAGACAAAACTTAAGAAATGGCTTCCAACTTTTCTATTCTTAGCTGGAGTCTCTGAGCCGTAACAAATGGCTGACAGAATGGGTGAGCGTTAAGTTCTGGTAATATCAATGTTAGACACTGTACAGTACATAAACATAAAAAGGGACCAGACTCTTCCTACAGGTCATTATAAATTTCCTAAATGAAGAAACATTTGGAGCAAGGGTTTAGCTAGCATAAGCTATTGGATTAGAGAGATCTGGCTAGTAGCATGTGATGTGGTGTACCATTGACTCCATGATCACTGCACTGCTTCTCATAATCTACAAAGATTGGTTGGAAAGGGTCCAGATGCACTGAATGATATTAAGATTGGAATTCCTCAGGGGTCCCATATCAAATTAAACTAAGACGTTGTCCCAAAGCTCAAGTTGGTAACTATTAACTACCGGTAGCTGCTAGCAACTACACATGTGTGCCTGAAGCATGGCCTCCTCCATGGTCCACGAGAAATGTCCCCATATGAGAGTACAACCACCACCAGCCTGAACTGCATGTGGTCAATGACACACTCATCTGTCCTGGCGACACTTTTCCATGATTTGAGTGCCCAATGGTGGTTTGTCCATGTCAGTCGTCCCTTGTGACAGGTGTTATGGCAGAGGTACTCTTGTGGGATGGTTGTTTCTGTACCCCATGGCGAGGCAATGGTTCTGGATGGTATGGCTGCTCTCACATCATTGTCCAGCATTGAACTGATGAGTGATCTGCTGCACTGTGGCCCATCTATCTGCACTTACAGTCCAAGCTAGCCAACAGTGTCCTTATCATCAATGCATCGTACACCACAACAGTTGACCCTGGCAGTGGTGGTTTGCCTGAATCCATATATTCATGGTACACTCTTAATACAGTGACCCTTGGAAATCCCACTGCCAGCACAGATGGAGTGGACCCTATGTCTCTTACTCATCCAGCAGTCAAATGTTGCTGATACAGTTCATACAAGGTTTGATGTCCTTGCATGTCCCCCTATTACATTTGGTGTTAGCACAGCACATCTTCCCCACACGGCAGCTCTAATTCAATTACTCACAAGTGTAGAAACCATGTTTATTTGGTTCTGCATTGACTCAAGTACTTACCTTTAGAATTGTTCAGCCTTATCAATAAAATTCACCAACTGCGTGCGAATGTATGACTGCACGAATGAAGCCCTTTTGGACTAAGTCACATTAAAGTTTAAAACCTAAACAAAGTTTTTCAAAATATGCTAAAAACTGTGAATAATTTAAAAATAAAAATGAGAATGGCAGCTAGTGTTGACTAATCATTTTAATTGCAGGTTATTAGATGTGCACTTGTATTTTTACTTTTCTTTGTTGTGTTGCTTTGATAATCTGTATCCTACCCCTACAGCCCCTCATTGCTGCAAACAAGGACAGGAAAACTATGTAGCAATCCATTTTATTTTCTCACCCATAGCTCATACATTATTATTGTAAGTACTGTTACTATCTGAGTAATCAGCCCAAATTCTGGTTTGATCCTCAAAATAGCACAACTCCAAAATCTTAAGACAATCCTCAAGAGATAGGAGGGTAGCCAGTTTCATTTGCCCTCTGGTATAGTGACAATATACCCTGAATTCTTCCTCCAACACATAATGCCGATTGAGATGCATTGTCAGACAGAACATCAATCTATCTATTAATGGTAGGCTATCTATAAAGAATTAAACAAAGTTATGTGAAATAAAGTTTTTCAAAATTTGTATCCAATTGCACTATTGGACAACAGGAAAGGTGGTGTCTGTAGGTTATGTTAGAATTAAGTTATAGGGCATAAAATGTTTTATCTGGAGTAACACTTCACTTTGTTGCGGCTCTGTAGAGCTCTCAAGAATCAGAGGAAAGCCAAGTTATTACCTATGCTTCATAAGGAATAATGTTAATCCTAGCACAGCTTGTTTTATATTGTTAACTTATATTGTTGTACCCTGCGCAGGAAAGGTTCATCATCAGCTATCTGCAGACAATAAAGGGAGAGAGTTTAGACCAGGAGTCGACTGAACCAAAGAGTTCCCCTTCACAGCAAGAAGTGGACCAGCTGTTTAAAGAGATTGAGGCATTCACTCTAGCTTCACACTTCTTCTGGGGGCTGTGGAGCGTCGTGAACACAACAGTTTCAAAAATAACTTTTGATTACTGGGTAAGAATTGTAACTCATTAAGAGCACTGCCTCTAGTAGCCAAAAGGGGAAAAGATGTCATTATTTCAACAGTCGCTCACCAGTTTTAATGGCAAGTTGTATTTTTTCTTTTCTTAATGGATTGCTTTGATAATCTGTCCAAAATCTGTAACCCACCCCTACAGCTCCTCATTGCTGCACACAAGGATAAAAACTTAGCGGCAATCCATTTTATTTTCTAGCCCATAACTTGTGCATTATTATTATTGTAGGTACAGTAAGCAACCCAAATACTGGTTTGATCTGAAAGCTGTTATAGTTGTTACATCATTAAGGACCAAAGATACGATTTGGTATCTCACCACCATGGCAGCGTGCTGCTACTGCCAATGCTGTACACTGCAATGGCGGCAGAACTTCATTGCCACTCCATGCATATTTAAACGGCATATATTTTGGACTCTGCAACCCAAGCTGCACTGCTTGTGTGATGCCATCCGCCCCGCTATGCCATGAGAAGTCTGGCAGCTCTTCAGCACCTCATACGCCTCATCAGTAATGTCTTATTCACAGTCAGATGACGAAAAACCCAAAGTTTGTATCATGATATCCAGTTTTATATGATGCAAAAGTGGCAGTTTATAAAGACACACTAAAGTAGACCATGAAAATGTGAACCGACATAATGATTAGTGATTACTAACCGTAGTGTTATGAGAAGTTTCTGTTGGGCACTGATGCATTCATAGATGCATTAAATCCTCAGCAACCAACCTCAAAACCATCTCGAATGGGTCAGTTGAGTCTCCTGTATTATCTAAACAGATCTTAGTCTCTTTTCAGATGTCTTTAAATAAATAATTTAAATCAACCGCCTTTATCTCAATTTTTGTAGGTAAATTTTGTGGCTTTTCTTATTTGCACCAACAAAGCTAGGATCGGGTTGTCATCGTCTTCTTCATCCAGTTTTGTCTTTTTGCTATGCTAATGGCAATAGACATGATTCGTGTACTCAGTGTGAACAGCGTACTGAACCTGTGGGGAAGAAAATCACCACAACTATCTAGGCGCTGCCGCCAATGCCGTGTCATGCCGCTTTGGTAGCAACATCGCACGACAAATGTATATGTATATAAAATGTATAAAATTTATTATCATTCACTTAACACAAGATGGTTTTATGTAAACAATGCAGTAATTTGAGATATCATTGTATAAAAAGCAATCTGCAGGCAGTGATGAAACACACTGTTTTGACTAGCACTCTTCCAATGTTGAGCAGTGTTCCATACAGGCAGCTCCAACAGACACGTCTGACCCATATCACAGTAGACACAACATATCACTTAAGTACACATACAAAACTTAAATCACAGGAGTATTATTAGATATTAGATATTTTATTCAATTAATTCCAAAGAGCCATAGGCTCGTACAGAGGAATTGTACAGTAATATGTGTGTTTACACACCAAGGAAGAAAATTCTGAAGGTAACACAAATTGATGAATAAGGACATAGGCCTATTATAAGGTTGATACCATATCTAAGATTGTTTAGACCAAGGTCCCTTAAAATGATAAGCACTTAGGATATTTAATCTTATACATAACTTAACTTATTTGATGTATTAAGATGCATCGAATTTTTCCCACAATACTTCCATAGTTTTCCTCTTAAATACCGACAAAGTTGGTGCACTTTTTACTTCATCAGGAAGTTTATTATATGACTGTGATGCAGAGAACTTGAAACTATTTCTACCATATTTAGAAGAGTGAATGATATATAAGGCTACGTCCTTCGCATGCCTAGTTCCATAAGAATGATTGTCTGAGTTCAAGATGTAGGGAGAGCTATAGAGTATTGTGTTGTGTTTAATCTTGTATATTAGCATAGCTGCTCGGAGTTCTGCACTTATGCTGAGGGGTAGAATTTTACTTTTGATGTACAGATCTTTTACTGGAGTGCAGTAAGGAAGGTTAAATATGTTTCTAATAGCCCTATTCTGAATAGTCATTAAATCATTCAGTGTGGATTTCCTGCAGTGAGCCCAAATAACATTTAAATATTGGAGCTTGCTATGTACAAGTGAATAGTAGATTTGTTTTACAAGGTTTAGGGGAATAAGATACCGAAGTTTCCTTAGGATCCCCACTACAGGTGAGAGTTTCTTAGCAATTCGTTCAACGTGTTCAATCCAGGTCAGGTGTTTGTCGATGATTAGACCTAAATACTTTGCCTGATTAACCTCTTTTATTTCAATATTATTTATATATATTTTGTCATGTGTGATTTCTTTCATGCTTTGTTTTGAAATTACCATGTAATTGGTCTTCTGTAGGTTCATTGTTAATTTATTGGCCTGGAACCATTGTGAGAGAGTATTTATATCTTGTTGCACATTTTGTATGATTTCAATTATGTCTTTCCCAGTGTAGAAGATATTTGTATCATCTGCATACAATTTGATATGCCCTCTCAAATTACATTCCACAATATCATTTATATACATTAAGAATAATGTAGGTCCAAGTATAGATCCTTGTGGAACGCCATGAGTTATATATTTTCCTGAACTTATGCATTTATTCAAAGCTACATGCTGCTTTCTTCCAAGAAGGTAGCTTTGGAACCATTTTAGAGCTATACCTCGGACACCAGCATTTTCTAATTTTGACAACAGTATTTTATGATCTACTGTATCAAAGGCTTTTGTGAGATCAATAAATAACCCAACTGCCATATTATTTTTGTCAATAGTTTCTTGTAGCATTGTTATTAGGTCAATAGTTGCTGCCTCAGTACTAGAATTTTCCCTGAATCCATATTGCATATTATGAAAGAATGTATTCTTGTTCAGAAATGAAAGCAATCTTGTTTTTACCACTTCTTCCAGAATTTTTGAAACTACCGATAAAATAGAAACAGGTCTATAATTATTTGGATTTCTTTTGTCACCACCCTTAAATATAGGAACTACTTTGGCCACTTTTAAGTCATCTGGTATCATGCCAGTAACTAAGGACTCATTAATCATTTCAACTAAGATTTTAATAAATGATTGCATATTGTTTTTAATGAAATTTGTCTTGATCCTATCTAAGCCACAGCTCTTTTTATTCTTTAAATTTGTGATGATGGACTTGACCTCTGCTTCATCTGTTGGATATAAGTAGAGGGAATTTGACTGCTTGTGGTCCTTATTGAGGATTTCCTTCTGTTCAGGAATAGCTTTTGCTAGACTTCCAGCAATGTTTGTGAAGAACAAGTTGAATGATTCGCATAGCTCTTGATTGTCTGTGATAATTTTGTTGTCTATTTCAAGTGAAGTGCATGTCTCAACTGTTGGTTTTTTGTTGTGTAGGCCTATGATTTCTTTGATGGTCTCCAAAGTTTTTTTTGAATTGTTTCCATATGTTCTGAATTTTTCTGAGTAGTAATTTGACTTTAGTCTTCTTTTTAAGTTTGTTACACTATTCCTGCATCTACAGTATTCTTGGTTCATATCATTATTATTTTTGTGAAGGGGATTTTTGAGCTTTGCATGCAGACTGTCTCATTGTTTTATAAGTGTAAGGAGTTCAGCTGTGACCCATGGTAAGTTAGTAGTCTGTCTTTTATTGTTAGTTTTGTTTGTTATTTTTCTTTGACTATGCCTGTTCCTTAGATTCAATTGTTTGATGAAAGAGTTATATAGAGAGTTAACAGTACTGTTTGCATCATTATGGGAATCAGCGTTTATAGATATATTAGTTTCAGGAGTGTGTTGCCTATCACAAGAGTCCTCGTGTGTTGTTGATTTTGTCGAGTTATGTGACTGAGTGTACGTGCTATAATTGGTCTTGGAAATATCAAGAATTAATATACTGTTACGGCTGTGAGTTTGTGTCATCGCTCGCCGCTTGAGTCACAACTGCCCCAGGGGCTGGGCTGCGGCTTGCCTCCTGTATTGCGCGCGCCTTATGCAACAGGGCTACTACAGACAAAGGGATAGTCCAGAAGATTCGTGACTGGACCAGCGGTGGAAACCTCGAGAAGCCGTGGACTCTGGATGGATCTAGAACCATTTATTGAGTCACCGGCCTGCTATATAAGAGTGACCCGTGAAGCAGTTGTTGTTGTGTTTTACGAGCTAGTGTGAGCGATTATCGTGAGCGACAGAAGTGTGGTGACTTGCGAAACCCCTAGTGTAGCGGCGAAGTGAGGAACATACAGGGGACTGCCGTGTTCTGAGTAAGTGTGCTTTCACTGAGTGTCAGATATTGTGGTGTCGAAATCCTGTGACATTGTTTCTCCCAGCTTGTGAACAGCGTACTTCAAGTGCTCGTAAGTAACTGTATTTGTTTTACCTGAGGAAGAGGGGCAGGTAGCTTCTGCCAAGGCCACCGGACTCATTAGGACGGATTAACTTCTGTGGTCTGTGACAAGTGAAAGGGGAAGTATTCTCGACTTGAGGAAACTGGAGTAAGCAAATAATTGCTATTTGCTGTTGAGTAGTGTATATTTCTGGCCACAATAAAGTTAATTATTTCTTAAAGCAGTAATTGGTGTTGTGCTTCCTACCCACCGTAATCCAGTTAACAAAAGTGCCACTAGGGGTGGCACGTAACAACTGGTGTCAGAAGCCGGATTACGAACTCAAGCACAACACCTGACGGTCCTGGTTTCAAAACCCGAGCAAGTCATTTTCTCTAATTTTCCTGTGAGTGCATGCCCTTTACAAGACAAACAACTAAAATGGAGGAGAAATTGGCAGCACTGCTAGAAAAGTTAAATGGCATGGAAACCAAGATGGAAGACGGCCAGAAGAAGATAGAGGATGGCCAGAAGAAGATGGAGGATGGCCAGAAGAAGATGGAGGATGGCCAGAAGAAGTTAGCAGAGGACCTGAAGGACAGCGAAAATAAGTTAGCAGAGGACCTAACCGCCAAATTTCTGGATGGCCAGAAAAATCTGGAAGAGTGTCTGCTGACGAAATTAGAGGAGAGCCAAAGGAAATTAGAACAGGGCCTACGTGAGGAAGTCGCAGCAGTGGAAAAGAAGTTCGACGCCTTACAAGTGGAAGTCGCCGAGCTGCGCCAACGCCCGCTGATGGGGGTGGAGGAGAAATTCAACGCCTTACAAGTGGAAGTTGCCGAGCTGTGCCAACGTCCGCTGATGGGGGTGGAGGAGAAATTCAACGCCTTACAAAAGGAAGTTGCCGAGCTGCGCCAACGCCCACTGACGGGGGTGAAAGAGGAATTCAACGCTCTACGAGAGGAAGTTGCCGAGCTGCGCCAACGCCCGCCCACCGTTACACCGGGAATATCAGGAACGGGACATAGCAGAGTGACGCCCCCAACCTTCGACGGAAAGGTCCCGTGGAGCACCTACTTACGTCAGTTCGAGGCGGCCTGTTCCATAAATAACTGGAACAACACAGAAAAGGCTACAGCTCTCATTGTAGCGCTGAGAGGTGACGCCCTTAACGTCCTTCAGGCCATCCCGACTGGATCCCAGGACTACGCTTCACTGATCGCCCATATGGAGTCCCGATATGGAGATAGCCATCTTCAGCAGGCCTACCAGATGCAGCTCCGGACCCGGGTACAGAAGAACGCGGAAACCCTGCAGGAGTTCGAGATGGACATCGCACGCCTCGTAAGGCTCGCCTACCCAACAGCGCCGGCCGACTTTCTGGAGCAGATAGCGACGCAGACTTTCACCGACGGGCTACGGGACTCGGACACTCAACAGGCGCTGCGACTCGCGCGCAATAAGACCCTGGCAGATGCGCTGAGCCACGCACTTGAGTTCGAGACGGCAAAGCAGGTATCTAGAATGTGCGCGCGGGTGCGTCAGGTGGACGTCGACGAACCAGCCAAAGCCAACAAGACCAAGCCCCTGGCCGATGAACTGATGGAGGCGCTAGGCCGGTTCTTCAAGAGTCGCAGTACCACCATCAAAAACTTAGCCGAAGGACATCCGGAGAGGCGACCCGGGAGAGGACTACCGACCTGCTGGACCTGCCGTAAGAGAGGCCACCTCAGCAAGGACTGCGGTGATCGCCGCCGCCAAGAGTTTCCGTCGGGACAGTCAGTCGTAGGGAAACCGCGCGGCCCAGGAAAGCAAGTATCAGCCAGCCATGAGGGGCGAAGGTTGGCTTGTGACAGTCGTCAAGCCCCGGCAGTCCAAGTTCGTGTGACGCAGTTACGGAGGGATAAAAGCAGCCTGATGGTCGACGGAGTCATCAACGGAGTGAGCTGGCCCATGCTAATCGACACGGGAGCATCGAGGACCATCGTCAGCCCCACCGTGATCCCGAAGTGGAGAGTACAACCCACACAAAGGAACCTCCAGCTAATAACCGCGACCGGAGAGACCGCACCGGTACATGGCGAAGCATCACTGGAGTTCGTCATTGGTCGACGGGCGATAAAGCATCCAGTGCTTGTGGCTGACGTGTCAAGTGAAGTGATCATCGGACTGGACTTCCTGGACCAGAACAACATCATCTTGGATCTGAGTACCAACACTCTGCACTTCGGAGGTGAGGAACTTGCTTTGCAACCAGCACACGAGGCCGTCACCGCACGACGAGTAAGGCTGAGAGAGGACGTCATCGTTCCTGCCAGGACGGAGGTCAGCGCCGCCGTAATTGTCGACGGAACTGCTGAGGGAGTGGCGGCTGTCATCGAGCCAAAATATGAGGACATCCAGACAAAAGGATTGCTAGTTGCCAAGACCCTCATCAACACGACGTCTCGGCCGTTCGTCCGGCTGTCCAACCTGAACGACTACGACATTACGGTTCACCGGGACACCAACCTGGGAGTCTGCGAGCCCGTTACCTGGATTGCCCGCATCACCGACACGACGGACGGACACCTGCAGACGGACAACCGAAGAAGACGCACACTGCCAGAAGAACTACAGAAGCTGTACCAAGGATCCCAGGACCATTTAGACGAGGAACAATCACGCCAACTTCAGGACCTGCTACGCGAATTCCAGGATGTCTTCTCCGTGGGGAGCAAAGACTTCGGCAGGACAAGCTTGGTCCAGCACAGAATCGACGTTGGGGACAGCGCACCGATTAGGGCCCCATTCCGACGTGTCCCGCTCGCCAAGCAAGCCGAAGTCGACCGGATGGTAGAAGAGATGAAGGAGCAAGGGGTGATCGAGCCATCACATAGTCCTTGGAGTTCTCCGGTCGTGCTTGTGAAGAAGAAGGACGGTTCCACCAGGTTCTGCGTGGACTACAGGCGGGTGAACGACGTCACGAAGAAGGACAGCTACCCTCTACCCCGGATCGTCGACACGCTGGACACCATATCAGGGTCAAGATGGTTCTCCACCTTGGATTTGAAGAGTGGCTACTGGCAGGTGGAGGTCCACCCTAAGGACCGCGAGAAAACGGCGTTCTCTGTGGGCAGCGGGCTCTGGCAGTTCACCGTCATGCCATTCGGTCTGTGCAACGCCCCTGCGACCTTCGAAAGGCTAATGGAGTCCATTCTGAGGGGACTACACTGGAAGACCTGCCTGGTCTACCTAGACGACGTCATCGTTCTGGGGAGAAGCTTCGAGGAGCACTACAGCAACCTGAAGGAGATCTTGTTGAAGCTACGGGCTGCCCAGCTGAAGTTGAGCCCCAAGAAGTGTCAGCTCTTCCAGAAGCGGGTCCAGTACCTTGGGCATATCGTCTCCGAGGAACGGGTGCGCACCGACCCAGAGAAGACCGCAGCTGTGAGGGAGTGGCCAGTTCCGAAGGACAAGTCCCAACTACGAAGCTTCCTGGGACTCTGCACTTATTACCGTCGCTTCGTGAGGGGATTCGCCGACATCGCCAAACCTTTACATCGACTGACCGAGAAGGACCAACTCTTCACGTGGACCACAGAATGCCACAGTGCCTTCGAACAACTCAAGCAAGCTCTGTGCACCGCGCCTATTCTGGCCTACCCCAGACCGGGAACAAGGTTCATTGTCGATACCGATGCCAGTGACTTTGGCATAGGGGGAATCCTGTCGCAAGTAGTGGACGGCGAGGAGAGAGTAGTGGCCTACTTCAGCAAGGCCTTATCAAAGCCAGAAAGGAACTACTGCGTCACCAGGAAGGAGCTGCTCGCCATCGTGAAGACCATTGAACACTTCCACAAGTACCTGTACGGGCAAGAATTTCTCATCAGGACCGACCATGCATCCCTGCGGTGTCTCCTGAACTTCAAGCAGCCCGAGGGTCAACTCGCGCGGTGGTTAGAGAGGCTTCAACAGTACAACTTTGAGATTCAGCACAGGAAAGGCCAACTGCATTCTAACGCCGACGCCCTGTCACGAAGACCGTGCCCCGAAGACTGCACCTTCTGTGCCCGAAGGGAAGAGAACACCGGGATACTGTGCCGACGGACTACTGTGGAACTTCAAGGGAACTGGAGCCACGAATCTTTCACGCGGGCACAAGCAGAGGATGATGACCTGGGACTGATAGCCGAATGGAAGAGGGCCTGTGTCCCCAGACCCGGGTGGAACATTGTGAGTGACTGCAGCCCAAAGTTTAAGTCCTACTGGGCACAGTGGGACTCGCTGATTGTAAGGGATGGCCTCATCTGCCGTACCTGGGAGAGCACCGACGGGAAGACATCTCGGGAACAAGTCGACGTTCCAAAGGCTATGACGGAGGAAGTCCTGAAGGAAGTTCATGGAGGATCATCTGGTGGACACCTAGGGATAAAGAAGACCCTGGAAAAGCTGAGAGAGCGGTTCTACTGGATCGGATGCCGAACAGACGTGGAGAACCACTGTGCGAGGTGCCACGATTGCGCAGCCAGCAAGGGCCCAGGACGAAGACGACGGGGTCCACTGAAGACCTACAACGTGGGCGGCCCCATGGAGAGAGTGGCCATCGATGTTGCTGGGCCATTCCCGTTAAGCGAGGCAGGGAACCGCTACATATTAGTCGTCAGCGACTACTTTACCAAATGGCCGGAGGCGTATGCGCTCCCTAACCAAGAAGCCGCGACGATTGCAGAGACCCTGGTGAAAGAATTCGTCAGCCGGTACGGAGTACCCCTGGAGCTGCACTCCGACCAAGGGAGGAACTTCGAGTCGCAGGTGTTCCAGAACCTATGCCAGCTGCTGGGAATCCGGAAGACAAGGACGACGCCGCTACACCCTCAGTCCGACGGGATGGTAGAGCGATTCAATCGCACCATCGAGAACCATCTTCGAATAGTCGTCAGCGAGCACCAGAGGGATTGGGACAAACATCTTCCACTATTTCTCCTGGCCTACCGCGCCGACGTGCATGAAGCCACCGGGTGCACACCAGCCCGGGCCATGTTTGGGAGGGAGCTCCGTCTACCTGTCGATCTTGCCTTTGGCCGACCTGGGAATGATCCGATCCCGGTAAGCCAGTATTGTCAAGAACTGGTCGACCAACTGGAGGACGTGCACGCGTTCGCGAGGAGGAAACTGCGGATCGAGACCGACAGAATGAAGACCCGATACGACCAGCAGACGGATGCCGGCGGATTCCACGAGGACGACCTGGTCTGGCTCTTCAACCCATTACGGAAGAAAGGCCTGTCACCCAAACTGCAGAAGTCCTGGGAGGGCCCGTACCGAGTCGTGAAACGGATCAACGATGTCGTCTACAGGATCCAGCGGAGCCCGAGGGCGAAGATGAAGATCGTGCATCGAGATCGCCTGGCAGCCTACGGAGGGACACAGACGGACCAATGATTGATCGGGACGATCAGCCTTTTTAGGAAGGGGGTGGTGTTACGGCTGTGAGTTTGTGTCATCGCTCGCCGCTTGAGTCACAACTGCCCCAGGGGCTGGGCTGCGGCTTGCCTCCTGTATTGCGCGCGCCTTATGCAACAGGGCTACTACAGACAAAGGGATAGTCCAGAAGATTCGTGACTGGACCAGCGGTGGAAACCTCGAGAAGCCGTGGACTCTGGATGGATCTAGAACCATTTATTGAGTCACCGGCCTGCTATATAAGAGTGACCCGTGAAGCAGTTTTTGTTGTGTTTTACGAGCTAGTGTGAGCGATTATCGTGAGCGACAGAAGTGTGGTGACTTGCGAAACCCCTAGTGTAGCGGCGAAGTGAGGAACATACAGGGGACTGCCGTGTTCTGAGTAAGTGTGCTTTCACTGAGTGTCAGATATTGTGGTGTCGAAATCCTGTGACATTGTTTCTCCCAGCTTGTGAACAGCGTACTTCAAGTGCTCGTAAGTAACTGTATTTGTTTTACCTGAGGAAGAGGGGCAGGTAGCTTCTGCCAAGGCCACCGGACTCATTAGGACGGATTAACTTCTGTGGTCTGTGACAAGTGAAAGGGGAAGTATTCTCGACTTGAGGAAACTGGAGTAAGCAAATAATTGCTATTTGCTGTTGAGTAGTGTATATTTCTGGCCACAATAAAGTTAATTATTTCTTAAAGCAGTAATTGGTATTGTGCTTCCTACCCACCGTAATCCAGTTAACAACAGTGCCACTAGGGGTGGCACGTAACAATACTGTGATCACTAATAAAATCATTGCTGACATTTGATATTTTATAACTTAATTCTGAATTGTTTAGTGACACGTGATCTATTAAGGTAGCTGCAGTGTCACAAAGTCGTGTAGCATATTTAGTGTTGCACTGTTTAAACCCATAGCATGCTATTAGATTTAGATATTTCCTTCTTAATTGATCATCAGCTAGGATATCAATGTTGGTATCTCCGAGGAAGATGCATAATTTATTGTTTATCTGGCTAAGAAAACTTTCAAATGAATTTAAGAAGGGTATGGCATTGCTTCTATTGGGGTTATATGCTGCAATAATATCAATGCTTTTATATGTTGGCCTATTACTTTTAACATCATCTCTGAATACCTCAATCCACATCAAACTATGATTCATTTCACACTTTCTTTTAACATTCACTTTCCATTTGTGTGATACATAAATACCCAGACCCCCACCAACTTTGTCATCTCTATGAGCAAACACACTTGTGAAATTGTTGAAGTTATAAAAATCTGCCTCATTACTTTTCACCCAGGTTTCTGTAACTACCAATACATCTATCTGGCCCATCATTTGCAAGAGAATTTCAATGTCATCAAGCTTATTCCGAATACTTCTGCTATTAATGTACAAACACCTAACCTCTCCACCTAATTCTAATGAGTTTATGCATGCACTTATATTACAGTCCTGTTGCATGAACTCATCCAAACAGTTGTACTTATGTTCACTGCACTGTACTTCACCTAGGTGTCCACTTGTAGTCAGCGCTTTCTTCTCTCTAAACAATAAGATATCATCACTCGTTCTAGCAATTAGTTTTCCGAGAGTAAAAACTTGGCAACTCTGTTTAAAAGTTTTCCAAATTTCATTGTTCCTCTTCTATTGAGGTGGAGACCATCATAAGCAAGGTCCCTGTCTTGTAACCAAGAGTTCCCTTCTAAAAAAATAATGTTTTTTTCACTACACAACCAATCCAGTGTTGAATTCACGGCATTAATGTATCGTGAGTCTATGTCACGTCTTTGTAATACACCACTAACACACACTTTCGAACTCGGAAAGGCACTCTTCACTTCGTCCACGAGCTTGTCCATGTCATTCATAATGTGAGTTGGTGTTGGAGAACTGTTCAAGCAATTGGTCCCTACATGAATCATTACCACCTCAGGGTCTTCTCGAAACTCGTTTGCCCATACCTTTCTAGTTAATTGATCAGTTCTTATTCCTGGATAGCAATAGACTGCGGCATCATCAACTACTGGGCCTACATTTCGCAGAATTGAGTCACCCATGACAAGTACACGGGGACGTTTCCTTTTCTTAGGGTTATGGGTAGGTTTGTCGCGTCTGGATGTCTCGTTTTCAATACCGGTATCTTGTCTTTCTTCTACTTGGGAATCGGAACGGCTGAGGATTTCAAACGGATTCTGGGAGATAAAGTCGTTAGGAATATTCCCAGATTTCACCAAGTTAGGCCTACTTCTTGGAAAGCGTGCATTGGTTTTAGACCTAACCTCTAAATAGTCTGCCTGAGTAGGCCTATCTTCTTCTGCTTGTAGTCGTTCTTTAAGGAGACATATTAATTTGTGACTGTGCATTTTTTAAATCAACCACAAGCATTTTGATTATTTCCTCTTTGGAGGCCAATTCTAATTTGAGGAGTTCAGCTTCATTCGCCGCTCGCGGCAACTCGTACTTGTTTCCCTGTTGATTTCGTTCACATCTCAAAAGTTTTTCGCCACTACATGATTTGTCTTCACAATTAAGACACACCTCTTCAAGAAATAAAGAATTGTTATCACATTGAACACTTACATCACCCGATTGGGAACAATTTTCAAGAGATAACCGTTTGTGACTTACATTTAACATCGCCATCTTTCAAAACAACAGATCTAAACAGATCTTAGTCTCTTTTCAGATGTCTTTAAATAAATAATTTAAATCAACCGCCTTTATCTCAATTTTTGTAGGTAAATTTTGTGGCTTTTCTTATTTGCACCAACAAAGCTAGGATCGGGTTGTCATCGTCTTCTTCATCCAATTTTTGTAGGTAAATTTTGTGGCTTTTCTTATTTGCACCAACAAAGCTAGGATCGGGTTGTCATCGTCTTCTTCATCCAGTTTTGTCTTTTTGCTATGCTAATGGCAATAGACATGATTCGTGTACTCAGTGTGAACAGTGTGAACGACCACAGCGGCGAGATTCCAAATTGTACCTAATTAAAATTAATAGTTCCCCTTTTTTCCGCGTGCTTAATGCCTTAATATTTATTAGTAATAGATACCACACTTACTAAAATTCTAACAGGTTTTTATTTTTTCCTTTTGGAGGGCAGAGACTCTCTGTGGGTGTCATTGTTGGTTTGGTAGTGTTTTGTAGAGTCTTTTGTCTTGTCAATTTGGATCTGATGATACTCGCTTGATGAGCGAAACATGTCATCCCTTAGTTTTCTCCTTTTCAAATAGTCCATAACAATATACAGTATATATATCTTAATTACATGTAATTTATTTCAGGTTATTTGTTCCCATATTGCAGTAATTGTAATTGTTTAGTGTTGACCGACTGAATGTTACAATATCAATATCGTTAATCTTTAAGTTCGAGATTATCTAAACCTCAAGTAACACATGGTATGTAGCCTATAGTGTTGTGAGAGTAGTTGTTAGGTTCACTTCTTAATAAATCACATAGACTCCTCTAGAATGCATATTTTATTATTTGTTGTGGAAAGATTCACAACTCACACGACACACACCATATTGTTTTTGACACTGAACTTCACTGATATCAAAGACTATGTCAAAGATACTGCACTACACTCTTGTGCTTGCTGCCAACACAACATTCTCCCACCTTGAGTTGTGGAAACAACTCAACAAAACAATAAAATAACATAACACATATATTTTCACAAAATAAATGAACACAGAAATAAATAAGTCACTCAAAATATCTCTTTGGTTTAACCACCACTCTCCCACTACTGGTTTTGATGAGATCAGAAGTATTAGTAGATGGTTTAACAGTCTTTGGATTTTTCTCCTTCTTCTCATTTTCATTCCGCTCAACTTGCAGTCTTAAAGCATGATCTTCTCCAGATGTCACTTCAAGTGGATATACCCTCTGTGCTGGCCTCAGTAGCTCTCCTTTTGTAGTCGCCAAGCGAACAACTCTCACAACACCACCTTTGCCAGGGATGACCTCCGTCACTCTTGCCAGCGGCCAGTCTAGTCTCTTCGTGTTGTCACTGGCTACCAGTACTACTTCACCTACGCAGGGTTTGTGATGACTTTTCCTAATGTGGTTCTTCTGTGTTAGCTGTCCAAGATATTCATTCCTGAATCTTACCCTTAATGTTTCCTTTACTTTCTGTCTGTACCTGAATCTTCTGTCAAGTTTTATGTCCTCGATCATGTCGATATCGGGCATTCCAATCTCCTTGACTTCCTGTAGGAACATTGCAGGGGTGATAGCCATCAAGTCTTCTCCATCATTGGACAGGTAAGTAAGTGGTCGTGAATTCACGACAGCTTCAATGTCACACAGAACAATCATCATTTCTTGGTACGACAGACATGACCTTCCCAGAACTTTCCTGAGCATTTGTTTGAGGACACCAATCAGCCTCTCCCACCATCCTCCCCACCATGCTGCAGTGGGAGGATTGAATTTCCATTTTATTTGGTGTACAGAACAATATTCAGCAATTTTATCCCACTGAATTGTCTCCAACATATTGCAGGTGCCTTGAAAGTTTGTCCCATTGTCACTATAGACAATCATTGCCCTTCCACGTCTGGACACGAAGCGCAGAAAAGCTTCGAGGAATGTTGCAGTAGCCAAAGATGTTACTAGCTCCAGGTGTACTGCACGAAAAACCGCACACGTAAACAGACAGACCCAGGCTTTCTCTCCACCTTTCAAAATCAGAGGCCCGGCAAAGTTGACCCCTGTTATTTCAAAAATTGAGGCTTCTCTTACTCTGTCTATGGGGAGATGAGTTTGTTCTGCTTCAAGATGTTTTCCATGGTACCTTCTGCAGACAACACATGTTTTAATTGCACCCTTCACCGTTCTCCTTCCTCCAAGGATCCAATATTTCTGTCTGAGCCCACTGAGCAGAATCTGGGTTCCAGCATGACATAAGTCTTTGTGCTTCTCCCTAATGAGAGCGTGAACCGCTGTATGCTTCGCCGGAAGGATAGCAGGACAACGGAAAGCATAATCATCTTTGCGCGATATAATTTTTGTTTTCAGTCTCATCACTCCCTCATCATCCATGAAAACACATAGTGAGTTGAATCTTTCATCCTTTTCACCAACAAAACACTCCTTTTGTATGAACTTCATCACGACTTTTTCTGCTTCTGTGGTTTCTTCAATGGATAGTTCGGTAGTTCTTCTATTATTTTTCTGTCGACAATTATACAGAAACCTCAAGATCCATCCTATCATACTGTAACGTGTTTTTCGAGGGGTTTTTATGCCACTGGCATAAGTCAGTAGGAAGCCATTCTATATTTATTTACGCGGCAAATTGTTCAGCCAAGATAAATTTTCATGTTAATTTATTATTATTATTAATTTATTATAATTATTATTAAGGTATTTTCGGAGCATTTTATAAAAATTATTAGCATTCAGATAGGTTTTCTATGTCTTAGAAAACGCTATCCAGCAAATTATTACGAACGACGATATCATAGAAAATTATCGGATTACGGAATTTTACGGAGTTTTCGTCAGTTAGGGTATATCGAGAGACGTGACTCACTGGGATTTCAAGTACACGCTTAATCTTGTCGTGAAGCATGACGCAATCTTGGGTCGCAAGGTCTAGAAAAGACGAATTGTTGGAACGGAACCCTCCCGCCGAGTGTAATGACCCGGAGGAGGAGAAGATCGCGTGGTGGGTCAGCCAATCAGGGAAGACGACGTAAGCTAGTTGGGACTGAAGTGTGGGGAGCCGGCGTGTGGTTATATCGTTCGACGCGCCGTGAAACAAGGACTATCTGTGAAATACTTGAGGTGTACGGTCGCAAGTGCGTGTCGCTCCGATGTTCAGTGGAGTTAGCGACGAACTTTTGTAAAACTTGGTTGTACGAGTGTTTGGGTCCGAGGTACGGACCATAGAATTATCTAATCTACCAGAATATCATCAAATTCCGACGGAGATGACGACGTCCAGGAGACTGTGGGAAGCTCACAACATCATCAAGAACGAGGGAAATGCTTTGGCAATTTCCAGTGGTAAGCGCCCATGACGCAGAAATACGCAATCTCTCATTTTCTTTGTTTTACATTTCATATTTCAGTAACTTCATAGCTTGGAAATAAGAGTAAAATCAATTTATCAGACTCCGTTTTCACGTAATTTTCTATCGGTAATATTCAAATCACAACGCTCCAATTTAAATTTTATACTTATTATTATTAATTTTGCTATTCTTGTTTTATATAATAAATTCATTTCTTTTACAATGCAATCTTTGCTTTCAGTAGGTAGCATTAGATATAGACCAATTCCTTCTCCTGATACAATTGTTTGTTGGGTTAATGATCAAATCATACCACGATCTGAGTGAATAGAGTCTTGAAGGTGTTCTGCCAGAGCTAGACGTTGTTAAATACAAATTTAGATTTCAACATTGCGTTGAGGTCTTGGCGCCCATTAAAACAACATAGCTTAGGCAAAGGTAAACAGTTACATTTCTCACCCAACAGTTAGGAGCTAGCAAAACGTTTCATTTGTCGCTACCAACATGGGGCACTAATTAAAAAGACGTTTCACTTGTCGCCGACAACTTGGGGCTGAAAACCTAATAACATTTGTGGAAGGAGAAGGGTATATATTTCTGTGCCTGTATTTTGGGGGTTATTTGTCTGTATCAGTGTATATCATTATGGGGGATGAGAAAGAAAGACAGATGAGGTTACGTAGTGGTCATCAACGGGAGAGTGATGATACGAGCAGTATGTCGAGTGATGGTAGTACCGGGGTAGCGGAGGTAAATCCCGATACTGAAACAGGGAGTGTAGGCGGCCAACCAGAATTAAAAACTTTACTTCTCGAGTTTATGTATCAGAACAAAGTTAGTAGTGATGCCTTAAATGCAAAGTTAGAACAGAATAACGCTAAATTAGAACAAAACAGTAGGGAAAATAAAGAAAGTACAGAAGCTTTAAATGCAAAGTTAGAACAGAATAACGCTAAACTAGAACAAAACAGTAGGGAAAATAAAGAAAGTACAGAAGCTTTAAATGCAAAGTTAGAACAGAATAACGCTAAACTAGAACAAAACAGTAGGGAAAATAAAGAAAGTACAGAAGCTTTAAATGCAAAGTTAGAACAGAATAACGCTAAACTAGAACAAAACAGTAGGGAAAATAAAGAGAGTAATAGGGAATTGAGCGATAGTTTAAACGCCAGATTAGAACAAAACAGTAAGGAAAATAGAGAGAGTACTGAAACTTTAAATGCTAAATTAGAACAAAACAGTAGGGAAATGAGTGACAAATTCGAACTGATTAGAGGTGAGATCAGGGGGGTGATGGAAGAAAAGGCTAAAGAGATTATTGCAGATGTAGACAGAAAATTAGGAAAAGTACAGGAGGAGTTGGAAATTAGAATCAGTACACAGGCTGAAAATTTAAAAGAACTAGTGCAACTGGAAACACAGCAGGTCAAAAAGCAATTGGGGGGAGAAATTGACAAAATTCAGGTAGCTACTAAAGAGGTTAAGGAACAGCTGGGGGGTAGAATTGAGAAAGTCCACTCACAAATAGTTGCAGAAGTAAATGATTTAAGAGAGAGTAATAAAGAGAGCATTAGCAAGATTGAGGAGAAACAAGCAAAGCTATATGATAAAGTAGAAGAATCAGAAGGAAACATTAAATTAACAGTAAACAGTATTGAGAGGAAGGCTGAGGAGAAAATCGCAGAATTAGAATTAAAATTAAAAGCTAGGATCAGGCAAGAAAATAGTCAGAATAGACCAGTTTTTGTGAATAGCACACACAGGGAGGTAGAACTGGGTAAGTTCAGCAATCGACAGGGGTGCCCAATGGAGTTCATGAACACTATAGAAAACAAATTCGGGGAGAGGTTGGAAAATGGTAGTATTGAGTGGTGCCAGGTAGTTGAAATTTTAGAACAAGTGTTTGTGGGGGAAACGAGGAATTGGTTTGCTGTCTACAGAGACAAGTTTACTGATATGAATGATTTTAAAATGAAATTCTGTGAAACGTTCTGGAATGAGGTTATTCAGTCGCAGCATCGTGAGGGAGTAGTGTGTGGTAAATATAACCCTAAAGGAAGCTCCACCATGACCGAATACTTTTTAGGGCAGGTATTAGTGTGTAAATATCTGGATGGCTTGAAAGAGGAAAGTGATGTGGTAAGGTTGCTACTTAGGCACTTTCCCTATAGGATCAAGGAGGCTGCTTGTATCCAGAATGTAAAGACTATATCACAAGTAGAAAATTTGTTAAGCACATTTGATGCACTAGGGAGAGGGGGTTATGAGGACAATTTCAATAGGAACCAGGGTAATAATAATAATAGACCTAATGAAGCCAGGCATCAGGAAGTTCAAGGGAACGGTGGCGAAGGGGCCAATGCTCAAAATAGAAATAATAATAATCAGCTAAATCAGAACAGAGGAAATGGTTATGGTAATCAGTATCAAGGGAGGAACAATGATTACAGGGGAAATCAAGGGAGAAACAATGATTTCAGGGGAAATCAAGGGAGAAATTATAATGACAATAATTACAACCAGAATAGGGGTCAAGGAAGAGGACAGCCTAGTGGTAGTAATATACAGCCAAACAATGACAACACAACTCAGAACAACCAGACCAGTGCAGTAGTAACTAGTACTACGGCCAGCTGTAGCGGTTCTTTAAACGCGAACCAGGCTGCGAAGTAAGGTCAGAATCTCAGTCTGTAGCATGCCCTGTCCATACAATTATACAGGAACCCTATGACCTAAATGTGAGAAATGAATTATTACATGAACTAAATGATGAAGGTATTATTCAGGAAGTGGTTAGTAAGAGCCCCATAGTTAAATTTAACGTGTCCGAGGCGTACACAGATGTTTTAATTGATAGTGGTTGTATGAAGAGTTGCATAAGTAGTGCATTTTATGATAAAATGAAAGGAACTGGAGTAAATTTTGAGGAGATGCCAATTAAAAGCACTTTTGTTATCACAGCTGTTGGGAAGAGGTCTAAAGTAATTTCTAAGCAAGTTTTAGTAGACATTAAAATTAATAATCATGTAGAGAAGCAGATTTGCCTTGTAATTCCAAATTTAGTATTCAGTGTTATCTTGGGTTCAGAGTGGCTAAGTAGAGTGTCTGGTAACTTATGTTATGATGTAGGGAGTTTGAAATTTAAATGGGGAGATTCTGAAGTAGAAGTAGCGTTCAATGACCATATTCAGTGGAGTAGTATTGTAGGTGTGATTTGTACTTTAAATGAGATATCGCCAGCCGTAGAGCGGGGTTCTCCATGTTTTGTGGGCAGTGTGATTACGAACGGAAGTCTAGAGGACTCGTTACGTGAGGCTGCATTTCAGGGTAATATAGAGGTGGAACAATGTGTTCGGCTCTATGATGTGTTATTGTGTAATAGGAGAGTTTTTGAGGATCGCATTGGTATGGCCAATTGCTATACACATTCATTGAACGTTATTGATAGGTCAGTATTCACAGGACATAGATATCCTGTACCTTTCGCTTATCAGAGTGCAGTTGAGGCACAAATTAATCAGATGCTTGAAGATGGGATTATTGAGCACTCTAACAGTCCATATGTTAATTCTTTGATCACGGTACCCAAGACCGACGGCACTGTTCGTATTTGTTTAGACGCTCGTTTGGTTAACAGTAGAATTAGTTCAGATCAGCTGAAATCTATGTCAATAGAGGAATTAATGCAAACATTTGAGGGGAAGAAGTATTTCACTTGTGTAGATTTGAGTTCCAGTTTTTGGCAAGTGCCACTTATGTACGAAGATAGACCATTTACAGCTTTTAGTCATAAATATAACCTTTATCAATTTTGTAGAACACCTTATGGGTTAAAGAGTAGTTCAGCAGCTTTAATTAGGGCTTTAAACATCGCATTAGGGGATGACACAGGAGAGTTTGTAACCATTTACATAGATGATATGGTAATTAGTTCACGCAGTTTTGAGGAGCATCTACGTCATTTAAATATAGTTTTTCAGAAGTTAGATCAGGCAGGGTTCACTTTGAAGCTGTCTAAGTCGTCATTCTGTCAGTCAGAAGTGACATTTTTAGGTCATAGAGTGTCGAGTAGAGGTGTAACACCAGAAGAAAGTAGGGTTAATAAGATACTTAACGCAGAGGTGCCACAGAATGTTAAACAGTTAAAAACGTACCTGGGAATTTGCAACTTTTTCAGGAGGTTCGTTCTTAAATACTCAGGGTTGGTAGAACCATTCAGGGAATTGCTTAAAAGTGGGACTCGGTGGAGATGGGAGTCCAGGCATGATCAGGCTTTTAGAGCGCTGAAGGAAGGTTTTGAGAAAGCTGTAGTGCTGAAATATCCGTTAAAAGATAAGGAATATGTGGTTATGACAGATGCTTCACATATAGGCATTGCTGGAGTATTATGTCAGAAAGATGATGAGGGTAATCTGTGCATTGTATCTTTAGCCTCGCGAGGACTGACAGCAGCGGAGAAAAGATACACGATTACTGAGTTAGAGCTTTTAGGTATTGTTTTCAGTTTAGGGAAATTTAGAATGTATTTAGTAGGGGGGAAATTTGAGATCCACACAGATCACCATGCATTACTGTATATGAGGACTTGTAAACTCAGTTCTAACAGAGTTAGTAGGTGGATTCTTGCTCTGCAGGAATACGAATTCACAGTAAAATATATTAAAGGTAAAGATAACATTCTTGCAGACATGCTATCGAGGGACACTAATTTATGTAGGGATTATCCTGTGGTTAAAGCAGAGGATGGTATTTTAATATGTGCATGTGTGGACAGTAGCAACAGGGCATCGTTACAGACACTGAGAAATATGCTAGTGGAGCAACGTGATGACGTTAAGTTAAAGGAGCCACTGGCTAGGTTGGAAATAGGTGAAGAAGAGTATGTGAAAGTGGGACGGTTCACGTACAAGATGCAGGATGGGCTTCTTGCAAGGAAATGTAGGAATAATCGGTGGGCAATATGTGTTCCTGCCACTTTGCGGGAGGAGCTAATTTGGTTCATTCATAGGGAATTAGGACACTTTGGTGCTGCCAAGGTCTTCTATGAAATTGGTCGTGACTTCATTTGGAGTAAAATGGGAAGGGACGTTAGGAGGATTTTAGCTAAGTGTGACACCTGTCAAAGGAGTAAATATCCAGTTAAATATTTAGTGGGGGAGAGATCTGCAGTTCTCACCAGTAGTCCCGGCGAACTACTGTGTGTGGATTTATTTGGCCCGATCGTTAAAGGACAGTACGGCTACGAGTACATTTTTATAGTTATTGACGCTTTTAGTAAGTATGTCAAGCTATATCCGCTAAGGAAAGCCACGGGACTAGCGTGTAGCCGTCTGATCATTAATAAGTATGTACCTGAGTTTGGCATTCCTCTCAGGATACTATCTGACAGTGGACCACAGTTTACTGCAAAGAAATGGAGAACCAGTATGCAGGAAGCTGGTATAACACACGTTCATTCCTCTGTAAGGTACCCTCAGGGTAATTCTGCAGAGCGTCCATTAAGGAAAGTGGCTCGTCTTTTTCGGACTCTAGTGCATGACAAGCATGCGGCCTGGGTTGGACATCTTCCCAAGGTCGAGACTTGGCTGAATTCTGTCCAGCATGAGAGCACGAAATTGACGCCATACGAAGTTCACTTCGGAAAAAGACCACAAAATGAACTAGCGAGGGTGTTGGGATTAAATGAGGGTAAGCAACCGGGGATGGATTACACTGTCCAGTTGGCGAAACAGAATTTATCTAAGTCAGCACAAAAGAGAATTCGCCAACAAAAAGAAACTAAATTTGACCTATTCGAGCCGGGAGACAGAGTCTTACTTAGAGTGCCGAAACAGTCAAATAAGCTAGAGAAAGTCATGTCCAAGTTCTTTTATCTCTACGAGGGCCCATTTATAGTTTCCAAACGTATTGGCAAAACAGCATATGTGCTGGAGAATAGTGAGGGAAACAGATTATACGGAACGTATAATATACATAGTCTACGAAAATATGTGTCATAAAGTGAGTGTGTTTAGCTGGCGAGCCAGCCTATCAAATGTGTAAGTGTGGTGTCTGGTGCGTGGAAGATCTGGTCTTAAGGCAGGCGTATCAGAAGTCACACAGGGGGGTAGTATGTAAGTAAATGAGAGTTTTTAAGGTACAGGGAAATATGACGGGATTGTCGGATGCTGTTGAGCACTAAAATGTCTCGATGCACCAAGGCCATTTTGGCAGCGCTGATAGGTTCCCATTTATCTCCAAGAGATGGGGGAGCGCTTGAATAGGGCTTGTTAGCTTAAGGCGTCCACGAGATAAAAGATGGGCCATCAGAATGCGAGACAGTCCTTCATGAAACTCATACATATCAGCACACGTGATTTCTGTTTACGGCCTCGCCATGTAAGATTTGTAAGTGTGTAATTTAAGGTAATTTGTACAAAGGTATTATTTGTGTGAGGAGAAATGGTCAGTGTTGAGAACTAGTATTAAGTAGAATATGGTTAACGGGAACTTAACAAGACAGGGCGATTACGGCACAGAAATATTTGGTGTTATATGTAATGCGCATTTACTGTTTTTTTTTTCAGAAGTCAATCTTAATTTAATCTACTTTAAAGAGAGATTAAGTATTATGGTCACGAGGCGCTGCCACAATAGTATGATCGTGTGCTCAGTGATAAGTGGAATTAAATGTCACCATAAGGAGGGGACCTCCAGTGAAATTAGGAAGTTCTAGGGTGATATAAATATATCAGAACACCTTCAATGCGTGTGATATGACATCATAAATACATAGTGCTCACACATTAATTATGTCTATTTCTCCAACATAGAGAAATTTGAGAGGCGGAAATATCCGTGGAACACTATTCCATATGTAAAACATTGGACTGGTTGCAAAGTGCAATCCATAGTGACAACAAACTTTGACGCAAAGTGCGTGAAGAAAAAAATATGAGTGTATATATCTGTAATTTAGGGTGATTTCGTTTATGTAATATGTATTTTGGATGGGGTTTATTAACGTGTCTGGGATAATCGGATAATGGACCGTCGTCACGGTAAATCATCCGATGATCCGAGGCGAATATGTAACGTGTTTTTCGAGGGGTTTTTATGCCACTGGCATAAGTCAGTAGGAAGCCATTCTATATTTATTTACGCGGCAAATTGTTCAGCCAAGATAAATTTTCATGTTAATTTATTATTATTATTAATTTATTATAATTATTATTAAGGTATTTTCGGAGCATTTTATAAAAATTATTAGCATTCAGATAGGTTTTCTATGTCTTAGAAAACGCTATCCAGCAAATTATTACGAACGACGATATCATAGAAAATTATCGGATTACGGAATTTTACGGAGTTTTCGTCAGTTAGGGTATATCGAGAGACGTGACTCACTGGGATTTCAAGTACACGCTTAATCTTGTCGTGAAGCATGACGCAATCTTGGGTCGCAAGGTCTAGAAAAGACGAATTGTTGGAACGGAACCCTCCCGCCGAGTGTAATGACCCGGAGGAGGAGAAGATCGCGTGGTGGGTCAGCCAATCAGGGAAGACGACGTAAGCTAGTTGGGACTGAAGTGTGGGGAGCCGGCGTGTGGTTATATCGTTCGACGCGCCGTGAAACAAGGACTATCTGTGAAATACTTGAGGTGTACGGTCGCAAGTGCGTGTCGCTCCGATGTTCAGTGGAGTTAGCGACGAACTTTTGTAAAACTTGGTTGTACGAGTGTTTGGGTCCGAGGTACGGACCATAGAATTATCTAATCTACCAGAATATCATCAAATTCCGACGGAGATGACGACGTCCAGGAGACTGTGGGAAGCTCACAACATCATCAAGAACGAGGGAAATGCTTTGGCAATTTCCAGTGGTAAGCGCCCATGACGCAGAAATACGCAATCTCTCATTTTCTTTGTTTTACATTTCATATTTCAGTAACTTCATAGCTTGGAAATAAGAGTAAAATCAATTTATCAGACTCCGTTTTCACGTAATTTTCTATCGGTAATATTCAAATCACAACGCTCCAATTTAAATTTTATACTTATTATTATTAATTTTGCTATTCTTGTTTTATATAATAAATTCATTTCTTTTACAATGCAATCTTTGCTTTCAGTAGGTAGCATTAGATATAGACCAATTCCTTCTCCTGATACAATTGTTTGTTGGGTTAATGATCAAATCATACCACGATCTGAGTGAATAGAGTCTTGAAGGTGTTCTGCCAGAGCCAGACGTTGTTAAATACAAATTTAGATTTCAACATTGCGTTGAGGTCTTGGCGCCCATTAAAACAACATAGCTTAGGCAAAGGTAAACAGTTACATTTCTCACCCAACAGTTAGGAGCTAGCAAAACGTTTCAATACGAACTGTTCTACGGAAACTTGAGAAATAGTCAAGGTGCCATTCTTGGGTATTGGACTTGTCTTCTAACACCGTCATAGTGTTGACTTTCTTTTTTCTCTCCTGGAAGACTTCATCATCGTTTGTTGAAATTTCGGGGCTAGGCCATTGTGTAGTGGATTGTTTTAGCCATTTTGGCCCTTCCCACCATCTCTGTTGAAGTAACTGTTTTGTGCTACATCCCCTTGATGCCAGGTCAGCCGGATTCATGGTTCCTGGAACATGCCGCCACTGTTCTATTCTGGACAGTCTTCGAATTTCTTGCACTCTGTTCCACACGAAGGTCCCCCAAGGTTCGTCTAACTTGATCCAGGACAACACAGTCGACGAGTCACTCCAATAATAAGTAACGATTTCTTTTGCAGTTAATGTTGGCAGTACTGACGTCACTAGTCGAACCCCTATTGTAGCTGCTAATAATTCCAGGCGTGGTATGGTGATACTCTTCTTGGGTGCCACTCTTGTCTTGGCTTGTACAAATCGTAGCTCTATATTGTCAACCCTCTGTATTCGCAAGAATATAACTGCAGCATACGCAGTTTGACTGGCGTCGCAGAACACGTGAAGAGATATATCTTCAACCGACTGGACACTACCGATCAAACATCTAGGAATCTTAATCTCAGACAGCTGAGGTAGTTCTGCCAACCACTTCATGAATCTTCCCTTTGTTGTTTCATCTACTCTGGTGTCCCAACCCAAGTCAGTGGCCCATAGTTCTTGCAAGATTAATTTTGGACAGAGAAATACCGGACATGCGAAGCCAATAGGGTCAAACACCTTATGTGCAGCTCCTAGTATAGCTCTTTCAGTGATTACATCATATTTGAAATCGTTAACATGAGTTAGATTCAGTCCAATGGTATCTTCTCCTTTATTCCAAATGAGCCCTAGCACATGAGTAAGATTTTCAGCTGTACCATCCTGAGAATACTCCCACCCTCGGAGATTGAAAGATGCCTTATCCATTATTATGCTTGCCTCTCGCATGAATGAATGAAGGTCATTTCTGTTGTTAACACTAATAGCACAGTTATCCACATAAAAACATTCTTCCAATCTTTCTATTGTTGAAGTTGAGTAGGAACTATTATCGACTGTTTGTCTCTTCAACTCGTTCAAGTGGAGTTTGATGGTTGCCGACAATAGGAACGGAGAACATGCAAGTCCAAAGACAACTCTATTGTGACGGAACACTTCTACCTTCCCTGTACATTCCTCCTCCCACCAAAGGAATCTCAGAAAATCACGGTCTCTAGGATTGACACTTATTTGAAGAAATGCTTTTTCTACATCAGCCGTCACACCGATCTCATTTTCTCTGAATTTCAGTAGCGAACTAGGGATCAACTCTATGAAGTTAGGCCCTTTTTCAATACATTCGTTCAGAGATGGAGCGTTTCTCTGCTTCGCCGAGGCATCAAAAACAGGCCTGATCTTGGTGGTGCTGTTTTCTTTGAAGACAGGTCGGTGAGGTAGATAGTGTCCACTATTCTTCAGTTCTTCTTCAGGTACCCTCTCGATGATTCCTTGCTCCAACCAACTTCGTAAGACATTATCATACTCCTGATAATGTTGTTCAGCTTGTAGTTTCTTTGTAGTGATTTCTAATCTGCGCTGAGCAATTTCTCTGTTGTCAGGGAGAGGTGGATGTTGTTCACTCCAAGGCAGACACACTTCATATCTGTTATCTTCATTCAGTCGTGCAGTCTCAAGGAAGTTATTTCTAACACGCTCATTCCTCTCGACGATAGATTCTTTCACAACAGGGTCAGTAATTCCAAGAATTTCTAAGTCCCAGAGATCAGAAATTCTTGTATGTTGGGAAAACAATGATGACACTAATAATGATGCCGAATCCCTTTGGGCTTTGTTACCTATGACTTTTCCCATTAGTGTCCACCCTAGGGAAGTCTCCACCAAAACTAGGCCACATTTTAGTTGATGTTTCCTCCCAGTGAGCAGTTCACCTGCCTTATCGGCCCCAATCAGAATCTGCACAGGCCCTCTCTCTCGTACATCAGTTAAACATATTTTCAGATCCCTTATCTCCTCACTCCAAGAACCATTCTTAATATATGGGACATCTTCACAAATTATCTCTTGGCTTAAAACTTCCAGCTCCTTGGAATAGTTTCCCTCCAATCGCTTTAAACTTATTCTGTAACAGTCGTGTTTTGCTTCTCGAGAACGTACTCCACCAAACAAGGAATGTATTAACGTTTCCTTCCTGATTGACTGATACCCCATTTCTTCGGCTAGGTCACGTGCAATGTAGGATTTAGTAGACCCAGTATCAATGACAGCTCGTACAGTTTTTTGTTTACCCTTTCCTTTAACGACAACTGCCAGGGTTTGCAAGTACACCTCAGGAGAACAAGACACATTAGCTAAAGCCTTATCCACATTATTGACATCCTGGAGAACCAAATTCCTGTCTCCCTCGTAATTCTGTTTGGACACACTTTCATTTTCTTTGTCACGGAGCTTATAACACATTAATACCACCACAAACAATGCACCTGACAATCGATTTACAAGCTCTACTTGCATGGCCCTTCTTTAAACAATTGAAGCAACAGTGTTTATCAGTTAAGATTTTCCTTTTCTCCCCTACAGTCATTTTTTGAGCTTTAATGCACTCTGGGCTCGAATGAGGTTTAAGACAAAAAACACACTCCTGTCTGTTAGAAACATCAGCAAACAAAGCAGAAGCAGTAGGTATATTTGGTTCAATGACATCCCTTGGTTTCTTGTCTCCCTTAATCTTAGATCCTTGGGATGTGCTAATACTAAACCCTTTCATAGCCAATGAAATTCTTTCTTCACTTACTACTTCATTTTGAAGAAAAGCCATGAGCTGCTGCAAACGATCTTTGGATATGGAATCACACCTGAAGGAAGTATTCCTCTGCCATGCTCTTAATAGGTCTTCTGGCAAAGATGATTCAATTAGGGGATACAGCATTGCAGTACATTTTTCTGTAGTAACGCCTAAACTTTCCAGCGATCTGAGATGTGACTCTAATTTATCATACAAGCTACTCAGTGTTGGCCTTTCTTTGGAATTGACTGCATTCGTCAATACTAGTTTGAGCAATTCACGAACATAAACTTCCACCTGCAAGTCCTCTCTACCAAATCGAGCTTGAAGACTCTCTATAGCTTTGTCATAATTCTCGGCAGTGGGTGGAAAACTAGTAACTAATTCATATGCTCTGGAACCTTCTGTCATAGCCTGAATTAAATATTGGAATTTATCTTCCTTTCCAATGTCCTCATCCTCGTGAATTTTACGGAACTGGCTCCAAAAATATAACCAATCAATTATTTCACCAGAAAATTTCTTAAATTCTATTCTTGGAAGTCTATATTTATTTTTATCACAAACATTGTCATTCACTACACTTTGTGGAGGGGTAATGGAAACAACGGGATTCATAAAACGTGTTGCTTTTGTTCTACAGCTAAGGAATTTGTGTTTGTAATCATCAGCTGATTCACATTCCGTTTCTATTTCGTCATCCTCACACTCGTCGTCTATCATCTGTTGAAATATTAATCCATCTAAATTAGAGATATCATCATACTTTTCTTGAAGGATTTCAAGTTGCACTTGCACTTTTTCCGTTTCAGTTTGATCATCTTCTAACAACGCCATTAGTTGATTGTGTGAGCGCGTCAATAACCGCCGCTTTACGGTTCTTTCTTTAGCGAGTCTTTCCATCTTCTTTATTCACGGGAGCCTTTTACTATGAATGAGTCCTGTCACGGTCGCCATAAAATGTTAGGTTCACTTCTTAATAAATCACATAGACTCCTCTAGAATGCATATTTTATTATTTGTTGTGGAAAGATTCACAACTCACACGACACACACCATATTGTTTTTGACACTGAACTTCACTGATATCAGACTATGTCAAAGATACTGCACTACACTCTTGTGCTTGCTGCCAACACAACAGTAGTGAAGATCCCTAGGTGAATCAGCTGTCCCTATCAATATTGCTTTATGTAAACAACCATTTTACTGCCATGACTGTGCACACTGTAAGCACAGATATTCCCAGAGCATATATAAACGTGTGGTTGTATTTACGGCCTCACAAAAATAGGAGGCTGTTAGGCCATAATAATAGACATCACGAGCATGCTCTCTAAATACGAGTGAAACATCTGTGTAGCTGAAGTGGACATTGTGTCCATGTTAAAACTATCACACGCATTATAGTGTAGATGGCCAATGCTACTGTCTTACAAGTGATAGGTTCGAGTAAGGGACACGGATACTCTTCGATTTCATTTATTTAGTTTTTACTGTCCCTTTCACTGAATGAAAGTGTATGTGGCTTGCAAAGAGCCGGTATGTCATCAGGGTCAGATGAAGATGGATAGGTAGTGGGGAGAAACCAAACTGCACAGTTATGTTAGCAAGTGCACCTGCTTGGTTTATGCACATAGCCATGGTATTCTACAGCACACTAGAACAGCCATTCAGTGAGAGTGTTATTGATCTACAAGTTTTGGTGACAAGTTGGCAAAGGCACTCTTGATTTTCTGGTTCCTGGGTTTAAACTCGTGTTTCAAATGCACATACAGGAGGAAGTCTGGTTACATGGCGGGCCAAGAGACGGGTCCTCCTCTTCCTACCCATTATCTTGGATGTGTCTAATTCAGATGTCAGATGATTACGGACAGCTAACACCCAATGTGGTAGAGCTCCATCCTATTGAGACAACATTGTTAAATGTTCTCCAAGTGGTACGTCTTCCAGCAGAAGTGGGAGTTCATGGCATAGGCAGTGCAACTAGCATGCACCTGTTGAATGGCCCTTAAAGAAATATGGTCAAATAAGGCAATCACCCAGGATTCCAAACCATACAGATACCGGTGTTCAGCTGTGCACTTGACCTTGAGAGCTCGGCGGTAGGAGCGGGTCAAATACATCCCTATCTGAGAACATTGACGTGCATGACAGAAGGTTCTCACAAGAAGACACAGACATGCTCAGCGTGGCAAATGTTTTACGCTGCAGTAATATACCAGGGGTGGGGAATGGGGAAGTGCTGAGCTACGAGCCGGTAACTGTACATTTGCTCTCCATTGCACCTGATAGGTTGCCTTTTGCACCCAGTGGACTCCAATAGAGCATGTTGTGGTGGTTGATGGTATAATTATTATGGAATAGCGATTCGTCTTGAGAACAGGATTTTTTCTAGGAAACCTGCATCACTTTCCAGATTTCTTTACAGCCACTGACAGAAATTCATTTGAAATCCAACTCGTAGAGCTCCTGGTTTAACTGTAGATGGTAAGGGTGATTTTTATGCTGCATCCAGTATTCATAGTATGGAAGGCTGGTTGATGTTCACCTGTTGTGCAATTGTTTGAGCATTCATGAGTGGGTTATTGTAAGCTTGTCCAGAACAGTCTCCCCATTGTCAACAGGTGCTGTTGTCCTCTCTTGGGCAGGTGGTATCACCTGAAGTACCCCTGTTGTTTGAAAATGTATTTTAACACTGTAGAAAGTCTTTACAGTTGGATACTAAGGTATTCCTGATCCAGACATAGTGCCTGCAATGAATTCCCTCTTGTCTCTCCATAAATCAGAGCATGTCCTCATATATCTCTTAAACTAGATGTTGAGGTGCAGAACACGATATTGGTAGGGGCAGCTGGTTCATCTCATCTCATACGTACACACTCACACATGTAAGACCAGGGGCGTAAAACACTTTGCAAATATGGGGGAGGGGGTAAAATTTATAAACTGTGGTTGCCTACCTACCAGGGAAAACGTTTTTCTAGTTTTAGGCTTTAAATCTTGAAATAACACTGTAATGTAGGCCTTACACTACATTAAAAACATGTTTTGTTCAATGTTTCTAATTAAAATACAAAATACAATCAGAATATTAATACAAAACATAAAACATTTGTCAACATCTAGCAAAGGACACAAACACTGACTGCCTTCGATCTTTGTTTTCAAACTGTAGAGCAAGTTGGGTGTCATCCAGCTTGTGAACCATTTACAAGTAGGTGGCTAGTAGACAGCAATGATTCTGTCTCACATGTAGTACATCGGAGGTAGTCTTTAACCCTTCTCATCACCCGAAACAGTTCTCTCTGTTTGAAGAAGGTACGACGAGCAAATTCACAGCCATAACAGTGACAAAGTACAAACTTCACAAATTTAAATGAAGTAATAAAAAAAGTTTAGAGAGAAACTGATGAAATGCTGGAGCTCCACCGATTTGGGTAAGCATGGCACAAGTGTAGCACCAAATGTCAAACTTCTAACGTCACATGCATCATTGCTTTTCGAACCTTGTTGGCGCAATGCAGGACACATGTGTAGGCTGTGCTTAAAACGCAAGATGCGCGAGGGAAGAGTCATATTATCTTACCTTGTTTAATTTAAAAAAAGACACATGCGCTGTTGTTTACAGGCAGGAGTAATGATATTGTGTGTCACAGTATCTTATCTCAGTTTTATACCTGGCTTCACAAATAATAGTTCGAAAATGCATCTTTTGGATCGTCGCGTCATGGTAAGTGGACAAAGCTCAAAGCGCCTCGGTGGGAAAACACAGACTGTTTGTTTGCAAGAATAAAGAAATTACAACTAAGCAAGGCAAGATGGCTTTTCCCATTTTCTGCCTAACGTAGTATTAAATCATTATAGAATACTTTCTGGTTATTTTACTTTTATCTTTTTAAGGGTTGGCTACTTAAAAATTATGTCTTGCACCTAAAAATCGAGGGGGGCAACGCCTCTCCCCCCTTCCCTGTGTAAGACCTTGTCTATAAAAAAATCAAAATCAAACCCATTATCATCTGCATTCATATCACTAGAACCAGCTCATGTTGCTGTTTCAGGGTTACGGAGAAGATCGTTACGAAGCATATTTCAAGCACAAAACTGAGCTACTCGCAGATGCAGACTCATCACTACATGCAGCCATCACCCAGAGCTGAACAACCATTGCCCAATTCTTTGGTGTGTTTTTGTTTGTTTCCTACTGAAACCGCACAGTTGGATATTGGTATTGGGTATTGCTGGTAATCTTTAGCTGAGCGGTTATGGCTGTGATATCAATTCTGTGTTATAGAATCAAATTGCAAATTTTTGGTGTAATGCAATTTGATCTGCCTACAACAGTGATGCAAACAGGCTATCAGAGACAATCTTCAGAGTATTCATAATGAAGGCAAGAAGAAGGTGTAGATAAATTTTCATTCCCATTGGACTCTTCGACTTCTCATGCAACATAACTGGTAGCAGTATGCGGAAAGCATTCTCACCATGACAAGTAATAAATAGCATGGCCTGAAGATAAATATACGGTATTTAAAAGGAGAGAATTAGCCAAAATCATTAGCATAATTTACATATTTTAATGTGTCAAAATTGGTATATACAGTATACCATAAGAAATACACATTAGGTTCATTGACTTAAGTTGTATTATATTTAATGAAATATATGTGTTGAAGAACACAATACAAATCAACTTTGCATTATGTAATAGTATGGCTTCGGTGGCATAGTCAGTAGCATGCTGAACTGCTATGCCCAAGATCGCGGACTCAAACCCGGCTGAAGTCGGCGGATTTTTAAGAATGTTAAAATACTTCAGTATGTCTTCCTTCAGAGGGGAAGTAAAGGCGGCAGGCCATGTCATAGATTTATGGCATGTAAAAGAACCTACCACTACAATTGGTAGTGTGTAGCAAAATTTGTAGGATATATTTGGCTGGTTAGAAACGTTCGTTGCTAGTTGTTAGTGACAGTAGCATCTGGTAGCCAAAGTTGAAATTGAACTTGTTGGGAGTCCAATTAAAATACCCTACTATGGTCATTTGGCTCCAATTCAAATATAATAATTATGTCTAATAGTTGGCTGAAAATGTTAAGCTATTACAATAGTTTTAATACACTGGTTATTGCATAAAAGCACTTAAGGAACAATAATAAACTAATGGAATATTGAATATGCAGTTGTGCAACAACTTATTTTTCAAGAAAATTATTGTAAAAATATTACATATTATGGATAATAAAAGTGATCAGTTCATCCCAATCACCAACAAGGGTTAGATTTAAAACTGCACCTCAGATACAGGAGTTGATTCGCTTCCTTCTGGATGATTTTGAAACATGACACTATGGTATAGTTGTGAAACTAGCACCAAACTAGGTAGTGCAACACTTTTCAATGCAAAACTTAATTTCCAGTTTTCAGAGCATGGAGCTCATGAGGAAAAATCCACAGTGAGTGCAGGGCAATCTTCCCTGGAAATTACATCACTGACAAAGCCTCCTCTGAAATAGTTGTTGTTGATTAATTGAGGAGCTTTGCGACATTGTGGTCATGTAACCCCGTGAACGTGTATGTGTGTGGAATCTGTCTGATAGCCTGTGTTATTGTGATGGCTGTATTAGTGTGTGTAATTGTTATTCAGATGAGGATTGGGAGGAGGCAGCCGTGGCCTTAGTTTAGGAACCATCCCAGCATTTGTCTGGAGAAGAAGTGGGAAACCACGGAAAACCACATCGAGAATGGCTGGGGTGGGAATTGTACCCACCTCTTCTTAGTTTTGTCTCATGAGGCTGGGTGTACCCCGTTCTAGCCCTCAGACAAAAATTAAATTTTTGGCAGAGCCGGGAATTGAACCCAGGCCTCCACATCAACAGCCAAGAGTGCTAACCACTATGCAATGAGGTGGACTTTCTGAAATAGACCACAGCGAAACTGATGCCAAGTTTCTTAGAATCTTCAGATACACCATGTTATAGACAGATCGTTCCATGTATCACAACCAACCATCAGCTGTGTCATTCACAAGAAGCTACTTCATGCTCTGAAACACAGGCTTGTCATAGAAGGGAAAACCAACTGTATACACATGCTGAAATATTGCTGGCAGTCCATAGACAGCTCTAAGATGAGAATGTGATACGTGCATTCATTGATACTCTCGTAAAGCGTACTAATCAGTGATGGCTGTGGATTTTTGCCTTGGATGTTACACTACCTTCCATAGGAGGGTTAATGAGAATAACCATGAACATCACAGTGGATTGCATTAATATCATGCATATAACACTGTCAATTACCAGCCATTACTACAGTAGCTAAGGAATACAACCTGACCAAGGATTTTAGACTAACCAGGTCCATCTCCACTCTCCTACAGATTAGCAGATTTTTCGTCAACTTTCAAGGACATCACAGTTGATGGGGACTGCAAAAGAATGGTCTCCCTCAAGAAAGTGTACTGGCTCCAATACGGTTCAATATACAGTATACATTAATGACTATCGTACTGCCCCAACTGCAGGAGTTTCTCGCTCTGGCTATACAGAGCACAAATTTTGAATCTGTGGAGAGCACCCTCACTAATGTCTGTCGAGATACTACAGCACAAACCCGCTCAAACCAAATCCTTCGAAGACACACGTATGTGCTTTTCATTTGAGAAACGGAGAGGCCACATGAAGGTTAAAAATAGTATGGTCAGGAGTCAAACTGGAATACTTTAGCACTCTCGACAGATCTCTTACATACAAGATGCATTGCATGAACTCTGAGACGAAAGCTTCTTAGAAAACTGGCTGAATCACAGTGGGGTAGTCAACCCGAGATCTTCACTGGCACTACGTTATTCTGCTGTGGAGTATGCCTGTCCTGTTTGGTATAATTCAGCTCATGCCAGACAGGTGGATGTAGATTTCAACAACACCTGCTGTTTAAAATCCACTCCAGTTGAATGGCTTCACCACCTCACTGGAATATCACCACCTCCTGTTCAAAGAGAAATCGCAGCAAACAAGGAAAGTAAGAGAGTTGATGAAAAAGGAATTCATCTGATATATGGGTGTGAGCCACACAAGCAAAGATTTAAGACCAGGAAGAGGTTCCTAAGAACATCAACGGCACTTCAAACCACCAATGGAAGAGCAAGGTTGCAATTGTGAACAACTACAGTAGAAAGCCCCCCTTCCCTCTGGCTGGAAGAGAGTATCTGTAACTTTACCACCTGGCTTTGACAAAACTACAGCTCAATCAGCCGATAATGAACATAGTTTTACATTCAAGATGATTACCGGTATATTATTTTTCTCATGTCAGAAACATACATGTATACACAGTTAAAAACATTATACAGCATGCCATTTGACCAAAACTTGGCCCCTGAGGCCTAATATAGGTCATTTTCTGTACATGATGTTGGACATAGTAGACAGTGAAGCATGTATTTTGTGGTCTGATCTCCACAATCACACTTAGTGTAGCCCCATCTTGTCAGATTAACTCTGGATCTACCTAGTCCTGATCTCAACCTATTTAGAGACTCCATGTTAGTGTAATTCACCTCAATAGGGGCAGATGACCTTGCTGTTCCACCCCTTAAAACAACAGTAACTAACATAACTACATATCCATATACCCATCAAAGGAAACATGTGTTATACAGCAGTATGGGAAGAAAAAGAAGTATCACACAGTCTATGTACATTGCGGCAATGGAGGATTGGCAATGACTGAAGCACTTGGGGCATTCTTGCCCATCCTCGAGGCTTGTTGCATCCGAGCTAACTCTTGTGTCATACCAGTCACTGTAGAAATCTGGTTGGTGCTGAAGTCAGTTTGTGTGTGCTCCTCTAATGTGCTGGTGTGGTTCGCTTTTCTGTGTAGTACACAGTAGAACTCAATTTACAGAGTTACAACAGGAAAAGCTATCAATTCTTATGCATTTAAGGTGAAAAGAGTTAAATAAAATGCATTATATTTAGTTTTAAAAAATGTACTTTTTCCACTGAGAAAAATCTGGTCATTGGCTGCCACAGTCTTCATGTAAATCTTACTAAGATACCCTTGTTATCAGTCACTGTTGTTGGGCTTCATACTGAACAAAAGGTGAGTGGACACTTCAAAATACATGAAAGCTAATCAACCTCTGTATGTGCAGAATTAATGGAATCCATGAACAGTATAGGGATTATCCATATTATGTTAACCAACTTTGTACAGTCGTCCTTGATGGCCTCATACTGTAGGCATAACAAAAAAAATTGTTTACTCAACTGACCTCAATGCTCCTAAGACTAGTAAAAAGAAGTTAGCTGTAGCTAGTTTATCAGAGTTAGCCGACATTATTTGGGCAGCACCATATGATTCTACAATTTTCAGCCTATGCGGAGCTAGGGTGACAACAATAAACAACCAGCCAGCACGTAAATTCTAATGAAATAAGGAGCTTGGCTGAGTCATGTATGAGAACTGTTCGAGAAAGAGTGTGAATTCTTTTCCTCCAACTACGTACTACTCTGGTTTAATTCGCAAATGGTCTTTCTTGAAGTATTCCCCAACCACTTCAGTGCACTTGACAATGTTTCTGCCAATCCTCAAAGATATGGCTTATGCCACTCTTCGGGAAAAATTCCAGAATAGCATTACATCTCTTGAACACTGCTTTTGAGATATCAAAGCGGTGGCTACGTAACTACTTTTCCAATTTGAGGAAAAGAAAAAACTCACAAGGGGTCAGATCAGGGTTGTAGGAGGGAATGGCAACAAATAGGCCTGATGTCAAACGCAAGGAAAGCATCAATGTCATTAGCAAACAGACCGCAGCACTTGAGACATGGATCCATTCGAGCAGCCTTCTGCTCTGGAGTCAATAGACATGAAACCCAAGTTATATGCAGATGCAATTCTTCAATAATAATCACAGCAGATGTATTAATATTAGCTTCTGAAATTAGAGTTGCTAAAGCACCAGGCCCACCCTGCAGCTTTGAATCCTTTAAACCATGTGAAGACAGTAGAACAAGGCAGCACAAGGCTTGTAAGCTTCAAATGTGGCTGCATACTGCTTGATTAGTGTTACCCCCACTGTTGTCAAGTGAAACACAACAAAGGAGCAGTGCTTTTAAATGAATATACATACAGTATGCTGCTGCTGCTGCCACCTATTGGTTGTATATGTGAAAGCCCACTCTTTCCCAATTTGGTAGTTACAACAATGTGATATACCGTATAAGAAAACTTGGGAAATAGAATGTATCTTTCTTGAACAGCCTCCGTATGTCATCTATGCATGTTACTGCTATGATGTGCTGACATAAGGTGTGTTGACAGTCTACTCATATCTAAGGACAGGAAATTAATGCAGATAGTGCAATCCTTCCTCACCCAAACAGCTTTTCCCATTTATCTTGTTAAGTTTCATCATATAAATTATGGGCTGTAAATATTTATACCATTAAATTTCCAATGGCTTTGTTCTATACATTTTCTAAAACTTATTGCTTTGATGAAAACCTTCTTAATCTCCTCACCGCTCAGTATTACACAAATGATGTAGCCTAGTTTTCTTCTGGGGATACCTTCTACTTAAATATCAATTTGAGGGTATATACATCCCATCTGAGATAAACATAAAGAATTCATCAAAAATTGAAATGTACAGACAGACAGTTATATACAAATAGATTTATCTGTATTTAGAGTATAATGCGCAGCTGGCAAGATGTGGTACGGTACTCTTACAAGGCCTATAAATGTATTATCTCTCAACTTCAAGAAGGAAAAAGAGAATTAGTCATCACTAGCTCAAGCAAATTCAAATTAATTTTAGCACTTCTTTTTTAAGAAAGATATACGAAAAAAATAAAGAGAAATACTTGTCAAAAAGTAACACCATAATAGGGTCTCGAAGGACTACGTGTATCCAAGAGCCACTGCCACCCAGCTGAAAGCACCATCTGTCACATGGCCATGCTAACAGCTACTCAATTGAGTGCACCCTGTTCCAGTCCTCACATCAGATCTTAAATCTCTGACAGAGCTGGGAATTAAACCTGGGACCTCCTAGGTAAGAGGCAAGAAAGTTACCCCTACACTACAGGACCCCATAATATTTTTATCTTAAGCTATACATGCACAAGTTTATATCTTTCTGATGTCTAAAATAACTGCAGCAAATCAGAAATAACGTAGCCACTTTAAAGCTGATATGCATAGTGAAGTGTTCTTCTTCTTGCTTTGAAGAGGGACCATTTTCTGTTTCATAATGATGATTCCATGATAAAATGTTCAGTTCATTTTAGACAGGTTTCAGTGATCCTACCCTGTATGCTTTTTGACAACCTTCCTTTGGCTTGAATTAGACACCAAAAGCTAGGCTACTACATCGAAACAAATACTCAGAATTTTAATAGCAGTTTGTGAGAGCTGCAGTAAGGTAAAGAAAAGAAAGTAACAGAACACGGAACCTGAAGTAGCGATGCTGTTCAAGTGTGGCGACTGCTTAATGTACAGTACAGAAGCCTTCAATGTATCAAAACAGGGTAGTAACTAAAGTAATCAGGCATGGCTTCTTATGCAATATTTCATAAATAGCCCATTTTGTAGTGGAAAGTTTAGTCATCCATATTGATGAGAGTAGTCTGTAACTACTGTAGATTAAAATAACATACACTCTAACCTCTCATATGTTTTTCGCACAATGATTTTTTTTTCACTATTATGATTTAGCTCCATTAAATGTTTTCATTCTAGCAACAATCTCCACTATCATTTAATTTCATCTGTCATTCATTTAATCCAGAGGAGTGCATCAGGCCTCGGCAGCCGGCACAGTTCATATCCTCCCCGCTAGATGGGTGCTTCATTCATTGTATTCCTGACCCGGTCGGAGACTGGAAGCAGGCTGTGGAGTTTCATTTTCAAATGTTTTTGATTTATAAGCTAGTTTTGGCTGGTCCTTGCCTCTGTAAAATTCTCATTTATATGACATCTTTTACAAACATATCTTCAAAAATTGCCCTATTTAATAGTGATAATCAACTAATACACGGATTTTTTTCCAGGATTGTATTCACATACTTTGTACCCGCCCATTCATTGGGCAAATTCGTGTTGACCGACATAAGAGCTACAAATGACTGTTTGTATAGGCAGCACTGAAAGAAAGGCTTCAAATCTTTACATTTCAAAATGCTAAATGGGTCGAGAAATGGAATGTTTCCTGGTAACCATCAAAACGAGGCATCACAACACTGTTCATTTGTCAGTCCTCAATCTTCATATCAACTAGACACGCTGTCTCTACTGACAACTTCATCATCTTGCACAGTTTCCAGCCTTAAGTTACTGCCTGGTCTATTTGGAAAAGACTTGGTCCAGGCTCGCCACAATGGTGTCTCAGACGACCTGAATACTTGCATTCCAAGCAAAAGTGAATAGTAGATCATTCTGATACTTGACAATATTGCCAAGCTAAGCCTACAGTCCTTTGTGTTAGGAACTGGCCTGAATTGTCCATTGCACATGAACATTTCTTGTTACGGCATTGCAAATAACCAATGTGAGATGACAATATCCTTATTGATATGAAAATATTAACGACATAATATGGGACACAGAAATATGGTGCAGGTATCATAGAATCTGCATCAAGAGAAAAGGAGAGGAATTAATAAGGTGTCTTCACGTTATTCACTGACATGTCTGTAACTTTCCTTTTCTCATCTTTCTTTATTGTTAAAATTCAGCAATTTTTCTAGGCTTATGCCGTGTCTTGTGTGGAGTTTCACCTAGGAACACCAAGCAACCTGGAAAATTTGCAGAGTTTTAATTGACCGGCCGTGAAAGCCAATATACCATCTTTCTTTAAAATCTTGCCATTGTTAATGATTTCTTGCGGAAGAATCACAGGATTAAAGGAGTATGGGTATACAATGTAAAACTGTGAGTGTATAACCTAGAGATAACTTGATAATGGACAACAATTATTTTTTTCCCTTCTTCTTTCTTCGGAATATTCCACAATACAGTAGTTTTCCTTCAACCCAAAAATACTCTACTACTTCACAAATTTCGGTCTTCAGCATCTTGCTCTGTTAAGCCTCGGGTAGCTATGCTTCTCTTTACACCATCCATTGTTCTCTTGGTTTATCCCGTTTCCGTTTGCCTTCTGCTTGCCAATGTAACATTAAATTTGGAATTCTACTATTCTGCATCCTTTCCACATGTCCAAACCATTGTAATCTTCTTTCTTCAACCACTTCTAGTACATTTTTTTTACCTGCATAATTTCCCTGATTCTCGTATTTCTAATTTTATCTTATCTTGATTTTCTTGCTGCCCCTCTCCAATAATCCATCTCTGTTACTAATAATTTGTTTGCTTGCTGTCTGTTTTTTAAGGATCAATAATTGACAACATTGATTAAGTAGAGTGCTGGTTTTTGAAGACCCAGTCAACTGAGAGTGATTAATGGAATTACTTGTGTGTGGCAGAGCTCTTCAGGACACAGATGGAGTCTTTCATTTTATGCAGATTAAGGATATATCATGCAAGTCTACTTTTATGTACCTAATGAAAACGGAAGAAACCCCTCCTACTTTGTAACTGTGGAGCCTTATTCACCATGGCCCACATTTTAAGTGTGTGTGGATCTTGTAGGCCTAAAAAGAACTTTGGTCTGCACATTACGCTCAATTCCTAACTAGCCAATGATGCAGTGGCTGTAGATTTCAGCATGGGAGAGAGTGGGTTATGGCAACAAGTTTAAATTTTCTAGTAGGCGTACTATGTGACTCTAAGAACTTGATCTTTTTTGATTTGACATTAATTAATTAATTATAATTTTTAAATTGAGTGTTATTTTTAGTGTTAATTTTTGTGTGTTATTACAATATTGTTATTCTATTGTTTTATTTATATTCAACCATTTTCTTAGGCATCACCTCAAAATTTTGTTTTAAAATCTATATATATTGAGTTACAAGGGGCAAACAATCTTTAAAACAATCAACATCATCATCAGACTCAGGTCAGGCACCTATGACAAATACTAGAAGCCTTGCTGTTGCTAGATGTCTCACCACAGGGATTATTGTCAATTAAATACCTTTTAAACCTGGCCTTGTGCATGAAAATTACTCCTGTATGAAGAAATAGTACAGGAATTATTTGTTCAATACCGGTATGCTCTAGAACACTGTGCAAAATAAAAGTCAACCATAACCCATATTGAATACGGTATCTATAGTCTACACTTGTTCAAATGTAGTAACATTTAAAATTTTTCTACACAACTTTTACTGTAATTCTTTTATACCACTCAGGCGGACCCAAGGAACTACTATATCAGGTTGCTTGCTCATACCCCTTGTATCCTGAATTGACATGAGGTGATCTCAACTGATAACTGTTACACAAGGAAAAGTAAAATAATTATTTTTAGTTTTGTTCATATAAATTATCACTGTTATCTTACACCTGTTGAGAATTAAATGTTTCTAGTACTTAAAAACTGTTATAAAATATCAAAAATCAAATTTGATGTAATTTTCAAGAGGGCTCTTTTCACAAGAACTGTCTTGCCTTCAACCAAAAGATGAAGCAAGGGAAACTATTTTCATTGTCGCTCTTTTCTTCTGATATTAATCTCTGAATTTCTATGAATTTATGAGTGTTGATTGTGCACTGAAGTTTCTTCAACAGTATACTATAATATTGTTACATCATATGTGAATTGTATCCTATGTTATACAAGAAGAGGTACAGTATTTAATGAAGATGGTTTAATTGTTACTGTGTGTACAAAATTTGTTAACCCAGCCGCTTCCATCAGAAGAACACTCAGGATTTCTTCTAGAAGGGAGAAGGCAGATTAATTTCTAGAAGAAAAAAATTAAAAGTCTATAAATACACTGTTACAGGCATGCAAAATCTGTCCAGGTTCACAGGATGCACCACTGACAAGTAACTATCTGGCAACCAATGGCTAGAATTACAAGTACACAGCAGCAAACTTGTACGCAGGCTCAGACCTAAGATTAGGTTTGATGAGTTATGTGTCTCAGGGCCATGGGTTGTGGCAGTCTCAGTAAAACAAGTCCACACTAGTAAAAAGGTCCATTGTGTTGAATGAAGATTTCAATGCAAAGATTTTTGTTTTAACATCGAAGTTCATCATCATTTTCCATCTCCAGTTTCCCGGGTGTGGTAAACAAGTACTCTCCATTTCTTCCAATCTTGTCAATTACTAGTTTGTTATCGTTTGGGCCATAACAATAATATGCAAAGGAAATATAGAGTCCGCCAGAAATATGTATACACTCTTTGTCAGACGATATCGGGATATGGACATTGTCAACAGTTATCATTGTTTTTAAATGTTGAAGTATGGTCTTTCGCTCAACAGATGTCGGTACTTGCATCCTGATAGTGGGAAAACGAAATGGCTGGAGCACGCTTCACGTTTGAGCAGCGAAAGTACATTCTGAAGTGGTTTATCAGGTTTGATAATGCCGTTGAAGTGCAACGTCAGTGGAGAAGGGAGTTTGAAACAGAACCCCCAACACGCCTAACAATTAAACGCATTACTGGGAAGTTTGAGACGCATGGAACGATTTATGATATTCACAAAGGAAGATCGGGAAGAACGCGTACAGCTACTTGTCGTGCTTCGTCGGCTCACGTGTTGAAAGGTTTGCTAATTCTCCACAGAAGTCTGTTACGCAATGTGCGCGGCAAGTGGGGATTAGCAGTACAAATGTACAACGAATTTTGAAAGCAACTAAGTGGAAAGTTTACATCCCACGAAGACTGCATGCGCTTAATGAGGATGATCCGGATCGTCGAATGCAATTTTATGAATGGTATCAGCAAATGGTAACCCAAGATGAACAATTTCTGACGAAGTTAGTGTGATCTGATCAAGCCCAGTTTAAACTTAATGGAACAGTGAATCGACATAACTGTCTACTGGGCTCAGGAAAATCTGCATGTTCATGTGGATGAGGCGGTCATCTACCAGGGGTTAATGTGTGGTGTGGACTGTCGTCGAGGGGCTTACTAGGACCCTTTTTCTTTGATGGTACTGTCTCTGGAGCAGTGTACTTGGGAATGTTACGCACATTAATTTTACCAGCTGTACTTTCGCTTTATGGAGCCGATAATGAAGTCTTCTACCAACAGGATGGGGCACCACCACACTACCATCTAGCAGGACGAGCTTTCCTGGATGACAATCTGCCAGGACATTGGATTGGACGAAGAGGGCCCATTGAGTTCCCCCCACGGTCACCAGATCTTACCCCTACGGACTTTTACCTGTGGGGAACTGTGAAAAATCAAGTCTATCGACGTAAGCCGTGCACACTGGAGGCCCTTCGCCAGGAGATTACAGCGGCATGTGCAGCGGTCCCCATTCAAATATTGATGGACGTAGTTGCAACGACCGCTCGTCGTTCTGCTATGTGTCTGGCAGCCAACGGTGAACATCTCGTGTAACCATATGTTTAACTGAAGACAGTACTACAAGTGCAATCAAAATTTAAATGTAAAAGAAACACACAATAAATAGTTTTTGTTCCGTAAAGAGTGTATACGGTACATTTTTCTGGCGGACTCCGTATATTTCAGTATGGAATTTCCAATTATGTGTGTGTGTTAAGTACACACAGCACACTGTTCAGATACTTCACATGAAATCCTGGTACTAGAAACTTGATCAGAAAATTGGATCTCTCCCTCTGCCTGTCGGTGTGTTTGTCCTTTATTCATGTTTCTACCCTCCCTTTCCTGAACATTGAGTATGTCCACCTTGTGTTTTCCTATATAGATTCACTGAGGCTAACAAATAATGTTCTCCCAAATTCATCAGCATTTTCTTCTATTCGGGGCAAAATTAAAATCATTAGAATTTCTCTTGACAATGGTCAAAGTTGGATCTCAATAATTCAGACATGTGCCCAATTTTTGACAACTGTACTGTACACTTTGGCATGTTTTATTGATCTCGTGCAGGACTGTTGAAACAAAGAGAGGTCGAGACTGAGTGTCTACTAAGCTTTTAAAGAAGTAGGCAATGTTATGCTTAAACTATTTTCAGTACTTCTGTTGTATTGGTTTTCAAGGAAGCAAATAGTAACTAGCAAAATACATAGTTTAAATCTGGGCAACACTTGCACCAGCATACTCAAAACTGACAAAATGCTGAGGGAAATCATGGCTATGTTGTGGTTTGTTCCACCCATTTTTGTATCATCAGTCATTCTAAACTCCGTTGTGTTGATGATTGCATTCCTTAAAACATTTCTGGGAGTAAGTGGCATAAAATGATCAATTCCCACGACCATTAATGTCAATCTTCCTGGCGCCTCATATCAGAAAACTCTCGAATGAAGTTCTTATAAGAGAAACTGCAGCCCCAGGTACAAACCAATACATAAGTTCCTATCTGGCTGCATTTATCATTGGATGCATGTCCATTGGTTCTTGTTTTATGACTGCCATTAAGGATGTACAAAGGAGCTTCAGAAAATAAAGTAATAAGAGAACACACAAACTTTCTTTTATATGCAGATATAAAGATACATATTAGTGGGGCACTGATATGCATAATCACCATTCTTACCCAAGCACTCGTTCCAATGGCACAGCAAGGCATCAATGATGTCATGGAAGAAATCTGGTCCTGTCCCTGAAGCTAAGTTGAAGAAGCATCTAGTTGGTGTATCACAGTAACTGGCAGCATTCATTGTCACTTGACTGATGAGGAAATAAACCAGAAGTATGCCCTTGTGGTCTCAAAGGACAGTCGCATTACTTTCTTTGCAAATGGAGTCGTTGGGACTTCTTGCAAGTTCGGGTAGAAGAGGTGATTCCACGACAATACTACTCCCTTCACTTCTGGTGTCTAGTGATACTCTCATACATATTGCACTTCCATATTTGACAATGTTTCAGTGTGTGCAGAAATCTTTCATCCGATATATAAGGATCTGATGCAACATATGCACCATTTAATGGCTGCACGATAAAGCTGTGGTCTCCTGCTTTGGCTCTGGCCGGATATTCAAATACGAGGCGAATATATCACCCGTGAGAGCTTTTGTTACCTTATAGATAAATTAGAAGATGTATGGAAGACATTACATCTAGTAAGTGATGTATGGTTCATGAAGTGAAATAGGTTTGTCACACAAATCATCAGGTGGCTTTAAGTTGGCAGTCTCTCTCGCTTTGACTTAACCGTGCTGTAACTGAGAATATCAGAACTCTCCACAACAGTATTGGTCATATAGCATTTACAATATACAGTTTTTCCTTTGTCCTGCTAAAAATAGCACTGTGATACACGAACACACACTTTCTTGATCCAGCTGCAGCACTCACAACACAAAACCACTTGCCGTGGTGTATGATGGGATCGATTTACATTAGGGATCGTTTCCTCACACGCTGTGGACTGCATGACCCACACTCAGCAAGAGGGAGAACATAAATGGTAGGTCTGTGCTCTTCTTATGCACTTGCCTCTCACCAGAGCACTTCCTAGCCGACAGCACTGCTGGCAGTCACTTGGTTGCCTATCAATTAATGGAGAGAGGGAAGAAAGGAAGCTTGTTGTTTTATGAGATTACCAATCTCGTGATCGTTAGCCATGGGACCCCCTATTTACAGGGAATCTGAACCAAAGGATGATATTCTACTTTGAAATTCTCACATGTATTAACTGGAAATGAATCCTAATCAGCCATAGTGGCAAGCAAGTAGCTGGTCCACTGTACTATCACACATCAAAAGTGGAGAGAAGAAGAGGGTGGAGTTGTAAGAAACTTCAGCACAAAAAGTATTGCTGCCTTCAGCATTTTCTGGTAAATGTTATGACAGATGTAATTGATGTGCTTTTTGGTACTGGTATGCTTGTGGCTGAGATTACAGATGGGATAACAGCAACCATTTCCATGGATATTTTATATATTGAGCCCGTATTCTCTCATGCAGGTGATGATTTTTGTGAGAGCCATGATTCTTAATATCTGAGAAATGTAGAACACGCCTAGGAAGCATGCTCTAGCTTCAGATGCACTTTTGACTTTACTCAGATGCTCCAAATATTTTTCCCACACGATTAAAGATTCTATCTTTAATATGCAAACTAGAACGTAACATCTACAGTCATTCTGCATGTGTTGGCCTAATAATTATTTAATTATTATTTGAGACAAAGGTATAACATCGCAGAGATGTGAACAGGATGTAAGTAGTCGCTACACGACTCAGGAAGCATTGACGCAGGAACACCAGGTTCCGTGAAGAAGTACACTCTCTTGTGCGTTAGAATCGCACAGAAGTGTATGTCTAAAGGTCTTGTAGGCCTGGGTCTATTTGTAGGACCAAGGAATCCAATCATCGGTTTAATAATCCGAGTGCATCCAGTATATATTTGGCACAAAGTGTGCTAGTGTATCATTTAAGTTGCCTGTGGAAGCAACAAGTACAATATTTCGAAATGAAATCGTGAATTCGACTTTTTTTTTTTGTGACCTAGCACATGGTCTATTTTCCTGCCACATGGCAGACATATATTTACAGTGAAGTTCCAAGTAAGGAGAAATATCAGTGTTGTACTGTGAATGGTACGAGTAAAACGTCTGAATTAATAATTACATTCGAGCCGTGCAAAGGCCGAAATTTATACCATTAAAATTAGTGTGGTAATCAGTGATGACAATTTTCCACAAATTCTAGAGCCTGTGTTGCAAGATACATGAAGTATCCTAACTTCAGTGAGCAGACACATGGTCATTTTTCTTTAAGTCTGCAAAAGTGTAGATGCAGTTTGGCTCAGTGGAACCACGCTAGAATCAGTGTTCAATCATCGTATTTCAACAACCTACACGATGCCGAGACTATACCACGTGCTGAGAATCTTTCCTTGTATGACCATGCTGTTCATCATGGCCTAAGCCCACCTGATGAGGGGGACATCGAACATCTAGCAGCATTACGAGATGGAAGAGGAGAGAATGGCTTTGCTCATGGCCAAGGAGCGGAGGACTTTGTCCAAGTCTAAAGGAAAGAAATTACAGTACCCCTCAAATTTTCCTTTATGGACGAGGTGAGCTACATTGCACCACGAGTCATGCATTAATTCTCTTGTAAAGATTATCAGTCATGGTGGAGTAGTTCTAGCAACCGTACTTGATAACAGTCATGTAGGTAGGTTTTTCTTCTTGGAGACACCATTTTTGGCGATTTTCCAACTTCATGAGCTTCCACACCGTTTGGACTCTACAGCTCATGGTTAGCCACCCTTGGTGTGTTCGTTCACAGTGCAATAGAAAAATGTAATTTCCAACTCGTGGAAACCAGAATAATGACTTTAAATGAGAAGCAGTAAAAATCAGCTCATGCTGAGCTACATGTCATATTTTTGAGCTCCCTTTTTGTAAACAATTAGCACGCCACTGACGGGTGTATCATTTAGATGGGAAGGTTTACTCATCTCACCCTTTGATTATTGTAAATACTTTTTGAGTGGTCTTGAAAGCCACAAGATTCGAGCAGAATCCTATATCTGTATAATGAGTGCAGCGAGGTGTAGCTCACTCTGATCCTGACTACACGATAATATCGTATCATTTAGAATTAACACCAGAAGGTGAAGGTGTTGACACATTTGTCATTTTTTGTACCTTGTGTGCCCAAGTTTGTATCAATCGCAGTGGTGTGGAACATCTTTCAAAGACTTTCAGATGGGAGAAATATCTTCGATTTTATCCTCTTTGCTTTGACAAAGCATTTATATCTTTGCACATACATTTTGGATGGTAACGGAGTCTTTTTATAGCCCGTAGTGTTATTTGTGATGGCCAGCTTATCTAAGTTTTGTACTAGACTGACAGGATTTTCTAGTGTGCTTAGGAAGCCACTTGGATTACTTTTGATTGATAGTGACGTTGCATGTCATGTGTTTACTTTGTTGTGAGTACCGTTCTGGTAGCTCACCTGTTAGAAGCCTTGTGTCATATGATCATTTGTCAAAAATAATGAACTCTTAAACCGACGATGATAATAATCATTCCCTAAATCATGAAAGCTCATTCTTATAAATCTACTACGTTAAGATACTCGTTAAATAATAACCGCTTGTTAAATCTTGATCTGATTGACTACAGCTGACCGATGCATTGCGCTTGTAAGATATTCCTGAAGGAATTGTTTAGAAGCTTTACTTTTTGACTGACAGAGATCACTGGCAACCAGTAGTTTGTAACTCGGGGGCTGCAGTGACCTCATGGTGAGACACTGTTTTGCCAGTGCTTTTAGTTGTTTCATTCATACACTTTAGATGACGAGTGGTAACAGTTATCCATTTTGTTGTAGGCAGGGGAATAATAATGATTTTGTGTGTTATATTTTATTATGTGTGTAAACCCATTGTACCCTACTGTTTTATTTCTTATAGCTTCTGTTGTACAGCTATTGTTATAAAGTACTGATTGTAATCAAATGACTATCTTAGCTTTGTTTAGTTTTTGCTTATACGGACGCTTATCGCCATAGGTTATTATCAACCAGGATTAGGTAACGTTAACTGTAAATATGGGAGTGGTACTGCCCCCGTAATTTGAATTATATTGAGACCACGGTGGCTGTATTGGAAAATGTGAGTTAAGTTATGGCTGTCATAGTTGTGACGTGGATATCTATGACGTAGGCACGGATGACGCAGACTTTATGCAAGTAGGCTGCTTGAGCTGAGATTCTTGGTGACGTCATGATTTTGTTCGAGAAAGATCTGAGATTTACGACGCAGTCGCATGGAAACGAGGAATTGTGCTGAGGAAGAAGTTACGCGATTGGAGGAGAGACTCAAACCAATGAACGATAGTTAGGAGGGAGACGGAGATTACTGAAACTATCATATCTAATTACTTTTGGAATGCAGAATTGTGGAAAACTATTTTCAGTTATGGCATTGATTTGGAATTTTGAAGAAATTATTTTTGAGTTTTTGAAATTTGAAAATCCGTCAAGTATTGCCAAAGTTAGAAATTCGAGCGATGACGGAGAAACAAGCTATGGAAGGGATGGATACGCCCCTTATGAAGTTGATAAAAGGTCTTGCACAGCAGAGAGGAGCTCTCATATCTCATAGCTCATGTGTCGCATATCTCATGTGTCTGATACCGCATATATATTGCTGATGTTATAGTCGTTTTCGAGTGATAAGTGAAACAAGTCGTCTTTAGCGTGTGGTAAAGCCAACCGCATCGAACGAGCTTTGAGCGTGCCGCAGTTCCATTTTACGGTATTTGAAACTAGGCGAAGTTGAAACGCACTCATTTTCAAGTCTACAAGACAATATATCACGAGTTGACTAATGCCTTTAAGCTAATTCGATTGTGCAGTACTATATCAAAGTGTGTAGAAAGGTTGAACATTTTCAAGAATATAATTCGAAAGATATAGGCATTTTAAGACGGCAGACAAAAGTGATTTTCTCGCCATCTGAGAAGCACTTTTAAAAAAATATCACATTGTACGCTACGGCTGACACTGGTATTGCAACAGTGCTACTGCATATTGTTTTTGATAATATAACGCTGCATTCTAACATGGAACAATATAATATGGCAATTCTTTCAACTATTATAACGGAAGTGGAGATGGAAGACTAAAGACTTTAATGCAATTGGGACATATATCGATGGAGTGAATTAACAGCATGGAACTTCGCTAATCGTCTTTCTACAAAAGCGAGCATGTAGTGAACATCCAACTACACTCATGCATCGTAGTCCAACGCTGAATTATATCAAATGGCAGTGGAAACATATTCATACTCCACAACTATGAATATTTCTACGGAAATAACTGCAATAAACTTCATGGCGAATTACTACCAGAACTTCAGGGAACTATCAAGAGAGGCCAGGGTGGACCCGGCTCACACAGAAGAGTTTTGCCAGAAGGATGTCTATCGTATACACGGAGCAGTGCAATTTCCGGAGGAGGAAGCAGTTCTATTCTCCGAGGGCGCTGATTCCAGGTTCGAGGACGGAGCACATCTTTTTGGTGAAATGGAACCATCACCAGTCTTCTTTGGAAGATTTTCCTCTGGAACTTCAATCAACAGATAAGGTAGTCGTGAACGTTTCTTGTTTTATTTGAGCCATTTAGCGATGTCTGAGCAACCATTTTTCCCATATTTTTGTCCTATATATATATTGTGCCCCCATATTCTTGCTTGATAACTTTGTACTCAGTACACCTTCGATGATTTATGCCTTTTTCTACGATTTATTAAGACATTGTTATGTCATTGGCAGATTTAAATAATTTTGGATCAGTTGAGTCTGATAATATAATATATTCTTTCAGTAATTTGCATATTTTTGTAGTCACGATTTGACTGTAAAGTAAATGATTTTCTATGGCAGATTTGAATTCAGACAGCGTGTCATTTTATTAAAGTAATTCTTTTCAGTAAATTATTTTGACCAATTTTCTGTCATCCTCAAGAAAGAAGAATAATTAAAAGATTTTAGAGCTTTAAAATCTATTTCTGTATCGACGATCTTGGAAATACTAGTCGTTATATGAACATGATTGCAACATAGACATTTATCGTCATTACCATTGCATTACAGACAATTTTATGAAATATGAACGTTGATTTTGATTTATTGAATACACTATAGTAATGAACATTTGATAGGAATTTTTCTCAATACTAGATTGGAACAATAATGTTTGCATTCCACAGTCTAATTGTATTCTATTCGACTATTTTGCAGTTTAGAAGAACTTTGTTTGAAGATAGTATTTTTATACTACGATACTTAGGAGATATTAATCTCAATTTTGATAGACCAGAAAGGCGTGTATAATCGTATTTGCTATTAAATTTATTTGTGATTGGCAAATTTTTACTTCATATCGATTCATGAATGAAACCCACGAAGGTTAAATAAAATAACAGTTTTGAAACAATTAATGAATATAAGAATTTTTAAAGTGGAACTATGGATGTATAATCGTTAGTTCAGTGGACATGTAAAAGTCGCTGATGAATAATGCCCTTGAATAATTGAAGGAGGTTCCCACAGTAATATTAATGATGTTGATGAGATTACAAGTGGAGGTTTTGTGTATGGATTGAAACGTTTTGGCTGCCCCTACTGTTGGGTGAGAAATGTAACTGTTTACCTTTGCCTAAGCTATGTTGTTTTAATGGGCGCCAAGACCTCAATGCAATGTTGAAATCTAAATTTGTATTTAACAATGTCTAGCTCTGGCAGAACACATTCAAGACTCTATTCACTCAGATCGTGGTATGATTTGATCATTAACCCAACTAACAATTGTATCAGGAGAAGGAATTGGTCTATATCTAATGCTACCTACTGAAAGCAAAGATTGCATTGTAAAAGAAATGAATTTATTATATAAAACAAGTATAGCAAAATTAATAATAATAATAATAAGTATAAAATTTAAATTGGAGCGTTGTGATTTGAATATTACCGATAGAAAATTACGTGAAAACGGAGTCTGATAAATTGATTTTACTCTTATTTCCAAGCTATGAAGTTACTGAAATATGAAATGTAAAACAAAGAAAAATGAGAGATTGTGTATTTCTGCGTCATTTGCGCTTACCATTGGAAATTGCCAAGGCATTTCCCTCGTACTTGCTGATGCCGTGAGCTTCCCACAGTCTCCTGGACGTCGTCATCTCCGTCGGAATATGATGATATGCTGGTAGATTAGATAATTCTATGGTCCGTACCTCGGACCCAAACACTCGTACAACCAAGTTTTACAAAAGTTCGTCGCTAACTCCCCTGAACATCGGAGCGACTCGCACACGTATCCATACTCCTCAAGTATTTCACAGATAGCCCTTAACTCCACCGAACATCGGAGCCACTCGCACGCGCATCCATACTCGTCAAGTACTATACAGATTGTTCACGTTTCACGGCGCGTCGAACGATATATTCACCTGTCGGTTCCCCCACTCCAGTCTCAACTAGCTTACGTCGTCTCCCCTGATTGGCTGACCCACCACGCGATCTTCTCCTCCTCCGGGTCATTACACTCGGCGGGAGGGTTCCGTTCCAACAATTCGTCTTTTCTAGACCTTGCGTAATACTTCTCGACAGGAATCAGCTTGTACTCGAATTCCCAGTGAGTCATGTCTCTCAAATACCCTAACTGACAAAAACTCCGTAAAATTCCGTAATCAGATAATTTTCTATGATATCGTCGTTCGTAATAATTTGCTGGATAGCGTTTTCTAAGACATAGAAAACCTATCTGAATGCTAATAATTTTTATAAAATGCTCCGAAAATACCTTAATAATAATTATAATAAATTAATAATAATAATAAATTACCATGAAAAATTCTCTTGGCTGAACAATTTGCCGCGTAAATAAATATAGAATGGCTTCCTACTGACTTATGCCAGTTGCATAAAACCCCTCGAAAAACACGTTACAGGATTATGGAAGATTTGTATGCCATATATATTGAAATATATGATGAATTCTGGGCCTATTTTATGCAATTTGTGCGTTTGAAGCGAAGTATTTTTCCGCTGAGTTTATTGTCCAGGTCCTTTGAAAATTAATCATGTGAAATTACTGTTAAAATTAACAAGAGTGTTAAATAATTTGAGATAACGATTTTGAATGGAGGTTACCGTCACTAATAATAATAATAATTATTAAAACTTATTAAACCTGGATTTATAACACTTAAATATAACTAACCTTCATTGGTCGATTATGTTAACCTGATTTGAGTAATTATCAACCGGATAAACGTGTGGTTTAATGTATTTCTAAAAATAAATAAATATTAATATTGTAAATAAATTATGTAATTATCTTTAATAATAATTGGAAATGAAAGGAATTAAGAGAGGCGTGTATAGATTTTTCAATTGTCATTTGACAAGATTATAAACAATTTGTAATTGTTATAAACAATTAATGAGCATTTGTTATAAACATTAAGAGTTTTGTTAATATACTCTAAAGAACGCTAATTATACATGTGGATTATACCATTAAACAAGTTTTGGGATTATTAGAGTAATCCAGTAACATGTGATTGAAGCATTTAAAAGATTTGCGTGTTAATATTTGAGTTGAGTTGAGGACATTTAAAGCGTTTGAAAAGGAGCTAAGCTCTGAAGTTACGAGCATATGCTAGCACTAGCCGAACAGGTGGGCCCGTTTGACGACGTGGGCATCCGACTTGTTGAAGGGTGGATCGCAGCTGGCCTGACAACTGTATGTTAGAGACCAAGGTCAATTACATAACAGGCTTGCAGTTAAAGTGTGATGTTTATGAGAGAGGAAAACAATTGCTACGTGTCTTATCCCAATTCCCTCATCCATTCCAAGTGTATTACTATTATTACGTTCTTTATAAGCAAGTGAAAGATAAAATTTTGTATGTAACGTCTACCAGTCCTACAGGAGGACATGATTATATTGACAATGGCTTCTGATTGCCACGTGTATTTTGTTGAGTTTTTGTTAAAGTCATTCCCTTTATGTGAAATAAATTATTGTACAGTTTAAAGTTTCTTGTCTTCGTTTTGGTTCATTTTGAATATCATGGTGGAGGTTATTGTGTGGGCATACTTTAAGTGATCCAGTTGGCAACCCATTCCCGAGATTAATTTGAAGAGGTAAGTAAAGGTAAGTATGAACCCCCGTATATTTTGGTGTGTTCCACAATAATTTTCTTGTTAACTGCTGTGCTCTAATCTCGATAGTATCTGTCAGTGCCATTTTCATTGATGTAGCTGTGCCGGTGCGATTGATTATTGGCAATCCGATTGAGGGGGGCGGATATCTGACAGCCTACTATCCGGATTTACGGGGACAGTACCAGTATAATTAGCTTTGTTGTCATGATTTGACATTCCTCTGATATGATGTTTTCCTTCTAGAACCATAATTATTTTTGCTTGTATCTTCAATGGGGGTTGTTTTTCGTACCACGTCCCAAGCTTTGCTTTTTCTTATGTAATTAGGACCTGTCGAGAGGAATAATATTGTTCAGTTAGGTTTTTATTTTTTTATTTTTTAAATTAGCTTCTCGGACCAGCCGATTTCATACCCTTCGATAGTAGGATAGGGGTTTGGATCTTTAAATAAATAAGTCCACGAATCTTACTTAAGCCTGGATTTTTCATTAGTTTTGTGTTTTGGGGGTGCATTCCATTGGGTGTCTTTGACATTGCTTATGATGGGGACCCGATCCTTTGTGACATTGAGTCTTGTGCCGGCTAGCCCCACAAGGAGTGCATCCGATCCTCTTCGGCAATGTGTTTGATGGGGTTATCTGGGAAGCCACGCACGGTTGGTGGTGACCAGATAACCTCCTCTAACGGGCACAATATACTGTATATTTTCTTTTCTTAGATCTTAGTTATGTGAGAATTTGGTACTGCAATGTTTATGAGCCATGTGACACAGGAAATCAAATGTATTTTAACTGTATCATTTTGTACTATGGGTGTTGATTATTGTTTTGAGTTGTTAATTCATATTAGGGGATTGGGACATCTTAGGTGTGTGTGCTGGATAACCTGTAATTCTATGGTGACTGTAGCTGTAATTGTAAGGGTGTGGGATGGGGTAGGTGCTCTGGAACTTGAAATGAGGTACTATCCCGGCATTTGCATGGATGAAGTGTGGAAAAATCCAGAGAAAAACCGCACTCAGAGAGAGGATTCGAACCTCTGATCTCCGGACTTACTGCAGCTCCCCATGGCAGTCGTGGCGAGCGATTTAACACGCACAACTATGCGGTGGGGTGTGTTGTTTTAAGGGGCAATATCATCTGCCCCATTCTACTGTGGGTTGTGGATGAAGATGAAGTATGGCTCTGCCTCCATTGATATTTGCATACTTCTTAGTAGATGATTTTAACAAGCATGAGCATATACTTCGGACTAGACCTCTCGCTGTGACCACAGTGTTTCCATGGCCACTTTTTGAGTCTAGATGCATGTTGTAGCTACCGTGACAGTCCAAACAGACAGAAGGCATCACTTTAAAGCACTAGGAAGTGATTGGGCCACCATATCAGACAACCACTGTATACACTGCCAATGAAATATTAAATGAATTGACTTATTTGCACAAAACAAATCTTCAGACCTCCAAACATCTTTATTGATCAATTGGGAACATTGACAAAAATGTAAGTCATACAATAAAAGCTGAACATACACATAAAGTATAATAATTAATGAAACAAATACAAAAATAAATAAGATGGCAAGTAAAATTTTGTACTAAGGTAAGTTGAAATATTAAATAATTAGTATTATTATACGGCAAGTCCTCGCTTAACGTTGACCTAATTAGTGTTGAATTAGTGTTGATTCAGTGTTACCACATGAATGCATATACAGTACTCTAATACTGTTTTAAAATTACAGTGGGTTTCCTTCAGCATTGTCAACACAGCACTTTTTTAATAAACAGCCAGCTGTCTGAATAGTCATCATGATTATCAATGTACGTGCTCGGTCATAGACACTTCTCACATGACAAGATCTTTGATCATTAGGGGTCTGTTTTTTATGATTAACGCAAAATATCTCCAAATATCATTTTCAGCAACATTTTGACTGGTTGACACCTGCAGGTGCCATATTAATGCAAAATAAAGCTGAGAAATATTGTGAAATTTACTGTTTTGCATGGATGCCTTGGAGGCTGGATCTAGACAGCACCTTAACCCGGTCCATGAGTCAATCATAATTGGCTACATGGATAATTCTTGCCAGGCGCGTCCACGTCGCGGGGGTGGGCAACGGTACTGTAATATACCATGGAACTACAGTACCGGCTAAGTTCTGGTGAGGACCCAGTCCTATGGGGTATAACATAGGCCCCGTGCACAGGGTTACGTGCGAAGACCTCAACGGAATCTGCAGCGGAGAAGATGGACTTCGGAACGGTGGAGATTGCGGAAGAGGCAACCCAGTACTCGGGGAATAGTATGAGTACAGCATCAATCGGCAGCGTCTGTTTCCCATGTTAGGGGCGGCTGCAAGGGCGTCTGTTCTCCATGTTAGGGGCGGCCTGAATAATAGCTGGCAGTAGCTTCATAAAATGCCTTTGGGAGTGGCGACCCCATCGTAATAATAGCCTAAAATGGAAATGGCACTTCCAATGATTCGGAAAAGGTTAGGGCGTACCCTGCAGGCGACGCGCAGTTCCTTTGGTACTGGGGGAACTGTGAGAAATGGGCGACCAGTAACCGAAATGAAAGTGGGAATCATGAATGTCATGACCCTGACAGGCAAGGTGGAGGAGGTGGTAGACTTCATGGAGAGGGAGAAGGTTGGAATGATGGGGCTGAGTGAAGTGAAATGGAAAGGTAAAGGAAGGAAGAAATTGAGGAAAGGATATACATTATACTGGAGTGGTGGCCAAGAGGCAAAAAATGGTGTGGGACTGATAACCTCGAAACAACTGGAGGAGTATGTTGAAGTGGTAGAATGTGTGAGTGACAGAATAATGAAAATTAGAATGAAGATGAAGAATGACGTGATGGACTTCATACAAGTGTATGCACCACAGACTGGAAACAGAGAAGAAGATATTGAAGTATTCCTGGAGGATGTAGAAAGAGTAATCTCAGATGTAGAAGTGGTGATCATGGGAGATATGAATGCACAAGTCGGAAATGAGAGACAAGGAAAGGAAGAAGTCGTTGGACCATATGGATATGGGAAAAAGAACCGGGAAGGAGAGGAACTTGTAAACTTTTGTGAAAGGAATGGACTGATAGTGGGTAATTCATGGTTTCGGAAGAAAAACAGCAGGAAAATTACGAGATATGGGTGGGGTGATAGAAGAACAAAATCAGTAATTGACTACTTCCTGGTGGAAAGGACAAATCGCAGAAAGCTGATGGATGTGACAGCTTTACCAGGAGAAGCATTTGATGGGGACCATAGAACTGTGGTGGCAAAATTTAGATGGGGAAAATTGGAAAACCTAAAGGAGATCAGAGAAAGTAAAATAAAAGTATGGAAATTGAAAGACAAAGCTATACAGGAAGATTTTCAGGAGAGATTGAAGCAACAAATCCCAGTTACTGAAGTGGAAAATGTAGAAGAGGAATGGTCCCACTTTAAAAAGGCATTTGCTGGTGCAGCAGAGAGTGCTTGTGGTAGGACGTCAGCAAGAATGAAAGAGAAGGAGACACCGTGGTGGAATGAGGAAGTGAGGAAAGCAGTGAAAGAAAAGAAGTCTGCATGGAAAGAATGGAACCGAGATCAAACAGAAGAAAGCAAAAGGAAGTATCACGACAGCAAACGGAGGTGTAAGAAAGTGGTAGGAGAAGAAAAGAAGAAAAGTTGGGAAGAATTTACACGAAGAATGGAAACAGATGTAAGTGGCAGTAAAAGGATGCTGTATGGACTTCTAAGAAGTAAGAGGAAAGAAAGAGTTATTACGAAGCTAGTGAAAAAGGAAGATGGAGAGTTGTTAACACACCCGGAAGAGATAAAGGGACGATGGAAGGAGTATTTCGATAAGCTATTGAACGTGAGCAATTGTACTGGTGAGATCGAAGTGACACAGCCTGACGACTCTATAACAGAAGATGATATAACAATGCTGGAGGTAGAATTAGCAGTACAGAAGATGAAGATGGGAAAAGCAACAGGGGTGGATGAGATCAGTGTAGAAATGATAAAGGCTGCTGGACCTGTTGGTATGCAATGGCTGTATCGACTGCTAAAGTGTGTGTGGAAACGGAAATGTGTACCAGAAGACTGGGTGAAAGGGCTAATAATACCAGTGTTTAAGAAAGGGGACAAGAAAGTGTGTGATAACTATAGAGGGATCACCCTCATATCACAGATAGTAAAAATACTGGAAAGGATATTAGAAAGAAGAATGAGAAGAAAGGTGGAAGGAGAGTTGCAAGAGGAACAGTATGGCTTCAGGAGTGGAAGATCCACAGTGGACCCAATCTTTAGCTTGAGGCAGGTGATGGAAAAGAACTGGGAATATGGAGAGGATTTGATCATGACTTTCATAGATCTAGAAAAGGCATATGATAGTGTCCCCAGAGAGAAGGTATGGGAAACCATGGTTAAGAAGAGGCTGGGAAGAGAAATGTTGGTAATGGTGCAAGCAATGTACAACAACTGTGTTAGCAGGGTTCTGACCCCTGTTGGAAAGACAGATTGGTTTAGGAACAAGACTGGACTAAGACAGGGGAGTGTGCTGTCACCTCTTTTATTCATAATGGTAATGGATGAAATTGTAAAGGAAACAAAGGAAGCATATGGACATAAAGAAATGAAGTTACTATTATTTGCAGACGATATTGTGGTCTGGGGAAGGAACACCGAAGAAGTGCAAAAACAACTAGATGCACTGAACGAAAATATTCAGAAGTATGGCCTGAAAATCAGTATAGAGAAAAGCAAGACCATTGTGATGACAAGAGGGGAAAGACAAGGAAAGGGCATTGTGAAAATTGGAAGTCAGAGTTTGGAAATTGTGGACACGTTCAAATACCTAGGAAGTGAATTGATGCAAACTGGTAGGTTGGACATGGAGATTGGCAGGAGGGTACAGCAGAGCAATGCATTCTATCAAAGTGTAAGAAAACTTGTTTGGGATAAGGAAGTACCAAGGAAAAGCAAGGAGGTAATGTATAAAATGTACTATGTACCCATATTAACGTATGCAGCTGAGACTTGGACCCTGACGAGCAGGCAAGAGAGTAGAATCCAAGCCAGTGAAATGAAATTCCTAAGAAGTATGATAGGTAAGACAAGGAAAGACAGAGTGAGGAATGAAGATGTTAGGAAGGAAGTTGGGATGGGAAAACTAAATGAGAGAATTGAGAAGAATAAACTAAGGTGGTTTGGACATGTAAAGAGGATGGAGGAAAATAGAATACCAAGACAGATGCTGGAGGCGAAGTGCAAGGGTAAGAGAGCAAGGGGAAGACCTAGAACAAGGTGGATTGATTCAGTGAAGAACAGCGTGAGAAAAAGAAATCTGGACTGGGACAAGATCATGGAAGAAGAATGGTGGAAGGAAAGAGGGAAGTGGAGAAGTGCCATAAATACCCCGACCCGGCAGGAGCTGGATAAGGGGAAATGATGATGATGATGAAGAATGATTATTCAAAAAATTCCAAAATATGCCCTGAAACTGTGTATTTAGTGCTGTTATCTTCTATCACTTTTTCCTCCAAACCAAATTTTCATTAAACTTCTATTCAGAAATATTTGAATGTTGCAGGCTATGATAGTTTCTTTTGCTTGATAAGTGTTCTTATCTCTAGTCTTTCTTTATTCCATGGAGGTTTTACTTTCTACATGACGGTCTGTAACCAATGTTGCACTAAATAAACTTTCAGAAAAGAAAAAGGAAAAAGAAGAGTAAAGTATCAATAATCTTGCAAACAAGATCAGAATATGACGTAGGATCCAGCTGCCAATAAATACTATTGCCTACCAAATTTGCTCAGTACTGAAAGAGATTCAAATTTCATGGATACTGTGAAAATCACACTCCTCCTAAGCAGTACCCCCCTAAGAGTACTTTTCTTTAAGATAATGCCTTACAGATCAGGTAAAAGATTGTACAGGTTGAGTAGAGAGGACTGTGTGGTTGAAGTCTGCAAGAAGACTATGGTGAATTTGCTGCAAAATTTTGGCAGTGTGGTTCCCAACATGAAATATGGGCACAGAGGAGGTTTCTGCATACACAAAGGTACTCATAGACTGTTGAACAACACTTTGTGCAGGTAATGTCTGAACTGTGTGTGTTTTGGCAGTGTATTCCAATGTTGATAACATTGTTATGATATAGGAAATCTGGTAATTATAACCATTTGTTAATGGTGAAACAACTTTTACTGTGTGTTTCTGCACAAATATATTATTTGTATCTTCAAATAAGACTAGAAGACCCGTGCTGCTCTGCAGCATTCACTTCAACAATCCTTCTGTCCATATGACATTTGCATGTCTTCATGCTAGTGACCTGAACAGTCATTTATGATACTGTCGCTTTTGGGTAAACGATGAAGTAGACTTATGAGATCAAAGGTGTGGGTGTCTGCCTGTCCTCTGTGTGTGTGTCCCCCACTATTTACCCTGTGTAAGCTTAAAAGGCGCACGGACGTCAGGCCAAGGTGAACAGCTAACTCCAAACCCATAAGCTATACTCTTCTCTGAAGAATTAACTCGACACGACTCGGCAGTTTGACGCTGGCTGAAGCTAGGGTGATAGGTCGCTCGCAAGCTCGTAAACTCACTCTGAAGCTAGTAATTTAAATTTCCACTGAATGGAGATTGCTGGAAGAAATGAAAACGTAAAAACACTTACAGTGGTCGATGTGGGAGCTGTCGCGGACTTTCTTGCAGAACTTTTCATGCTGAACAATTCTCAGAGAATATCGATTTTTTTAAAGACACATGGACGTTAGGTTTTTCTTCAACTCAATTCACTGAAATCGTAAATGCTCGGCTTCTTTTGGTCATAAATAAATGTTTTTCTACCTAATCCTTCATCGAGAAATCTTTTACAGAGTGGTGAAAACCGCATCAAAATCCATCAAGTTGCTCTCGAGATACCCGTTACATCCAAGAATTGGGAACTTTGTTTTATACTAAGTAGATAGAGATACCCAACAATTTAAGGCTACAGCGGTACAATTTGGTGTTTTGTCTATTTATGAACAATGGTATAAATTTAAAATAAAAGATGGGTCTCTTATATTTGAATTTAGAGATGTAACTCTTGGTTAACATATAGAGGTGTGCAAATTAATAGAATTAAAAAAATAAGTTTTATTAGTCGTAATTACTTTTATTCAAAATCATTTTATTGACCAACTTCTTTTGTTGTCCTACTTAGTAGTGTTTCCTCTCCCGTGGAATTACACCTTTTCCCGTAAGGAATTGCGTCTGGAGACTTTCAGATTATTGGATTCCGAGGGATATCTGAGCTGGGTCCATTTTCAATTTTTCATTGACTTTAGAATTCAAGTCAGGTGGTTTCAATGCATAGTTCATGAATCTTTGAATAGTTCAATAGCGTTCATCAGTTTAAAGACCCCAAATCCCTCCGCTCTAAATTCACATGTAAAGTAGAGTGAAGTAATAAAAACGAAATGTGTGGCATTTTGCATTTGCAAGGCTCCTCTGTTAGTGGAAATTCTAAAAAATCATTTTATTTTGAGTTTCTTAAATGGAAATATAAAAAAAAGGAAGATTGTAGTTTTAGGTGACCGTGAATCTTGTGATTATGAGCCACGGGACCTCCTTTTTACGTGGAATCCGAACCACAGGACATGGCATTTCACTTCGAAAATCTCACATGCATTGACCGGGAATCGAACCCGGACCGCCTTGGTGAGAGGCATACAGCTAGACCACTGAGCCACCACGCCCCTCTAAATGGAAATATAATTAGGAGTCTTGGTTAAACATTTGAAGTAATTTCATCGCCTTGTAAATATACTTAGTGCAATAAACCGTGAAAAGTAAAAATGCAATTTTGGAAAACTGACATCGAATCTAATAATTTGCACATCTCTGTAAAGACAGCTATCGCCTCCACCCCTACAGATAGAACAGTAAGTAAAGGCGATTGATGAGAAATGAAAAGATAACTCACACAGAAGGAATTAATATTTATTAAGCTGTACATTTGATTGAGTATATCTTTGTTATAGAACTGAGGGAATGAAATAACAGGATGTAGGGTAGTAATCGCCCATGTAGGACAATAGTAATTTTTTTACCATTACCACAGGACAGTTATCGTATTAGGGATGTGGACGTCCTTGTATAATTGTTATTTAATCTGTGCCCGGTTTGCTGAGGTCTGTGCTCCTCCGCAACATTCGTTTATAAATTCTAATAGTACTTCCTTCCATTCGACATTTGCTGTTCGCTTGCCTTTTGGTTCTAGTTGAACTTTGACGTCATGAAAGGATTTTGCTCGCGATAGTGCGGCATACAGTAAAGTTGTCCGTGGCTAAACACCGGTTGAAGTAAATAAATGCCTACTTGATCTAGCATTTGGCTTTGGGCTTTATTGATAGTTATACAAAAAGCCAAACGTACTGGAAACTGCCTCCTTTTGAAGGAAAATGGCATAGAAGTATCTGATGGCGTAAGGTCAAGGCGAGGGAGTAGGACATTGTTTCCAACATTTACGCCAGTAATGATTTCCAGGTGTAAGCAATTGTCATGTATCTTCCAAACCAACAGTCTAGTACCGTTCAACAGACCTTGGGTAACATTAATATTTCTCAACAAAATCACAATTGAGCCTTCTTTTAGTCTAAGGATATGAGGTAGCAATCCACTTATGCCTATGCTTTCTAAAAATTCTATTGGGAATTGTAGAAGTTCACTCTCATCTACAGTAATCAAATTATTCACACTGATGTAAGTTCTCGATGATCCTGGGATTAGGTCTATAACTTGTCATTGATTTCTTTACAATGTTCATTTTTAGGTGCTAAAATCGCTATTTTTGAAAAGCGTGAAATATTTTTCAGCGTGGGACTAATTCTGAATTTCCTCCATCGACGTGAGAGTATTCACCGTTACCAATTTGTATCAAGAAGTTTGCAAATTCACGTTGATCTGTATCCGCTCGCATATTTTTGTTGAGTTTAAAAATTTTGAATAATGGCCACAAAGGAGAGAACCTTACAGACATTTGGACTGATGCTGCTTTAGATGCTTGATGCACAACAGGCAATACCTGCCTAAAATCTCCACCTAATATGATAATTTTTCCTCCGAAAGGCACGTCGTTATTCATGATGTCCTTGAGCAACCGATTTACACACATCAACGCGTGCTTATTAGCCATAGAGGCTTCATCCCAGATGATAAGTTTTGCTTCCTTGCTGTTAACTTTTATTCCTGATACAGAACTTTCATGTACATGTAGAGGTAACTTGAACTGGCTGTGTACAGTAGTAACATTGCTGCAATACCAGTCCTGCAACAGAAACTACATTTAACCCCAAATTTGTGCAACTGTGAATCAAGCATTGGTAAAGAAATGTTTTCCCGGTGCCCCCTGGACCGTCAATGAAATATGCATTACTCATCCATTCATTGCTGTTTTGTACTAACCCCAAAATTTCTGTAATTATAGCCGTTTGGTTTCCATTTGCTTGGTTTATCATCCGACTTAATTGATCCTCATTAAGTTTTGGATAATTCATGGGTAAATTTGTCTGAGGGAAATTATCAATAATAGCTGGCAATTCGAGAGAAGTAATGGGAAGACCATGGAGCCTTAATATATTAGAAATATGTATAAGAGTGAACAGAAGATGCTGAAGAGGCTTGTGTTCCAAACAGACCCGGCCAGTGGCTGGAAACTGTGCAAGATGATGATGATAAGAGTGAACTGATATGCAATATTAGGTTCGTGAAACTGCAGATAATCTTCTGATAATGAATTCTTGAAAATGTCCCATAACTATCTTACATTTGAAGGGGTCTGAAAGATACATATGCTTTGAATGTTCGTAGATCCTGGAAGTTGGTAGCACCTATGACGTGAAGCAATAACAGGCGTAAATAATACCTTTCTGTTTCTGTAGGCGAAACATTATACATTCTGCCTATAGTTTTTGAAACATTCTTTCTTTTTTGCCACTGGCAGTTACTCTTATTCCAGACGTAATGTACTGGTGTTTCAGGATATATATACGGACTTCTGGCTTGCGAATCTTGATTTAACTTGAACCACTCTTGTAATACCGTGTTGCGCAACTGTGCTTGAAGTAAAATATCAGGAGTGTTATCATTTTTAAAATAGATATTTTGCAAGTTTGGCATGTGAACTGGTAATCGCACGATAGAATGTGACTGTTCATGCATGTGAAATGAAAATATCCTGAATGCGGCTTCTGTTGGACCAACATATCTAGCATTTAGGAAAGAAGTAATTTCATCGTAGTTCACCGTTTCGCCTTCAGGACATATTTTAACAATGCAGCAGTCATGACCTTTATACACATACTTGTGGATTTTAATATATAAGATATTTGTGGATGTATTTAACACTCCGAACACTTGAGCATATTTCAACATTAATATGAGCTTGCACGTAAAGTAAAAGAAATGGATTGTAGGGAACAATGAATCTACTATCGACTTCAATGTAAATGCCTCGAATTGTTTTCATAATAATCCGTCCATTATTTCTTCTCCTATACGAAGGATAACCATTGGCATTATCTTTGGTATCTTCCTGAAACTGATGGCTTTTAATGCTGTCTCTGTTTCTGTCCAGGTGATGGGGGGGTTCCTCTACACAGGCTTCCACATCTGGTTCTATGTTTTCCTGCCCTTCCTCTGATCTATTTAACAGGTAATCAAAATGTTTCTTCAGGATCTCTCTGATGTCACTCGCCTTTCTTCCAGTGCTTTGATATTATCTACTTGATTCCTTTTAACTTTGACTACTCTGTATAACAGTTTCATGTTGCCTCCGCTATCCTCCTCCAATTTTTGAGCGAATGTCTCCCAACTCTTGGCTTTCTCTTCTTGAACTATCCTTTTGACTTCCAGGACTTATGTCCATTACTCTAAAAAAATCCTTTTATCACATTAATATTAACCTTTTCACTTCCTAAACTTCATGGTTACACTAAATCACAGTTAAAAAGAACAATTAATTTGCTTATTGAAATGTTCTGATTTGAGGTTAATTAGCTTTTCTGGTAAAAAATCTTTGAAGACATTCATTAAGTTTCATAATGTGTCATCAATGTGAAACTCAGTGAATGTTTAGGAAGATTTATTATCAGAAAATCTATTTAACCTTGTTTTAAGTAATGGCAGGTTGACAAGCCATTGAGTTATTTTACATAAATAACTTTCAAATTGATACAGAACAAATACCTGAATTCCTTTCAAGACAATATGGAACTAAGAAAAACTGAATCATGTCTATATACTTCAGACAGCTCAAGAAGACCATGAAGCCTATCATCGCATTAGAGAAAATGTATTATATTAAACATCAGGGGCAGATGAACTCGTAGTTCAGCCCCTTAAAACAACAATACACTCACATCAGTTCAAAGTGGATGATTGTACTGACTATATTCAATGTGCATTAAATAGCCTTCACAGCAACCACTGCACGATAAGAAGCAATGCAGAAACAAGGAAAACTCGAGAATTAAAAGTTTCTCTGCTGTGTGACATATCAACATTCGTTTATAATTAGTATACAAGTTACTAATTTATTTACACACACCAAAAGTAGAATTTATTTTGAAAAATGCAAATTTCAGAACTTGTTTCTTGCTCAACAGTATTTCATAAAACATAAGGGTTTTAAGAAGTTAAGCGAGGACTAGCTTTCAGGCCAGAAGGTCTAGTTGTTACGAGGGAACATTTCCACAGATCACAGATATGGTGGATAAACTCTATATTAGCAGTGGCAACGGACATCTGAGTGATATTAAAAACAGATACCTCAACATTTCAATAACTATTATTTAAATTTTAAAATATCTTGCACCCTCAACCTTCATTTAGCTGGGTGGTGGGAGTAGAGGACCTCCTCCACTTCATCTTTCCACTGACCCTGTTGGCCTATAATAAACTTATCAACCATGACGACAGATATTACACTATTTCAACACAAATTCAATTAATAATAATATCAAAATCTCAGAATATTCTCCTCGTTTAAGGGTCTATAATGTGCTTACTCAGTTTTCCAGAAAAGAACAGACCCCTAGTCCCTAGTACCACTGATGTTCTGAACTAACAAACAATACTGAACAAAAATTGTTGATTGCAGGATATTCCCATTCTGTCACCTATTAAATAATCATAGTGTTCTCAACTTCAGGGAAACTTAAAACTTTTGTAAGATTGTGCCATAAAGTAAAATTTGTGCTTGGTATGAAATATGAAGATGGATCCAAAAACCCAGGACTGTGGGCATACCAAATATTCAATTAATGGTGTCTGAAATCCTACCTTTGTTTCCCCATGAACAGAGATCAGAGTTGTGCAATGTATTCATCTATTGTTAGCCACATTGTTAGTGTGATGTGAAAACCTATAATTTTCAATAACAGTATGCGACATAAAATTTTGTTAGTATTTGAAAAAAAAACCAAAAAAAACCTTGGACTAACTACAATACATGGTGCCCTACAATAGTGCGATCAAAAGTGTTGAAGCATTATCAGAATTTTAAAAAGGCTTCAGAATCTATTGCTGATAAGGATGCTCTGCCCAGTCTATATTAAATGTTATGGATTTAGAGCTGGTTCCATCAACTTTAGAAAAAAATGGGCTAAAGGAACGTTAGTTACCATGTTAAAAATTTAACACACTGTTACAGTTTACATGTTTCACTGAACGTTTTAACAAATTGGTTAACTAATACAGCATTAAAAGACGCTTGCTGTGGAGATCAAGTAAGCAGCAAACGGCGTAAAAAGAAATACAAGGTTCTGAATGGTGTCAGGTTGTGCGTTATTCCTTTGACAGCATGTTTTTGTGGGCTTTTGAAACATGGTCACCCTGTGCAGTCAGACCATAATGGAATAGTATATTCAGCCCATATATTGTATCTGTTTTGTTTACAAGGGCATTTGGCTTCAGAGATTACCATTCATTTCAGATGCTTTTCACTATTATAATTTTAGATGGATCGAGTAGCCTAGTTCAAGAGTTAGAATAGATTTTGGTGATAAGTTATGGATTATTACCTTTTAGCTTAGGTTATGCTAAATATCAGCCAGAGCATTTAGAACAGGTAGGGTCTTCGAGAAAACTTGAGATAATTAGGGTGAGCTGATATGACAAGGAGGTAAATGCCTTAAATATTTGTCTGTGGCTTGCCCAGCAAGATACCTTCACCATTCTGCTTTCACCTATAAGCAGAAGTACTGTAATCGCTAGTTGATGAGGCAAATTCCATTAAGTAAAAATTTACTAGCTCCAATTGGAAAAATAACTGTATTTTGCAACATTGATAACAAACTCCTGTTCATGAAGTGACACATTATCAAAGTGAATAATAAATACCGTACGTCACTGTTCTGAGAACTACAGTAGATAATTCATATCATACAGGAAAGAGAGAACAAGGGATTTTAGCCCGAAGACTGATTTGCACCTCAGTCGAGTCAGTTTACTTGCGGTAGAATGGTCAGTTCCTTTCCGCTCTTCCTTCCCTTTCCCCACCAACAGCATATGGTCCCCCAAAACCAATCATCCATTTAAGTTCTGGTCATACCAAACAACGCTTAACTTACGGATTTCATGGAATCTGCTGTTTCAACATGGCCAAGCTGTGAGATTATCATACAGGATATTCATGAAATTTAGGTAAGGTAAAAATTCTATGTCGTATGCTGTTATCTGCAATGTCAAGATTTTCTAAATCACTTGTTGTCTGCCCCCAAACGTCTACATAGATTGCATTTAATAGTTATTGAATTTAATTTAATTGTTTTTGTTGTTACTTCACTTTGGGGCTTGGGACATCAGCCCTGTGCACCTGTGTATTGAATTTAATAACTCGTGTCTTCGTGATAATTTTTAGTAATTAGTGCAATTATTAGAATTAAAGATTGAGGTAGAATTGAAATAAGATAATTTGCTGGAGTGAGTGGCCAAGAGGATGGCCACTGTCTCCACTGGTATTCAAATCTCAGATCTCCAAATTTGAAGCTCTGCATTGCAGATGTGAAACTTAACTAGCTTGGCTATGCTGGTGTTGATTTAAATTACAATCTGTAGGCCTATACAATATTTACAGTACTGAATTTCCTTTCTTGTCCAGTACACATGGTTGCATATCATCTAAATTTACATCAACAGGCCATATTAAAATACATTTTAATAGTATTTATTTATTTAGTGTATGGCTTCTAGTGCCATGTCCGAGGACATGTTCGGCTCGCCAGAGGTTGTAGCTGCTTCAAGCGGACACCCATGGGGTGAGCTACAAGTTCTGTTCAATTTCAAGTCGTTCCAACTTTCACTACCAGATGTCACTGACACCTAGTGGTGAACGTTGGAACTTTGATAGAGCATTTCAACAAAATCTAACCTAGAAATTTATCTTCACACAAGTTTAGTTAGTGAAGGATCTTTTACATGCCATAATCTATGGCATGGGACCGCCGGCTTTACTTCCCGTCCGAAGGAAGTCATATTGAAGGATTTTAATGCTCTTAAATAATCCAACGACTTCGCCCGGGTTTGAACCTGCGATCTTGGGCACAACAGTTCAGCATGCTACCAACTATGCCACCGAAGCCACTATTTTAATAGTAAACTTAACTATCACAACTTTGCTAAGTCTAGGATTGAAGTACGTGACCCTAGACTTGAAAAAAGACCATCATGGCATTTATCTGGAGTGAGTTGGGGAGAAAAATACTTACTCGGGATGACTACTGCAAATATCGAGATTCAAACTTTGGATATATGAATGCCGAGCTGAGTTATGGAATGTGCCTTATTGCTAATGCAAGACTATATTTATTTCTGCATGCCAGTACATGCTTGTCATCTATATGTTGGTTGTTGAAGGAAATCTGGCTGGATCGCAGAAAATAGAATGTCATGCTGGAAGATATTTGCAGGGAACTGTCTATTCAAAATTAATTCCTGAGCAAAAAAAAAAAAGACTGAGGTATTGGCAAGTAGACAATGGTGCCCCTTTACAACGATGATGGAACACTGAAGAGATATCATTTTGGACCAGTAAATGAAGTAAAAGCAGCATCTTAGGAGAAATTATAGGAGCTTGCAAATAATGGCTTCCAGACGTTTTATCACACTGCCAAAATAGTCGCCCAAAGAGATTAATAGAAACGTAGTTGTGCATCAGTACTTTAAAGTACTCATGGCAATAAGGAATTATACAAAGAGTCAAGGAACTTCTGGACCTTGTCTCATATAATCATCTTATCATGTGACATACTTTGTCTTGTAACATGTTGGATTGAGGGGAAAAAAAAAACGAGTTTGATACTGACTTTCACCTTGTTCAGCTGTATCCATTCTTTTCATAATCCACTGATTATGGTCAGGAATCAAAAATGCATTTTGAGAATATTAGAATTCTAAATAAGATATCACTATGTTAGGGACTTGTTATGCTGTATGATCATTAAAAGTGTAAAGTAGACAACTATGTTGTACAAAATATTCACAAAACTGTATAAGTATTAATGGAATACTCATAGCAAAGCAATAATAAAGACTATATAAAAAAAATTAAGTAAAGAAATATTTGAGAAAAAGAGTTCTCTTAAAATAGTTTCTTTGGCTTGTTATGTCTTTCAGATCTGAGATATAGAGCAGACAGATCACCATATTCTGAACTCTGTACAATAAATTACTAACAACGAATAGATAAAAAGCATTGTTAGTTTTCTCAATCTCTCTCGGCTGCCTCTGAAAGAGTTCAATAAAATACATCAAAATAAAAAGCACCATTCAACACCATGGTACTGTGTAACATGTTTATGTTTCACATACCCTATTACTACTCTTTAGTCATATTTTTCATTGTTGCTGAGCTACAGCCTACGTTAAGTCAGTCAGTATGTTAACTTGGGAGCCTAATTTACCTCGAGGTACAATGATGGTTATAATAATAAAACATTACAAACTCCTATATTACATGTAGTAAATTGAATAAATAAAAGAATCCACCACTGAAGATGACAGCATGATTTCCTCTTTGTGAGTTCCTATCTCCATCTGCCTGTCATTGTGTTTGTTTATATTCTTCCTGTTTTGTCACATGATTAATTGTATATACCTGTGATATTATTCCAAAGAGATATTTCCTCCATTAGTATTTTGTCAACGTGTAAAACAGTATTACCGTATTCCCGAATTAATGTACTGACCGACTGAAGAACAGCCCTCATTTAAAACCTTGCCACTGGGTCTAACCAGTACACTCACATTATTGTGACTTCCTTAACCTTAAAAATACAATCTTATCTAGCAGAGTACATAATAAACTTGCAAAAACTATTCAAAATACAGGAACTTGATTATGCTATCAGAGTAGGCTATATAGTGAGAAACACTGGAAGACTCTGGAATGAGTTTAACATTTAAAAAAATATATAAATCCATACATTCAAATAAACTGGTATTAAGTGATGTAAAATACTGTTTCAAACTTGATACTGCATGACCAAACTACCATAGCACCCTGGTGTAAGCTTTGTTTCATTATTTGGTTGAACCAGCAAATAAAGAAATACATGTTAACTTAGTTCCTACAAATGCAAATATTCATAATTGTCCAACATCAGAAAACATAATATTTGTCAGGTTATTGTGTTACATGAAATTATAGGAAATAATTTCTTAATACACAGAAGATACCAATGGGAATCTTGGTTATTTCTGATATACCAACTGTATACTGAATAATTCATTGTTGCAACTAGTTTGGGATACACATTTTGAAAAAGTCCATATCTTTTATTCTTTGAGGGGCAGATGACCTTGCTGTTCTGCCCCTTCAAAAAAACAATAACTAACCAACTTTATTCTTAGCCATGACTTGATAAAACATGGATGTCAGTACACAGGACTCTCAAGTCACAAATTCCTGAGAAGATTAATAACAATAACAATTAAACAATAACGATGTATACACCAACAGTGGTATCCATGCCTGCTAAAGTGTAACACTAGGCAATGGGGCCAAGCTATCTGCAGACTCGGCAGAAGTGGGCTCGAACCCCACCATCTGCTTCCTTGAAATGGAATTTGAGGTTTCCCCATCTTTAATTCCAGGTAAATCCTGGGGAGGTACCTTCTAATAGGCCACAGTTGCTTCCTACTAATTCCTAGCCAAGTTTCATTCATGTTATATCTCATTAGTTTGGGATCAGGAAGGGCATTCTGTCATAAACATCATTCGTCACACCCATCCCATTGAAATTGTGGGGGGTAGACTGACCACAAGGAAAACATTTTAGGCCATTCTATTTGTAATTTTATCATATTTTATTTACAAATCCAGCTTTTTTTTCCCCCCGATGAGGACTATCACAGCAGTTTGGGACTTTATTGACAATGCTTGTTTTTTCCAGTCATGTTAGGAAGGTTTCAGCCCCCTTTCATAGATTATCCATTTGGATGTCAGTTAAGAACACATCTATGCTGGTGAACCTTCAGATGTTGCTGTTTTATTTGTACAAATTTGATGATAAGGTGTCAAAAACTGGTTTCCCCTGAATTTAGAGGAAAACTTTAGTATACTTTCTGGTTTTCTTTAATTTGATCATGAAAGTTTTCACAAAAAGAATAAACATTTAATCCATTAAATAAATTTTAACCCAAAATATTTCTTGCTTAAGAATTTCTATGCATTTTAGCCAACAATTCTTAATGAAGCTATTAAAGCTTTGACTATTTCTGCTTGAAGTATAAATAACGTGGCTCTTGATCCATAAGCAAGATTCTGAGGTAGGTTACAAATTTCCTTAAATACACACTAGGTGGCCAAAAGGCACCAGACATCTGGCTGAATGTGCACTGTGTGATGTCAGGCTATGGATCTGAGGGTATATAAGACCAGGCATAATGTGTTAACATCATAGTTGTGTTTCCTGTTAGAATGTGTCAATGGAGTGAACTGAACAAGTTCGAATGGGGAATGGTTGTAGGGACACTCAAGTTCGGGCATTCCGTCAGATATATCACATGAGTTGAGTGTGTCCGGATCCAGTGATAGCAATGTTATTTGTGAAGTAGAAATGTCAGAAAAGTATTGAACCCAAATATCGCTCTGGAGGGGCGATGAAATTAACTAACAGGTTGACAAACTCTAAAGCATACTGTACAATCCAATCTTCAGGCGTCCTTGTCTATTGCTGTACAGGACTTCCATTGCAGATCAGGTGCAGAGGTCAGTTGACAGAATGACCCATTGAAAGGTGATGCTGCTGCCCATGAGCCACCGATCATAAGAATGAATGCACAACATTACATAAAGTGGAGCAAATAATGCCAACATTGGTTTGTGGAACAGTAGAAGATTTTATGGAGTGATAAGTTATGGTATGGTACACAATGTGACACTCAGATGGATGTTTGTGGTCTTGCCCTGGTGGTGTGATGGTTTGTGGCTGTTTTCCCTGATGTGGGCTCAGAACATTAGTTTTGCTCGATGGCAAAATAAATGCTGGCATTTACACCAGACAAATGTCTTTTAATTTCTCAATCCTACTGAAAACAGTTCATTTCCAACAATAATATCAATAAAGAATATTTTCATGTTAGAATCTAAAAGCTTGACATCTCCAAGAATATTTGCATTCTATAACATAAACAATAGGCTATATTAGGAAATAGTTTTTAGTCTCAATGGACAGTAATTGATTGTAAGTCCACCTTGTTAAATTTTCCTATACACAAATAGTTTAAAAAAATCATCTCTTGCTGCAGAGCTTGCTTGGTGGGCAAAGTTGAATATGAAGTCTAACAATAAGACATAAAAAGGTATGGTAAAGAGAACTGCATTTCGACATTCCTTGCACCACTTAGCTCTTTAACCATCCCACCACAGATGATGTCAGCAAATAAAATTTTGAGAAAAATGGAAGAAAGAAAAAAGCTCTTAGCTATTACCAAACAAGATATTTAAAATCCTCAATTCCTCAAATTTTTTAAAGAAATCACACAGAAGCCAAGCTCAAGGTGGCACATCTGGCCAACTTAACAACAGACACAAATTTAGCAAACTATTTCTCTATGAACTTTGAAAGCAGCTTTTACAAACCATGGAAACTCTGTACAGTTACTGTCACTAAATTTCTTGAAATTATGTTAATTCCTCCAAAAAAATACCTCTCATTTATTTCCAATGACAGTACAACAGATGCAGGGAGAACATCTTGAGTTACAAAATCTATTTCTCCACACAATCACAATTTTTCAGAGTCAAATTGAAGACCAAGAGAATGTTTGATTACAACACAGTAATAGCGAAAAGATCAGGAAACGCATTCAAAAATATGGATGGAATGTCCCACTAACTACACCAGGATTTGACCCTTTTGAATGACTTCCGCTCAGATTGATAAAAGAGGAATATGAGGTGAACATGTAGGGAAAAACTAATAAAATAGCTTACATGATGGCAAAGATAGGAGTATACTTCAAACCATACAAACATTGTCCAGTTTTGAGACAGTCAAAAGGCTGTTATAAAAAAAAAAAACAAGAAGAATCCTACATGAAACTTTCTCTCCGTTGTTGAATACATGACAATAACTTGTGGTCATAGAAACAATGTATTGTACTCTTGTCATGATGGCAGTTGTCGAAGCATCAAGATACTTAGGCTTGCCAATTACTCACAGTCAAAATATTGCAGTTCCCACCCTTACAATTTGCTGACAGTCGCCAAAACATCGCATTACTTACTCTTGCAGATTACGCCAATTAGGCCCACTCTCAATCACTAAGAATGTAAGCCCAATGTTCCCAATATTACTGTTAGTTCTTGCTACTGTTAAATATTATTTGATTGGATTGCTAAATATATAATTTCTCTACTGTTTGGGTTTTAGTTAATTTTTCAACTGCCTTATGCCTAAATGACAAAATATACCGTATTTTCTTGCATAGTCGTCGTAACCTACTTTTCAAAAGAAAAAAAGGAAAAAATGCATCACATAATCGTCGCATAGCACATTCCTATTCGTGCACCAACCTGGCGTGGCCTTGTCAAAAGAAAGTACTCTCGTCTCTGTGCTTGCGGCCTATGACCACGCGACGCAAGCGGCCAGCATTCGTCACTTAGCACATTCGTATTTGTGTGTTAGTTCGTTGCACACGCTGCCGCAAGCTTATAACCCGGCATGACCTTGTCGGAAGAAAGTACACTCGTCTCTGTGCTTGCGGCCTATGACCACGCGACGCGAGCGGCCAGCATCGTCACTTAGAACATTCGTATTTGTTTGTTGGTCGGTTGCAGATGCTGCCGCGAGCTTATAATCTGGCGTGACCTTGTCAGAAGAAATACGGTAAGTCTGTCTCTCTAACAGCAAGCTATGGCTCACGCTACGCGAGCGGCCGGCAAACAACACGCTAGACAGCGGTCGTGCTCAGTGGCAGTCTAGGGAAGTGAAACATGTATGGACCCATCACTTCTGCGAGTTGGTCTCGGAATGACGAAATTCAATAAGCCGTCGTAAGAAACGCTGCAAATCTTGGTGAAAAAAGGCCCAACTGCTATTGGCGGAATCTTATGCAAGGGACACCCTGCGCCAGCTACTTCCATGGAAACATCGCAACAAAGACCCATGCGTGATGTTCACAATGAGAAATAAAAGAAATAAAAAAATTGTACGGCTATCTTGATGAAAGTAAAATACACAGGATTACGAATTAAGCAAATAATGATACAGTACAGTATATTAAAAAAGAGGTTTTGGATTCTCTTCTTTGAACTTTAATATTCTTCGCATAATCGTTGCACCCGCTTTTCTTCCGCAAATTTTCAGCTAAAAATATACGACGATTATGCGAGGAAATACGGTAAATATTTTAAATCAATAATATGGGACTCATAACAACTTTGTATTGAGTGGGTGCTGGGTACCAGCAGGCAGTAGTGCTGTTGTCTTGCAACAAAGAGCCCATGTGTTCATTTGATTCCAAATATCAAATGGAGGCTTACAACTTTAAGGTAGTGTATTGTACAAATATTACAAGCAGCATCTATTAGTCATCAATGGAGTCATGATAATCCAATTCTTGGAATACAGGTCCGTTATTCAATACTGGCAAAAGATGACTGTGGAAAAATAGTGTTTTGTAAGAATTGCTCTTTGATAGCCAGCCACTAACACCGTCTGGAAAGCAGTGTACTCCACTGTGGACTTCCGAGTTTCTTCGATCTTAGACCAGTGGCTAACGAGACTGACATTGTTATGGCGTTTAATGTGGGTTACCTTTCCTTGGGTTCCTGAATATGTGTGGAAGAGTTTCATACTCACTGTATAAGGGCAGATGACCTCACTGTTATGCCCCTTAAAACAACAAAAACGACTTTTGAGACGTCTGGCAAGATTCACTCTCACAGCACTCCTTGCAAATGTTGTACCTTCTGTGAAATAAATAGCAAGTATCACTTTCAGAGCAGTCCTTGCCATACGTTAACTGTATCTTCTTCTCATGGTGGTAAGTCTCTGTCGAACCCTTTCTTCGTTAGCTTTCTGAAAATAAGTAAATCAAATATTTATATACCTACTGTAGTTAGCTACATCTTGAATTGAAATGTTGATCTGTTTTGTTGATTGTTTCACTGGCACAGATGGTAAGCACATTCAGCTAAAAATAGCCGGAGTCTTGGTTTCCAGTCCCAGCATTTTCAATGCCATTAAAACTACATATATCTTCCAATATAGAGTTGAGATTCTGTGGAAGTTTAAAGTTTTGCTCACTGGCTTAAGATGCCTAGTGAGTCTATCACAGGTTGCTATGCACCACACTCTTTAGCACCTAGGTAATGAAACATTTAAAATTCATCGTGTGATGAATGCAGGTGCTTCTTCAATATACGCTCCACAACGGAGATGATGTATTCTCCTGACTGGCTCTCAATCTCTTCACCTCTGAACGAGTAGGTGTTATGGTAGAGCATGACTGTTGGATATGCAGACACACCAGCTTTCTGGCATAATGCCCTATTTGCATCACAGTCAACTTTTCCGGACTGCACCCGACCTTCCAGTTTCTGAAAAACAAAAGAATAAATGGCATTGGCAATCTGTTATGTACTAAGCAACTGTCTGGATATTTGCTATCACTAATTCCAGAAATGACTGGATTGATTTAGATTTTTTTTAAATCATTAATGGGTAGGTTTTTCATAGAAGCTTCAATTGTGAGCAGTGAAATGTCTGAACAATTTTGAATATTTAGAAAATGAGTCTTGTCCAGTATGAAGCAGTCAGACGAGTTTGGGGCTGGATGTAACTCGATGTACTATGGAGGATGTCCTTGAAAAACTCTAGGTTCTAAATACTGTTTTAGTACATGATACAGACTACTGTTTTGTGTATCATATTAAAAGGTATCCCTCTGCCAAATTCATCTCACCCCTACTCTTAGGCAACAGTAATTGGACTAATATGAGGAGAGAAGAGTAGTACTAAAGTACTGATATCATGATTCGCCATGAATTTAATAAAATCCTGAAGATACAGTATCATTGAAGTTTGTGATTTATAGCATTTAAGATTCCAAAATGTTGTATTATGATTTGTAAATTTAAGAAACTGTAGCATGTAAGGTTGTTGTGTTTATCAAGTATGTGCGATATCACATGCAACAACTGGAATAGTAATTTAATCACGTGATATGTATGTCTACCCCTTATTATTCCAGTTTTTAAGTCTTGTGATATAATTTACAAAATATAGTTCTACAGAAAATGAAGACAGAAAAAAGTAAGAAGCTTACCAGACCCATGCAGTATTGGCAAAAAGTTTAAAGACACCCATCGATAACAGACAATGAGCTACAAACCTTTAACCCTCCGTTACACGCGTGCCCAGCCTTTACACCACTACACGCACGCGGACTGACAGTCCACAACTGTTTGTGTGGTTCCTTTCGTTCTTTTTTCCTTCCGTTCCTCAATCTGGTTTACAGTATGATGACCAGCGTATGACTATATGTTCATAAATTGATACAAAGTGATATTTTAATCAAATTATTTTATCGCAGAATTTAGCAAATTACTTATTATAAATTTTACGTTATACAATAAAAATTACTTGACGTGAAAATATTCTACAAAAGCAAATATGCTTGATTCCACTGGTCGGTTCTTAGTAGTGGTCATAAGTGGTGGGATTTCACGTTTATTCTTGCGAATCGTTCCACCAAGCGTCAATTTATCATTTGCAAGCAAATCTGGAGCAAGAGGAGCAGACCCAAATCAGTTGTCGCAAGTAACATTTCTACCAGTTTTTGATATTGGTTTCACCAATCTCTTTACGATTTGGTGTGGCGTGTTTTCGCATTGGTATGGGCCCTCAGGTTGTCTTCCGCAGTATATCTCCCTATTACTTGTACTGTATAATACATTTTGGCATCGGTTAGTGCAAAAATCTTTATACCGTACTTAGCAGGCTTGGACGGAATATATTGGCGAAAGCTGCACCTTCCCCAAAATGCATCTAACATTTCATCAATTGTCACTAGTTCCGCCAAACTGTAGTGTTTCTTGCAGTTACCTATGATCGTGTCTACTAAATACCGCACAGGAGCGAGTTTGTCCGCCTGTTTAAGATGCTCTCGGGAGTTGATATCAATTTAAAACACTTCACAACAAGAAACGGAAACGGTTTATGCCCATTGATAGCCTGAAATATTCGACACCTGTACCATCATTTTGCCAGAGATCTTGTAAATTGGTGTGGGAGAGTTTCAGTGCCCCGCCAAGAAAATGAAGACCTAAACATGCCTTCAGCTCAACAAGATTAGTGTAAGCTGCATCTCGGGATCGAGAGTATTTTGGACGGGTTGTTGATATGTAACTATTTATGCATGTTATGATTTCATCGGTAAAAAATAGTTGCAGTGCTTCAACAGGTGTCTTAGCATTCTTAGCGACTCCTACTACTCCAGGCAAGTGTTTCACAATATAGGCTATTTCTTGCTGCTCACATTCAGTCACGTCTTCATCTCGAGACTGCTCACTGTCAGAATTATGATCACTATAATTCACAGCATCCTAATCACTGTCATCACTCGCTCCAATTTCATCGTCGTCCAACCACTGTTCGATGTGATCCATTGCTCCAGGAATAAATCAAAATATCTGCCTGATAAGAGGACACACGGGTATTATTCATAGGTCATTATTGTCATCCATATTCCACTGCAGATAATGAAGTACAGAAACTCCTTCTAAATACACATACTACATCACTTGCAACCAATATATTATGTAATTGTATAATATATGATTGATATGATATAGATATTATAATATAAAACAACGGAAAAATGCATTACTTACCGAAAATGAGGGGACGATTTATGAGTCACCAATACACGCTACGGACTGAGACTCCGCAAGTCTGCGCGTGACGATATAAACCACCAGCAACAGCTCGATTATTATTGACACAATATCACATCACCAGAGTACTTATATTGTTGTAAAATGAAGCTAGTAGAAGCCACTCCCTTCCAACTCCATTTTTAGCCTTCTGGTAGCAAAAAAAAAGTAAAGTGCGGACTCACACTCCAGGACGCGTGTAACGGAGGGTTAAACTTAGAGCTAAAAAATATTTTATTGTTGGACTAAAATGACAATAAAATACTATTCATTAGTACAAACCAGGGTTCTCTAGCTATATTCATATATAAGAGTTTTGCCCACACTGTGCATTGTTATTCATGTTATTAGAAAACGTACACTTTATGATACACTTTACATCTTATTGTAGCATGCTCTGACATGAAACACAGGTTAGGATTACCCAAATTCATTAGTTTATTAACACTACATCTGTAACGTGTTTTTCGAGGGGTTTTATGCAACTGGCATAAGTCAGTAGGAAGCCATTCTATATTTATTTACGCGGCAAATTGTTCAGCCAAGAGAATTTTTCATGGTAATTTATTATTATTATTAATTTATTATAATTATTATGAAGGTATTTTCGGAGCATTTTATAAAAATTATTAGCATTCAGATAGGTTTTCTATGTCTTAGAAAACGCTATCCAGCAAATTATTACGAACGACGATATCATAGAAAATTATCTGATTACGGAATTTTACGGAGTTTTCGTCAGTTAGGGTATATCGAGAGACGTGACTCACTGGGATTTCAAGTACACGCTTAATCTTGTCGAGAAGCATGACGCAATCTTGGGTCGCAAGGTCTAGAAAAGGCGAATTGTTGGAACGGAAAACGACTTCTCCCTCTCGCGCGCCGAGTGTAAAGAAACCAGAGGAGGGGAACTAGCGGTGGGTCAACCAATCAGTGAGGACCACGCAAGCTGAAGCCGGCTGAAGAGTGGGGGAGCCAACGTGTGCATATATCGTTCGACGCGCCGTGAAACGAGGACTATCTGTGTAGAACTTGCGGAGTACGGTTGCAAGTGCGTGTCGCTCCGATGTTCAGTGGAGTTGAAGACTAACTTTTGCAAAACTTAACCAGTGCGGTTGTACGAGTGTTTGGGTCCGAGGTACGGACCATAGAATTATCTAAGCTACCAGAATATCATCAAATTCCGACGGAGATGACGACGTCCAGGAGACTGTGGGAAGCTCACAGCATCAGCAAGTACGAGGGAAATGCCTTGGCGATTTCCAATGGTAAGCGCAAATGACGCAGAAATACGCAATCTCTCATTTTTCTTTGTTTTACATTTCATATTTCAGTAACTTCATAGCTTGGAAATAAGAGTAAAATCAATTTATCAGACTCCGTTTTCACGTAATTTTCTATCGGTAATATTCAAATCACTACGCTCCAATTTAAATTTTGTACTTATTATTATTATTAATTTTGCTATACTGGTTTTATATAATAAATTCATTTCTTTTACAATGCAATCTTTGCTTTCAGTAGGTAGCATTAGATATAGACCAATTCCTTCTCCTGATACAATTGTTTGTTGGGTTAATGATCAAATCATACCACGATCAGAGTGAATAGTGTCTTGAAGGTGTTCTGCCAGAGCTAGACGTTGTTAAATACAAATTTAGATTTCAACATTGCATTGAGGTCTTGGCGCCCATTAAAACAACATAGCTTAGGCAAAGGTAAACAGTTACATTTGTCGCTACCAACATGGGGCACTAATTCCCATTACACATCTTCTATCAGCAATATGTTCCCATAAGTAAAATTACCATTTCTGAATCTTACTTAACAGACAATGGTCAACAAACTTAAAACCATAGCCGAAGAAATCGCTCCAATTAACAGGAGAAAGAAACATGCATGGTGGAACGGGGAATGTGACAAAGCAATTCAAACAGGACACAAAGCATGGTTAAATGATCAACAGAGGAAAACAGAAAAATCTCGAGAAGAACTAATTAACGCCAGAAGACAAACAGCTAAAGAAATTAGGAGAATTAAAATAAATTATCAGAAGGAAATGCTTATAACTATTGAGGAAACATTCAATCAGCATAAAACAAGAGACTATTACAAAACATTCAAGCAATATCAATCTAAGTTTACCCCTCCCACACTTATGTTAAGAAATAAAAATGAAAAAAATGGCACACAATAATCAAGATAATGCTAACATCCTCGCAGAATACTTTAAAGAGTTACTCAATTGTGAGGAACATCTAGAATTTAACCATAACCCAAAAAATAAAACCCTGTTACAAAAGATTATACCACCAGTTTACAATGAAGTGAAAACAGCAATTAATGCACTTAAAAACTACAAAGCAGCAAGAGAGAATCAAATAGTAGCAGAAATATGGAAGAACGCTAATGATCAGACTATTCAAAACCTACATAAATACATCATCGATATTTGGAACACGGAAGCTTCCCGAGGAATGGAAAACAGCGATAATTCACCCGCTGCAAAAGAAAGGTGATCGCTCCGATCCAAATAATTATCGGGGGATATCCTTGCTTGATATTACATACAAGATTTTATCTAAGATTATATACACAAGACAACTTGACCAAGAACTTGGAGAATATCAGGGAGGATTTCGACCAGGTAGAGGCTGTCCGGATCAAATCATTAGTTTAAAATGGATAATGAAGCACCAAAGAGTTCGAAATAAGGGTCTAGTCATCAAGTTTGTAGATTTTAAGAAAGCATACGACAGTATAAATCGTGAATCATTACTGAAAAGCCTTAAAGAATTTGGCTTACACAAAAAACTTGTTAACCTCATTAGTATGACTTTCAAAAATATGAAGGCAAAAGTTAAATTTAGAGGTGAATTATCAGAATCATTCCCTATAAGAACTGGACTCCGACAAGGAGACAGACGTTCACCATTGTTTTTTAATTGTGCATTGGAGAAGGTTATGCGTGAATGAAACAAGAAATGTCAACGAACTACCAAGATCTTATCAATTAATATGATAAAATTGGTCCGGCTAGATCAAACATAAAATGCCAGCGTTTCGCCCCGGTGTGCCGTTGGGCTCGTCAGTTGGTACAGACACACCTCACCAATACGCATGGCTAGCACATACTGAGAAGGCCATCACAAGACACAAAATACAAGTAGTATTGACGTCACGAGTGATGCCAATGTGCTTGGATTGCCAAGGTAAGGTTTTTGTTTTATGAAAGGGAGCTTGACTTCCGTAGCACATTGGCATCACTCGTGACGTCAATACTACTTGTATTTTGTGTCTTGTGATGGCCTTCTCAGTATGTGCTAGCCATGCGTATTGGTGAGGTGTGTCTGTACCAACTGACGAGCCCAACGGCACACCGGGGCGAAACGCTGGCATTTTATGTTTGATCTAGCCGGACCAATTTTATCATATTAATTGATAATTTATCTGATCAAACGGAAATAACATCATATTCCCATTCGGGAATGTTCATAACCTACCAAGATCTACCAAGATTGGTAGAAATATTAAACTCAACTGTCTTGCTTTTGCGGACGATTTAGCATTACTTACAAAAACAATAGAAGAGGCTAAATTTCAAATTGAACAACTAGAAATTATAGCAAAAAAAAATGGGATTACAAATTTCATTTGAAAAAACAGAAATGATGCCAACTTTTAAAGTTGATCTACCAGTTGTTCAACTGAACAATAATAAAGAGATTAAAATTGTTCAGAAATTCAAATATTTTGGGGAAATAACATGGAACACAAATGAAAAAGAAGCAATAGAATACAGAACAACTAAATGTAAACAAGCACAAAGACTTACCTGGCCAACCTATAAAAAGAAATCTCTTTCGATAAACGGTAAGCTGAAACACTATAATTCCATAGTTAAACCAGAGGCAACTTATGCTAGTGAAACTTTACTCAAATTGCATGTAAAATCTACAACAGACGAATTACAGAAAACTAACAGAAGAATTATTATAACAATTCTTAACAAAAAACACCAAGTTAATGGACAGTGGAGATTGTTGCCTAACAAATTCGTCTATCGTGAACCGTGAATCAATAATAACTACAATGCATAAAAGAAGAATTTACTTTTTCTGTCACATATCAAGACTGCCAGAAACCAGGATATTGAAACAACTATTTGATTACTTTTTGAAAAATAAAATCAATAATAATTGGTTCAAAGAAATTCAGGATGATTTGGAAGAATTGGGTATAACTCGGCAATAAATCAAACAGAGAAGAGAAGAGGATTTTGAAGAACAAAAGCATAAGTCTCAAACCAATAACAGTTGAACGGAAACAATATACTATATCGGACACACAAAGGGCTTCCAGGTCGGAGAGGATGAGAAAGTTCTGGGAGGAGAAAAAGAAGAACTTTACTCAAATGTATTGATTTAAGTGCTCCAATGTGGGCGTAAAATATGTAAATAAATAACAGACCACTGGCCACAGAGTACAGCTAAGTGTACTAAGGCACAAGATCACAGCATTAAACTATCTTCAGACTCTGTAGACAAGTGGGTTTGACCTCACTATTGGCAGTTCTAGAAATAGTACTGCGTGGTTTCCTATTTTTAATTCCAGGCAAATGGTGAGATGGTACCTTCTGATAGTCTATGGCTGCTTTATTCCTACTCCCTGCCCACTTTCGTTCATCTTCATTAATTTCATTTCTCACGAGGTTGGCGTCAAAAAGAGCATCTGCCACATAGAAACTGTTTAACATTGATCAGTGATTTTAATACTTGGGAAACAGTAAATTATTGACTCGTTCAAAGAAGTACCCAGTTCCTTAGCATCACTACCTTCCACATTACAACTGAATGCTGAACAAATCCTATATCAAACATTATTCTCTGTCTGTTAGGCAGTCAGCCCGAAGGCTGGTTGGACCCTCAAAAAGTACCGCCGTTAGGTTATGTGGGTAGATACCCACAAAAACCCAAGGCAGCACTATATTGAGGCGTACTAGGCAAGAAGAGGAGTGAGGTAGTTTGCCATTGCTTTCCTCACTGAGTCAGAACAGCATTACTAACCCTATGAGTAGAACCTTTCACAGCATCCACAGGCACTGACTGTTCCCTAAATGTCATTACTAAGCACCACCCATACCTCAGTAGCTTTCATATAATCACAGGCATGTGTGAGACTGAGACATCAGAGAAAAGCCACATTTTACTCTAGCCTGTGCCAACAGACAAATGCAAATGCATTCATCAAGAGATGGTAAACATTATTATAGAATCAGAAAGTTTGTCATTTTGCAACACCTACCTTCAACTCGCAGATATTTTGGGTTCATGCCCATGAATGAACCTTTGTAGAGCTCAAGATTCTTGCTTCTCTCAAGCTAACCCAAAAGAAGTCTAGTAGTCTGACCCGTGAAAGTCTCAATCAAACTCACTCTTGTTCCCTTCAGAGGAGCTCAGATTGCTTAGAAGAGAAATGCATTAAGTCGGAAAACACGCTATTAGAAAAATGAGCTATAAATTCGTGTTTATCAACCCTGGTTTATGATATTACACAGCCCAGCCCAGTCCAGATTTTTCTCCTGTAACATATTTTATGCTTCTTAAAATAGCACGAATTCTAAGCATCAAAATTTTACATATCTTTAAAATCCAGAACTATCAAAACAATTAGAAGAACTTAGCCATTATAAAGAAGAATCAATTGTGGGCGTTGAATGCGGCGTAACTTTTTGCATACATTAATAAGCAGTGATCACGTTCAGAATTCTTTTGTTGAAATAACTTGACGGCAACAGGACCAATGCAGAGGACAACAAGAACAAAATATCTCACATCAATACCGAGAATGCGAATAAATTTGCATTGGATGTCTACGAGTTATCCAATAAGAACAGGGCTGGAAAACAATTCTTAGCCTGTCAACTAGTGTAACATTTCAATAAAAATACCAGTTGAGATACACATCTATTAATAGAGTAATAATGAGTTCGTCAATGAATCATGTTTCATCATACAAATGACGTAGCAACACGAGTTCATTGATATACCATAATATGTACTTTTGGTCAATGCGCATTACATTTTTCTTAAATTTTGAGGTTTTGAAATTCAGGATACGCATTAGGTTTAGTGGCGCATTAGATTCGAGTAAATATTGTAACATTGAGAGGTTTGAAGCCATTTTTCAGTGCTGCCTAAGTAAACAAAAGTTTGGTGCTTTTCAGTCGGTCAACACGAATGTACCCAAATAGAGCTGGGTTATGCCCTAATCCTGAAATAAATGACACGAGATTAATAAATACACTAAGATGACCAGTTTCGATCGTCAAGCAATCATCATCAGATCCATTACACTTAGGCTATAACTTCTATGTTTGAAAATACAGGTGAAAAATATATACAATATGTACAACTATTTAGTTGCAGTGTTGGTAATGCAACTGTCGGTGTATGCTAAATGTAGTATATCTAATGTTAGGCGAACTTCTAAAACGGTGATAAAAATCCAGAATTTGTCTGTTTGGGGTGATTATATGGTTATACAAAATCAACTATGGTTATACTGTAATAATACAGGCTGATACTTATCCGGTTGTCTCCCTAACTGGAACTTCAAGCAGTTTCGTGTTAACTCTGGCACCAGTTATGGTCGACTAACCCGGGTGTTAACTGGGTGGAACTGGTTTTTCCCTTTCTCCCACTTTTGTTCCTACGTTCTTTCTGAGGTCAGTGCCATGTTTATTTGTGTGACGTTGCCAAATCTAGATAAGAATGTATGTTATTGAATACAGGAAGATCTACAACTATTAAAGACCGTGGAACTATCTTCGCCACGCGTGGACTAAAAAGTCATTCAACTAAGCGGTACACGGTCTATTCAGTGTGATGCAATAGCACATAGTGTAATGTTATACAGTGTTGGTATTACTACTAGTGGAGTGGGGCAGTGTGGTGCAATAGCACATAGTATAATGTTATACAGTGTAGGTATTACTACTAGTGGAGTGACACAGTGTGGTGCAATAGCACATAGTGTAATGTTATACAGTGTTGGTATTACTACTAGTGGAGTGACACAGTGTGGTGCAATAGCACATAGTGTAATGTTATACAGTACTACTCTAATACAGTACATGGAGCAGTGGTGATATCTTATATAGTATAGGCACTACAGTGTTACAGTGTGTATATATATATATAGTATGATCAAGTAGGGAGTAATAGAGGAGTAACACCTCTTTAAAAAAAAAAAAAAACTGGTCCAGCTGGCCCGGCTGGTAGTACCTTGTTAGGGTCCCTTGGCAGGGTTTCGGTGAAGTCCTCAACGGTACCTGCAGTGAAAGAGGTGAACTCTGGCACACTGTGGTTGGCGGAAGGGGCAGCCTATTGCTCAGGTTTAATAGGGCAAACTATTGTCCATAGTTATGATGGGCAGGTTTTGGCCCAACGGCAAAATGAGCGGAGGAGGAGCCAATCACTCTCATGGCTCCCAACGGTCATAGAGGTGGAAGAGGCCACGCCAGACGGACTGGCTGTAAAGGCGCACCTCAGTAGTACTTGAGTATGCGGCAGTTCGTTGCAGTCTCTGTGTTCGGTCCTGCATGTCTCATTCTTTGTGAGCCGCAGGATAAGGCTCAGAGATCATAGTGTGTGGGTCTCGTCCTGGCAAACTGAGATCCACCCTAAACAAATTCACGCCAGTGGCACTTCTTCCGAACGTCACTTTTCAAAGTCCAACGGGGATGGGATATGGACGGTGGGGGCAAGTTATGGGTGTAACTGGAAGCCCCTGGTTCGGACCTGCACATTGGCAGCAGATGTGTGATGGTCGTCTTCCGGAGACTCTGTGACTACTCAGGAATTCGGTCCTGCATCTGTGTTTGGGCAGGCCTATTTAGGATCACCGCTGCCCACCCCACATGGGGAAGGCCCTAGAAAAGGAGGGCTAAACATCGGAAGTCACAATCTTGGTCCGGCTGGGCAACCGCACTCAGCAGGTCACCCCTCATGCGGTCGAAACTCAAAAACAGTATAGAATCACAAATTGATTATTGGATCATGGAACATCAGAACCTTGCTTGATTTGGACAATAACGTTAGACCTGAGAGAAGGTCAGCTCTCGTTGAAACGTTTTGCTAGCCCCTAACTGTTGGGTGAGAAATGTAACTGTTTACCTTTGCGTAAGCTATGTTGTTTTAATGGGCGCCAAGACCTCAACGCAATGTTGAAATCTAAATTTGTATTTAACAACGTCTAGCTCTGGCAGAACACATTCAAGACTCTATTCACTCAGATCGTGGTATGATTTGATCATTAACCCAACAAGCAATTGTATCAGGAGAAGGAATTGGTCTATATTTAATGCTACCTACTGAAAGCAAAGATTGCATTGTAAAAGAAATGAATTTATTATATAAAACAAGTATAGCAAAATTAATAATAATAATAAGTACAAAATTTAAATTGGAGCGATGTGATTTGAATATTACCGATAGAAAATTACGTGAAAACGGAGTCTGATAAATTGATTTTACTCTTATTTCCAAGCTATGAAGTTACTGAAATATGAAATTTAAAACAAAGAAAAATGAGAGATTGCGTATTTCTGCGTCATTTGCGCTTACCATTGGAAATTGCCAAGGCATTTCCCTCGTACTTGCTGATGCCGTGAGCTTCCCACAGTCTCCTGGACGTCGTCATCTCTGTCGGAATTTGATGATATTCTGGTAGATTAGAGAATTCTATGGTCCGTACCTCGGACCCAAACACTCGTACAACCGCACTGGTTAAGTTTTGCAAAAGTTAGTCTTCAACTCCACTGAACATCGGAGCGACACGCACTTCCAACCGTACTCCGCAAGTTCTACACAGATAGTCACTAACTCCCCTGAACATCGGAGCGACACGCACTTGCAACCCACACTCCGCAAGTTCTACACAGATAGTCCCCGTTTCACGGCGCGTCGAACGATATATGCACCTGTTGGCTCCCCCACCATGGTACCGACATCTAGCTTACGTCGTCCTCACTGATTGGCTGAGCACGCCGCCAGTTCCCCTCCTCTGCCTCATTACACTCGGCGCGCGAGAGGGAGAAGTCGATTTCCGTTCCAACAATTCGTCCTGACCTTGCGACCCAGCCTTGCGTAATACTTCTCGACAGGAATCAGCTTGTATTCGAATTCCCAGTGAGTCATGTCTCTCAAATACCCTAACTGACAAAACTCCGTAAAATTCCGTAATCACATAATTTTCTATAATATTGTCGTTCGTAATAATTTGCTTGATAGCGTTTTCGAAGACATAGAAAACCTATCTGAATGTTAATAATTTTTATAAAATGCTCCGAAAATACCTTAATAATAATTATAATAAATTAATAATAATAATAAATTACCATGAAAAATTCTCTTGGCTGAACAATTTGCCGCGTAAATAAATATAGAATGGCTTCCTACTGACTTATGCCAGTTGCATAAAACCCCTCGAAAAACACGTTACATATTCGCCTCGGATCATCGGACGATTTACCGTGACGACGGTCCATTATCCGATTATCCCAGACACGTTAATAAACCCCATCCAAAATACATATTACATAAATGAAATCACCCTAAATTACAGATATATACACTCATATTTTTTCTTCACGCACTTTGCGTCAAAGTTTGTTGTCACTATGGATTGCACTTTGCAACCAGTCCAATGTTTTACATATGGAATAGTGTTCCACGGATATTTCCGCCTCTCAAATTTCTCTATGTTGGAGAAATAGACATAATTAATGTGTGAGCACTATGTATTTATGAGGTCATATCACACGCATTGAAGGTGTTCTGATATATTTATATCACCATAGAACTTCCTAATTTCACTGGAGGTTCCTTCCTTATGGTGAAATTTAATCTCACTTATCACTGAGCACACGATCACACTATTGTGGCAGCGCCTCGTGACCATAATACTTAATCTCTCTTTAAAGTAGATTAAATTAATATCGACTTCTGAAAAAAAAAACAGTAAATGCGCATTACATATAACACCAAATATTTCTGTGCCGTAATCGCCCTGTCTTGTTAAGTTCCCGTTAACCATATTCTACTTAATACTAGTTCTCAACACAGACCATTTCTCCTCACACAAATAATACCATTGTACAAATTATCTTAAATTACACACTTACAAATCTTACATGGCGAGGCCGTAAACAGAAATCACGTGTGCTGATATGTATGAGTTTCATGAAGGACTGTCTCGCATTCTGATGGCCCATCTTTTATCTCGTGGACGCCTTAAGCTAACAAGCCCTATACAAGCGCTCCCCCATCTCTTGGAGATAAATGGGAACCCATCAGCGCTGCCAAAAATGGCCTTGGTGCATCGAGACAATTTAGTGCTCAACAGCATCCGACAATCCCGTCATATTTCCCTGTACCTTAAAAACTCTCATTTACTTACATACTACCCCCCTGTGTGACTTCTGATACGCCTGCCTTAAGACCAGATCTTCCACGCACCAGACACCACACTTGCTCATTTGATAGGCTGGCTCGCCAGCTAAACACACTCACTTTATGACACATATTTTCGTAGACTATGTATATTATACGTTCCGTATAATCTGTTTCCCTCACTATTCTCCAGCACATATGCTGTTTTCCCAATACGTTTGGAAACTATAAATGTCTCTGCGTCACCTGCTTCCAACCTTGCAAGTGGCTCCCTTTAATGAACGTCATCACGTTGCTCTACCTAGCATCTTTCTCAGTGTCTGTAACGATGCCCTGTTGCTACTGTCCACACATGCTAACCCTACTTTCCTCTGGTGTTACACCTCTACTCGACACTCTATGACCTAAAAATGTCACTTCTGACTGACAGAATGACGACTTAGACAGCTTTAAAGTGAACCCTGCCTGATCTAACTTCTGAAAAACTATATCTAAATGATGTAGATGCTCCTCAAAACTGCGTGAACTAATTACCATATCATCTATGTAAATGGTTACAAACTCTCCTGTGTCATCCCCTAATGCGATGTTTAAAGCCCTAATTAAAGCTGCTGAACTACTCTTTAACCCATAAGGTGTTCTACAAAATTGATAAAGGTTATATTTATGACTAAAAGCTGTAAATGGTCTATCTTCGTACATAAGTGGCACTTGCCAAAAACTGGAACTCAAATCTACACAAGTGAAATACTTCTTCCCCTCAAATGTTTGCATTAATTCCTCTATTGACATAGATTTCAGCTGATCTGAACTAATTCTACTGTTAACCAAACGAGCGTCTAAACAAATACGAACAGTGCCGTCGGTCTTGGGTACCGTTATCAAAGAATTAACATACGGACTGTTAGAGTGCTCAATAATCCCATCTTCAAGCATCTGATTAATTTGTGCCTCAACTGCACTCTGATAAGCGAAAGGTACAGGATATCTATGTCCTGTGAATACTGACCTATCAATAACGTTCAATGAATGTGTATAGCAATTGGCCATACCAATGCGATCCTCAAACACTCTCCTATTACACCATAACACATCATAGAGCCGAACACACTGTTCATCCTCTATATTTCCCTGAAATGCAGCCTCACGTAACGAGTCCTCTAGACTTCCGTTCGTAATCACACTGCCCACAAAACATGGAGAACCCCGCTCTACGGCTGGCGATATCTCATTTAAAGTACAAATCACACCTACAACACTACTTCTCTGAATTTGGTCATTGAACGCTACTTCTACTTCAGAATCTCCCCATTTAAATTTCAAACTCCCTACATCATAACATAAGTTACCAGACACTCTACTTAGCCACTCTGAACCCAAGATAACACTGAATACTAAATTTGGAATTACAAGACAAATCTGCTTCTCTACATGATTATTAATTTTAATGTCTACTAAAACTTGCTTAGAAATTACTTTAGACCTCTTCCCAACAGCTGTGATAACAAAAGTGCTTTTAATTGGCATCTCCTCAAAATTTACTCCAGTTCCTTTCATTTTATCATAAAATGCACTATTTATGCAACTCTTCATACAACCACTATCAATTAAAACATCTGTGTACGCCTCGGACACGTTAAATTTAACTATGGGGCTCTTACTAACCACTTCCTGAATAATACCTTCATCATTTAGTTCATGTAATAATTCATTTCTTACATTTAGGTCATAGGGTTCCTGTATAATTGTATGGACAGGGCATGCTACAGACTGAGATTCTGACCTTACTTCGCAGCCTGGTTCGCGTTTAAAGAACCGCTACAGCTGGCCGTAGTACTACTAACTACTAAACTGGTCTGGTTGTTCTGGGCTGTGTTGTCATTGTTTGGCTGTATATTACTACCACTAGGCTGTCCTCTTCCTTGACCCCTATTCTGGTTGTAATTATTGTCATTAAATTTCTCCCTTGATTTCCCCTGTAATCATTGTTCCTCCCTTGATTTCCCCTGAAATCATTGTTCCTCCCTTGATACTGATTACCATAGCCATTTCCTCTGTTCTGATATAGCTGATTATTATTATTTCTATTTTGAGCGTTGGCCCCTTCGCCACCGTTCCCTTGAACTTCTTGATGCCTGGCTTCATTAGGTCTATTATTATTATTACCCTGGTTCCGATTGAAATTGTCCTCATAACCCCCTCTCACTAGTGCATCAAATGTGCTTAACAAATTTTCTACTTGTGATATTGTCTTTACATTCTGGATACAAGCAGCCTCCTTGATCCTATAGGGAAAGTGCCTAAGTAGCAACCTTACCACATCACTTTCCTCCTTCAAGCCATCCAGATATTTACACACTAATACCTGCCCTAAAAAGTAATCGGTCATGGTGGAGCTTCCTTTAGGGTTATATTTACCACACACTACTCCCTCACGATGCTGCGACTGAATAACCTCATTCCAGAACTTTTCACAGAATTTCATTTTAAAATCATTAATAACAGTAAACTTGTCTCTGTAGACAGCAAACCAATTCCTCGTTTCCCCCACAAATACTTGTTCTAAAATTTCAACTACCTGGCACCACTCAATACTACCATTTTCCAACCTCTCCCCGAATTTATTTTCTATAGTGTTCATGAACTCCATTGGGCACCCCTGTCGATTGCTGAACTTACCCAGTTCTACCTCCCTGTGTGTGCTATTCACAAAAACTGGCCTATTCTGACTATTTTCTTGCCTGATCCTAGCTTTTAATTTTAATTCTAATTCTGCGATTTTCTCCTCAGCCTTCCTCTCAATACTGTTTACTGTTAATTTAATGTTTCCTTCTGATTCTTCTACTTTATCATATAGCTTTGCTTGTTTCTCCTCAATCTTGCTAATGCTCTCTCTATTACTCTCTCTTAAATCATTTACTTCTGCAAATATTTGCGAGTGGACTTTCTCAATTCTACCCCCCAGCTGTTCCTTAACCTCTTTAGTTGCTACCTGAATTTTGTCAATTTCTCCCCCCAATTGCTTTTTGACCTGCTGTGTTTCCAGTTGCACTAGTTCTTTTAAATTTTCAGCCTGTGTACTGATTCTAATTTCTAACTCCTCCTGTACTTTTCCTAATTTCTTGTCTACATCTGCAATGATCTCTTTAACCTTCTCTTACATTACTCCTCTGATTTCTCCTCTAATCTGCTCCATTTTCACACTAATTTCCTTGTTGTTCTTATCTAATTTTGCATTATTCTGTTCTAATTTTGCATTTAAAGCTTCTGTACTTTCTTTATTTTCCCTACTGTTGTGTTCTAATTTTGCATTTAAGGCATCTGTACTTTCTTTATTTTCCCTACTGTTTTGTTCTAATTTAGCGTTGTTTTGTTCCAGTTTAGCATTTAAAGCGTCTGTACTTTCTTTATTTTCCCTACTGTTTTGTTCTAATTTGGCGTTTAAGGCATCTGTACTTTCTTTATTTTCCCTACTGTTTTGTTCTAATTTTGCATTTAAGGCATCACTACTAACTTTGTTCTGATACATGAACTCGAGAAGTAAAGTTTTTAATTCTGGTTGGCCGCCTACACTCCCTGTTTCAGTATCGGGATTTACCTCCGCTACCCCGGTACTACCATCACTCGACATACTGCTCGTATCATCACTCTCCAGTTGATGACCACTACGTAACCTCATCTGTCTTTCTTTCTCATCCCCCATAATGATATACACTGATAGAGACAAATAACCCCCAAAATACAGGCACAGAAATATATACCCTTCTCCTTCCACAAATGTTATTAGGTTTTCAGCCCCAAGTTGTCGGCGCCAAATGAAACGTTATTTACTTAGGCTGGGATGATAAGTGAAACGGTATTTACTTTGCTCCACGTTGAGCGTACAAATGAAACGTTTTGCTAGCCCCTAACTGTTGGGTGAGAAATGTAACTGTTTACCTTTGCGTAAGCTATGTTGTTTTAATGGGCGCCAAGACCTCAACGCAATGTTGAAATCTAAATTTGTATTTAACAACGTCTAGCTCTGGCAGAACACATTCAAGACTCTATTCACTCAGATCGTGGTATGATTTGATCATTAACCCAACAAACAATTGTATCAGGAGAAGGAATTGGTCTATATTTAATGCTACCTACTGAAAGCAAAGATTGCATTGTAAAAGAAATGAATTTATTATATAAAACAAGTATAGCAAAATTAATAATAATAATAAGTACAAAATTTAAATTGGAGCGTTGTGATTTGAATATTACCGATAGAAAATTACGTGAAAACGGAGTCTGATAAATTGATTTTACTCTTATTTCCAAGCTATGAAGTTACTGAAATATGAAATGTAAAACAAAGAAAAATGAGAGATTGCGTATTTCTGCGTCATTTGCGCTTACCATTGGAAATTGCCAAGGCATTTCCCTCGTACTTGCTGATGCCGTGAGCTTCCCACAGTCTCCTGGACGTCGTCATCTCCGTCGGAATTTGATGATATTCTGGTAGATTAGAGAATTCTATGGTCCGTACCTCGGACCCAAACACTCGTACAACCGCACTGGTTAAGTTTTGCAAAAGTTAGTCTTCAACTCCACTGAACATCGGAGCGACACGCACTTCCAACCGTACTCCGCAAGTTCTACACAGATAGTCACTAACTCCCCTGAACATCGGAGCGACACGCACTTGCAACCCACACTCCGCAAGTTCTACACAGATAGTCCCCGTTTCACGGCGCGTCGAACGATATATGCACCTGTTGGCTCCCCCACCATGGTACCGACATCTAGCTTACGTCGTCCTCACTGATTGGCTGAGCACGCCGCCAGTTCCCCTCCTCTGCCTCATTACACTCGGCGCGCGAGAGGGAGAAGTCGATTTCCGTTCCAACAATTCGTCCTGACCTTGCGACCCAGCCTTGCGTAATACTTCTCGACAGGAATCAGCTTGTATTCGAATTCCCAGTGAGTCATGTCTCTCAAATACCCTAACTGACAAAACTCCGTAAAATTCCGTAATCACATAATTTTCTATAATATTGTCGTTCGTAATAATTTGCTTGATAGCGTTTTCTAAGACATAGAAAACCTATCTGAATGTTAATAATTTTTATAAAATGCTCCGAAAATACCTTAATAATAATTATAATAAATTAATAATAATAATAAATTACCATGAAAAATTCTCTTGGCTGAACAATTTGCCGCGTAAATAAATATAGAATGGCTTCCTACTGACTTATGCCAGTTGCATAAAACCCCTCGAAAAACACGTTACATCGTAAACCATGAGTTATCAAGACTCAACGTTGACATTGCTGCTCTCAGTGAAACTAGGCTGTCTTCTGAAGGCAAGATTACTGAATCTGGAACAGGATATACCATCTTCTGGAAAGGAAAGGAGGAGGGTGAATGTCGTATTCATGGTGTGAGCTTCGCTGTGAAGACCAAACTGGTAAATTATCACCAACTTACGCCCATTGTAATCAGCGAAAGGCTCATGACTCTCCACTCTCAGGAGGTTCCCTTATGACACTCATCTCTGCCTATGCTCCTACCTTAGATTCTGATGATGAAGTAAAGGCTCAGTTCTATAATCAGCTAAGTGAAATCATCTCCAAGGTACCATCTGCAGATAAACTCTTGCTCCTCGGTGACTTCAATGCCAGAGTTGGGAAATATCACAGGCTATGGAATAATGTGATGGGCAAACAGGGACTTGGAAAATGTAATCCCAATGGATTGTTGCTTCTTGGTCTTTGTGCAGAACATGAACTTTTCATTACCAACACGCAGTTCCGGCTACCTGACCGCTTCAAAACCACGTGGATGCATCCTCGTTCCAAACATTGGCACATTCTTGATTATATCATTACCCAGCAATGTGATAAGAAGGACACTCTTATTACCAGAACAGCAAGGAATATAGACGATTGTTGGACAGATCATAAACTTCTTATATGTAAGCTCAGGATATCCATCAGACCTAAACCACCTGGGGACATCAAAAATTTGCCAATAAAGAAGTTTAATACATCCAAACTTCAGGATGAATCCATGTACAAACATTTTGGAAACAGGATCGTCACCCAGTTATCAGAAAACCCAGTAACAAATGATATTCAGCAAGAATGGGCCACATTACAGAAGATTATCACACAGTCAGCTGAGGAAACCATTGGTTTTATAGTGCGGAAAAGGCAAGACTGGTTTGATGACAACAATGAGGAAATTCTGTCTCTCATCAATGCCAAAAGGAATGCCTATCTTGCCCATCTTCAAGACCCAATTTCCAACACAAAGAGAGATAAACTAATGGAACTCAAGGGTAAATGTCAGACGCAGATAAGGCAGATTAAAAATACTTGGTGGCAACATACGGCTCAGGAACTGCAGAGACTATCGGATGCTCGAGACTTGAGGAACTTCTATGCCGTACTCAAGGAAATATATGGACCATCTCGCTCATCATCAGGTACACTGAAAAGCGCTGATAATTCTACTACCTGTACTGATAGTCAAGAAATCTTGGAACGCTGGAAGGAGCACTTCTCCAATCTCCTAAATCATCCATCAGAAGCTGCTGAAGACTTCCTCAGTGATGTGCCGCAACAACCTGAACAACTGTGGTTGGCAGTACCTCCTACTTATCATGAATTCAGTGCAGCTCTCACCCAATTGAAACCCAGAAAAGCACCTGGCCCAGATAACATCCATCTGGAACTAATTCAAGCCGGAGGTCATTCCCTCAAAACAAGAATTTTCATCCTTATCCTCAGAATATGGGAATCAAGAAAGGTACCTGGAGACCTAAAGAATGCCACTATCGTCACTATCTTTAAAAAGGGTGATCGCAGTGTTTGTGGCAACTACCGTGGTATATCACTGCTATCAATTGTGGGGAAGATTCTTGCAAGAATTCTAGTTAACCGCCTCAAGGTTATCTCTGAGAGGATCCTCCCAGAGTCACAATGCGGATTTAGAACTTCCAGAAGCACAATTGACTTGATTTTCTGTGTGAGACAGCTACAAGAAAAATGTAGAGAACAACAGAATCCTCTCTTCTTAGTTTTTTATGACTTGGAAAAGGCATTTGATTCGGTTCCAAGACCAGCCATGTGGGCAGTGCTGAAGCGGTTTGGTTGCCCCCAGCGTTTTGTAGATCTAATCAAGGCTCTCCAAGATGGCATGACAGGTCAGGTTTGCCATCAGAATAAGATGTCCGATGAATTTCCCATTACCCATGGACTGAAACAAGGATGTGTACTGGCTCCAACGCTTTTTGCGCTGTACTTGGCTGCAATGCTTTATGATTCACCCACAAACATCCCAGGTGTGGAGGTCAAGTATCGTTTTGATGGAGGGCTTTTCAACCTAACTCGTCTCCGCTCCTTGAGGAAAACTCAGGTTACTAAGGTTACTTACATGTTGTATGCAGATGATGCTGCGTCACCAACTCTCACACCAGAAGAGCTGCAAGAGTCAGTTAATTGTTACAAAAGTGCATGTGATCGCTTTGGTCTTACCATAAATGTCAATATAGCCCAGGCAACGAAGGCCGAATTTCAACAAATAAAAATAATAAATACGGAAATTTTGAAATTTGGTGAAAATGTTTATTAGAGCTTACTATTAATCCTGTCAAAAGTCCTGACCAATTAAAGGTCCACAATCGCTGCCATCTTGGATAAAGTGTGCACGTTTATGGTTTTTAGTCTATAACTCTTTATTTATTAACTTTATCGAAAAGGTTGTAGTATATTCCAGTATCGCAGGGCGGATCAGGGCAAGTTTCAGGGGTATTTGAATGAGCTATTTGTAGGATGGGCATCGGAAGGAAATCACATTAATATCCTGTGGACTAACTTTTTGAAAATTTTAAATAGCGCTGTTGATAAATTTGTCCCATTTAAATTGCTGAAACAAAACCCAGATCCTGAGTATTACACACTAGAAATTAGGAGTCTAAAACGGAAAATTAGGAAATTATACAATAAAAGACATGATAGTGACAAGTATATGTTGAAATTTAAGTCCTTATCAAGAGAGCTCGTCTTAAAAAAGAGGGCTGCTCATGACAGTTATATGCAAGGTTTACTTGGTTCGGGAGGTGATGGGTGGAAAAAATTTTACAGTTATGTTAGGAGAAGAAAGGGAAATTCAAATAATTTGTCGATGATTATGTCCGGTGACGGTAAATTAATTACTGAGAAACAGGCCATTGCTAATGAATTAAATGTCTTTTACGGTAGCGTGTTCAATAAATCCAATAGCAGTGTGTTGGACCTTAACGACGAATCAGGGGCTCCCCTGTTCCAAATAAACCAGTCAGCAATTGTAAAGCTAATACAAAAACTACATTTCAATGTATCAAAGGGTCCTGATAATATTGTTAGTGAAGTACTTAAACTAGGAGGTAGGGCCGTGGCACGATACTTGGAGGTGATGTTTGATGTGTCCATAAACAATGCGCAAATCCCAGAAGACTGGAAAAGAGCTACGGTAGTCCCAATATTTAAGGGAGGGAGCCGACTTGAATTGAGCAACTACAGGCCGGTTAGCCTTACGTCCATCGTTTGTAAACAGATGGAGCATCTCATTTGCGACTACTTGAGGGAACAGTGGGAAACATTATCATGGTTTAATGATAGGCAACATGGATTTCGGAAAGGTTACTCATGCGAGAGTCAGATGCTATCACTTTTTCAAGACATTAGCGAATTGTTAGACCATGGAGTTTCAGTCGACGCCGTGGTTATAGATTTTGCGAAGGCATTTGATGTCGTGCCGCATGACATGCTACTCCATAAATTAGTTTCAACGAAGATTGATAGAAGAGTAATTTTATGGATCCAAGAATTTTTGACGGGTCGTTCACAGAAAGTGAAAGTCGAAGGCATATTCTCGGATGAAATTACCGTAACGTCGGGTATCCCTCAGGGCAGCGTAATCGGAACTTTGTTATTTTTGGCGTTTATAAATGACTTACCAAATGGGATTAGCAGTGATTGTCTATTGTTTGCAGATGATTGTATAATATATCGAAAGATACATGACTCACAAGACAATGCAGTGCTTCAAGACGACCTGAACCTGGTCTATAAGTAGGCGATTGAAAATAAAATGAAAATAAACACAAGAAAATGTAGTCTCTTAAAAATAGGGAAAGTGCGAAGGCAGGATTTTCAATATAACATTGGCTCGGAAATACTTGTAGAAGAAGATTCTTGCAAATATTTGGGCGTTCACGTAAGGAATGATATGAAATGGAGTAGTCATGTAGGATGTGTAGTTTCAAAAGCTTACAAATCCCTGCACTTTGTAATGAGGGTATTAAAAGGAAGTAGTACCTCTGCTAAAGAATTAGGCTATTTGTCACTTGTAAGACCTATTCTGGAATATGCCTCGGCGGTTTGGGATCCATATCAAGTAGGGCTCATCAATGAGTTGGAAATGGTACAAAGAAAGGCCGCTAGATTTGTGCTCAGTGACTTTAATCCCAGGAGCAGTGTGAGCCGTATGTTAAAGAAACTTGGGTGGGAATCACTGGAGGCTAGGAGGATGAAATCTAGACTCTGCGCTATGTACAACACGTATACAAATCAACCAGCATGGGGTGAGCTTAGCAAACGATTGGGAAAGCCCACTTACATGGGTAGGAGCGATCATCCTTTCAAAGTTAAGGGCCGACCACAGCGAACAAATTATGGTAAATATTCTTTTGTAAACCGTGCCATTGATAACTGGAACTCTCTACCTGCCGCAGTCTTAGAGCCTTTTCCCAAACATATAGGTGTGTTTAAGAAAAGACTGACTATTTGTGTAAATACTCCAGTTTAATTGTTGTATAATTGTTATTGAATTGTTATGTATAATTATTTATTTGTTATGTATATCCAATTTGCCACCCGGGGACACACCCCCCATTGCAAATAAATGAATGAATGAATGAATGAATGAATGAATGATCAAATTTTGAGAACATTTAATTCTCTACAAAAAAGGTTCAATTCAGTTGTTTCATAAAACCAACATTTACCGAGTAAATGGACGACGAACTTGAAGCAGATCAGAGAATTGCTCCAAACAAAAGCAGGTTAATTGACATGCTATCAACCAAGCTAAACGATCAGGTAATAGGATGTAGACAGAGCACAGATGATGCAGATTTTTTGATCATGAACACTGCAATACAATTATCTTCATCAAAAAGTAACGTGGCTATTATTGGCGAAGAATTAAGGCAGGCAACAATGCTTCTTACAGCTTGCAGCATCTTCTGGAATCTCGGCTGATCAGCAGAAGGAGCAAGTCTTTTAGTTTTGCTGGCTGCATTGGCTCCATCGGAAAAAAAAATCTTTTTTGTTAAACCGGGAAAGGGAAAAATCGCGAGATGAGTGTATTCATCACAGCAGTCACAATCATCAGGACTTGCGAACAACATTCTTTTCTTGCATGCCTTTAGTGGCTACGAGACTACTTCACCGATTTTCAATAAAGGAAAAGTTAGGTGCGTAATGTTATTTAACAAAAGTAAAGAGTTACATGCATATCTTGCATATGCTGACGATGTGGATATTTTCAGCAGAAATGAGAGGAGGCTTACGGAAGTGTTGAGAGAATTAGAAGATAAATCATTGAAAGCAGGGTTGTGCATTAATAAGGACAAAACAAAGTATATGGTAATGAATAGAACACAAAGAAATACAGGAGGAGATCAGGTTAAAATAGGAAGGTATAGTTTTGAAAGGGCTGCATCCTTTAAGTGTTTAGGGTCAGTCTTGACAGAGAAAAACGAGACACATTTGGAAATAAAAGAAAGAATTAAGGCAGGCAACAAGGCTTATTACAGCTTGCAGAATCTTCTGAAATTTCGGCTGATCAGCAGAAGGAGCAAGAAACGCATGTATAGGACGGTGTTACGACCCATTGTAATGTACGCATCTGAGACATGGGCAATGACAAGACGTGATGATCCTTCTAGACACCTGGGAGAAAATATTACGTCGTATATATGGTCCTGTGCAGGAAGAAAATGATGGCGTATTAGGACGAATACCGAGGTATACGAGATGTATGAAGAGCCTAGTGTTGTGACGGAGATCAAGAGAGCAAGACTTAGATAGTTGGGACACATCGAACGTATGCCAGCTGAAAGAACTGTAAAGAAGGTATATTGCCAGAAACCAGAGGGACGTCGCCTGCCTGGATGTCCAAGGAAAAGATGGCTTGACGACGTGGAGGAAGATCTCCGGCAGATGGGTGTGAGAGGCTGGCGCCGTCGTGCCCGGGACCGGAACGAGTGGAAGAGGATCGTTGAGGCGGCCAAGGCTCTACATGAGCCGTAGTGCCAATGGGTAAGGTAAGGTAAGGTAAAGAGTTACATGATATCGCTGAAAGTTTCAACAACCGTGATTCTTCACACGACGTTATCGCTGAAGCGGGATAACGATTTTTCCTTGCAATCTACGGTGCACGTTCTACAGACAATTCTTTGAATAAACATCGATATCATTGTTTCACGAAATCTGGGACGAAAATAAAGCCCAAAATTGCTTCACTACCACCAACAGAAGGAGCATCCAGGCAACATTCTTTTCGAGTGTACAATCAAGTGCAAAAAATGGCTGGGAAATGAATTACCCCCTAAATTATGGAGTTGGAAACGAGTCCAAGGATACTTCAGTCCGATTACAACAATGGACTCCATTGCACCCGAGGCTTTATTAAATCTGATTATTTACAAATGTACAACTGGCTGTGCAGGGTTGCGTGGGTGTAGGAAAGCAGGCATTGATTACACAACGGTTTGCAATAATTGTCATGGAGACTGCTTCAATGGATCGAAAATAGTCGATGAAGGAAATGAAGACGGAGACGAGGTCGATAACGCAAATGAAGAATGGGCAGTGTCAACCAAAACTCGAAACGATCTTCCTATGCGGGAAGCATTGATTTATCGGATTATGCTGATTTAGTTAATGATAATAGCCCCATTACCAGTCAGACTGAAAAGAAAAAAAAAAAAAAAAAAAAAAAAACCACGACGCACTAAAACGTAATAATAAAGTAAGGAAATAAAAAGATGTGGTAAATGAAAAATAATAACAATGATTGAATTTTACGTAACGAATATAAATTTCTGTTTGCAGAATTCCCACAGAGATTTATATGGACCGTTATGTGCCTTTGAATTCATATTTTGCTGTTGAAGCCAACAGTGAGAGCGATTCCCCGATCTGCATCAAGTTTGTCATCCATTCACACGGACAATATTACTTTTATGAAAAAATTGAATTGAACCTTTTTTGTAGAGAATTGAATGTTCTCAAATTTTGTCCACTACAAGTTTTTCGATAAAGTTGATAAATAAAGAGTTACAGTCCAAAAACCATAAAAGTGCACCCTTTTTTCCAAGATGGCGGCGATTGCGGACCTTTAATTGGTCAGGACTTTTGACAGGTTCAAGAGTAAGCTCTAATAAACATTTTCACCAAATTTAAAAACTTTCGGATTTATTATTTTTATTTTCGCTTCGTTACCTGGGCTAATAAGACTCAAGTCTTGGCACAACCTTCACCAGGCACACCTCTTCCTCAGTTCAATATCTCCATCTCAAATTTTCCATTAGAACAGGTAGACCACTTCTTGTACCTGGGCAGTACCATTTCTGTGAGCTGTACCTGTGAGCAGGATGAGGATAAGAGAATTGGCGCAGCCCATGCAGCATATGGACGATTAGCGCACCGGGTCTTTATGAATAAAGATCTGTCCATGAGTACAAAGCTTATGGTGTACAAAGCAGTAGTCATTTCTACATTGTTGTATGGCTGTGAAACGTGGACCCTTTACCGACGTGATCTTAGGAAGCTTGAGCGTTTCCACCTACAAAAACTTTGATCAATCCTGAGGATTAAATGGGAAGACCGCATTACCAATATTGCTGTTCTGGAAAAGGCTCAAATCAACAGCATAGAATCATCCATAATAGGTCACCAATTTAGATGGATTGGTCATGTCCATCGGATGGATGATGTGAGATTACCTCGTCAAATGCTATATGGAGAGTTATGCTACGGCACCAGACGTCATGGTGGTCCTAAGAGCCGCTACAAGGACCAATTTAAGCAGACCCTGAAATTGACAGGTCTTGATTCACAAACCTGGGACATGCTGGCTGAAGACCTCTCAACTTGGCGCCGTACCATCTCGGATACTGTAAAGACGTTTGAAAGGGATCGACGCACACATGAAGAGGCCAAGCGTCAAGCTAGGAAACTTCGAGCAGCCCAACCACGTCCTCCTCCAGCAACACTATGTGACTTGTGTGGATGCTTGTTCCATGCCAGGATTGGACTCTTTAGTCACCGTAAACACATTCACAAACTGGACTGAAGGAAGAAGATTTATACTCGGATTCGAGTTAAAGCCGATGATGATGATGATGACACGGCCTATTGAAGACGTCCCGGCACCTTTTAATACTGCCGCGCATACCAGCCTAGGCTTATTGCAGAAAAAAGTACATAGTACACCTGATCCAAATATCATTTACCTATAACCACCGCTATTTTTCCCCCTTTCATTATCTAGCTTGGCTGTATCGCTAAGTTGTGTCTTGTTTTCGACAGGGTGTGTTTTTTAGTAGAGTGAAAAGGGGTGTACTCTCCATATAAGTGTGTTCATTTAGATTGTTGGGATTGTTTTGTTTGGCTAAGTGAATCTCGATTGCTTCCTTTATGTCGAGAGCTCTGCCTTTCGATTCGTGATGAATTATTTTTAGGTCAGTTTCGATTTTAGTAAAGCTGTGCCGCGTATCACACATATGTTCGCATACGGCTGAATGTGTTCCGTATCTTATCGCATTCCTATGTTCATTATAACGTGTATCTACTCGTCTTCCGCTCTGTCCAATGTAATTAGCTTGACAACCAGTGTCTTGGCATGTAATAGAATATACCCCTGACTTTGAATACGGGTCTTGTTTATTTAGATAACTATTTTGCAGGTGCCTCCCAGTCGTATTATTCGTTGTGAATGCTATTTTTATGCCTTGCTTTTTGAATAGATTAGTGATTTTATATGTGTTCGCATTCACATAGTTGAAGCGTGCAAATTTTTTCTCATTAATGTCCGGTTTTGGAATAATTTTATCTTTATTTTTATGTTTGGCTACAATTTGGTCTATTTTGCTTGGCGGGAAATTGTTTTCCTTTGCTATTTGTTTGTTTAATGGTTCTTATTTCGTTATTATAATGGTCTTTTGACATGGGGATGTTTAAAGCCCTGCGCACCATTGAATTGAACCCCGCTAATTTATGCGTACTGGGGTGATTACACTGATAGTCGATTGCATGCGAGGTTTGTGTGGCTTTTCGGAATATGGAATATGAAGCTCGTTGTCTTCACGTTCAATAGTTATGTCGAGATAATTTATTTTACGATCTGTTTCGGATTCCATAGTGAATTTGATTGAGTGGTGTAGGCTATTACTGGATT